>OZ020202.1:1800000-2213861 GCA_963971245.1 Cladonia rubrotincta | reverse complement strand
CCCTAACCCTAACCCTAACCCTAACCCTAACCCTAACCCTAACCCTAACCCTAACCCTAACCCTAACCCTAACCCTAACCCTAACCCTAACCCTAACCCTAACCCTAACCCTAAATTATTACAATAAATCTGTTGCTTTTATATTCAATATTAATATAAACCCTGATTGTGATTAATAATATTATTATATTAATCTCTATTAATAATCCCCTTTGTTCTTCTATTACTTGCATTCTATTAATTAATATTAACTATCTATTCATTTAATTAATATCTTTATAATTCCAATTATTTTTAACCCTCTATATAAATTAATATATATCTGAATTTTAATATATTATATATAAAATCTTCTATCTTGAAATTTATTTATTCAACTTAATTCTACATCTATCTTTAATTAAATTCGCTTTTTCTTATTCTATCCTTATTAAACCTTACCCCTATGAATCTATTTTAACGATTCCTTTGGAATTAATTATCTACAATCCATAATTATATAATTGCTATTCTTATTTTTAATTCACTCCGGATTCTTAAAATCTATCTGTATTACCCCTTAACCCTAACTAAAATTCAAATTGGAATATACTTCTAACCCTACGTTTGAAAACCCTAACCCTATTCTTAATTTTCTATTTTTATCTTTATCTATTCCTATCTATTACCTCCTTTTATTGAAATTTAAATCATTTCTTTTTAATTAACTACTCTCATATTATTTTTAGTTTACTTCATTAAAATGTTTTGTTTCTATATTAATTCGGGTTAATTCAATTCGTTATCTTTTCCCCCGTAAATTCGGGTTAACCCTATTCATTATATGTTGTTGTGTTAATTCGCGTTAACCCTATCTATTTCTATATTAATTCGGATTATCTCTATTCGTTATCTATTTCCCCGTTAATTCCGCTTTATCTCTATTCCTTATTTAATTTCCTATGGAATCAAACGATCTCTATAAAATTCCGCTAATATTAATCCCATCTATGAAATTCTAACTTGATAATTATTTGAAATCGAAACTCCTTAAACCCGAACCCTATGACTACCTACTATTGGAATCCTAATCTTCTATACTTTGAACTCTATACCAATATTCGCGTAATAACTGATTGCTTTCTAATCCCCCCTATTCAATCTGTTGCCCCATGTACCGTATACTGTCCGCCATCGATCCACTTGAAAACTCCCTCCTCTCGATCCGTTCCCCTACCTGCTCCGGAAATCCAATCCTTTCCATTAACTCCACTGCGAACCCTCCTAATATCATGTCCCTATACTGACATTTTCCTCCCCTAACCTTCTGATATCCTCCCCCATCCTCCTCATCCCGTCTCTGCCATTGCTGACACCATTCCTGTGGCGCAAAACAATCCACACACCCACTATATGCTGCCATCCCCCGCCCTTGCCGTATCTGCTGCTTCATCCGCTCATACAACCTCCGGCTGCCCACCGATTCCGCCACTCGGCATCGATATAATCGATGCTGTCGCTGACTCATCCCCAAACCCGCCCATCGGCAAAATGGACATTGCCCCTGTACCTCATCCAAATGCTTCTGTAATCTCATCACCTCCCGCGCCTCCTGCTGGATCTTCTGCCGCCGTTGCTGCTGCATCTGTTGCTGCATCTGCCCTTGCTGCTGAAATCGAATCCATTCACTACCCTCCTCCTGATGAAACGTATCACCATTGCCTTCTGCCTCGTCTACCGGATCGCCTCGCTGCCTTGCTTCTATGATGTTGACTCTATACATCCGATCCTCATCAACCTTGACGCTCTCTGCCTTACGGCTGGAACCCCCCCGACACTGCTCACACGCTGTCTTATCCCCCTCATACTGTACTTGATCTGTCCGCCCGTCCAAATATTCATCTAATACTCGCCGCCGGCATTCCTGCCCCTCTATAAATCGTGTCATCCATCCCCTATCCTGCCCTCCATCTTCACCCTCCATCCGTGCCGCCATCCGTTGGATGATAAACGCTTCACTCGGGAGCCCATCCCGTCCCGCTCGTCCACTTTCCTGGCCATAATCCAATAACGTCCGCGGCCGATCGGTATGCACGATCACCCGGATATTGGGAATATCCACCCCCATCCCAAATGCACTGGTCGCCACAATGATTCGATGCTGGTTCCCATTCTTAAACCGTCCTAATATCCCCGCCTTGTCCACCGCTGCATGGTGATATGCCTCACACCCCAGTTCCTCCGCCAAATCCTGCGTTTTTGGTACCGAATTGCAATATACGACCATCTTACCTTGCTGATATCGTTGAAATGCTTGCTGGATGACCGGCTTCTCACTCACCATCCGGGCCTCCTCGTCCGCAATCCATACGCTTCGATATGCAATGTTGCTGCGACTGGTCGGGGCCCGAAACATCTGTACCTGCCCGCCCTGCCAACCCATCCGCTCCCATAACCTGCCTTCGGCACTGGGTGGTAATGTCGCCGTCAACATAACCATTTGCACCCCAACCCGGCCCAATTCCCCCATCCGCCGTAATTTACGCCGGAAATCCCACCCATCGTGTAAAATGGTATGGCATTCATCAATCACAATCCGATCTAATTGCTCCGTTGCCCGCAACTGGTTCATATATGAACTGAATCCATCTCCCACCGCCGTCTCCGGCGTGACCAACACGATTTAACGGTACTGCTGCGCCTGCTGGGGCTTCCATTCCACGCATGTGATCCCGAACTGTCGACAACGGTCTTTCATATCCTGTCGTAATGCAATCAACGGCACGACCACAATACTGGTCCCCCCACTACTGCACCATGCTGGTAACATAAATACTAAACTCTTGCCCCCACCCGTTCCCATCACCACTACCACGGGACTATCGCCATGGATAATACTGCGGATGGCAGCTTCTTGCACGCCCTGAAACCGTGCATGGGACCCCATCATCTGGGTTAACTCGACTGGGATATCTATACCTCGTAACCGCTTCCATCGTTGGAATGATACGTCTTCGGCTTCACTAGTAAACGGCATCTTTTATGGGCCTCCTATGAAATTAAACCCTAAAAATCGATGCCACTCGATACTCGCCTCGCGAAACCGTTGCCGCTTACTGGCTACCACCCCACTTAACTCCATAATACCCCGCGCATATACCATTCCTGCCACGTGTGACGTGTGTCCGGCCTGCTCATCCTGAATCTCATCCGCCTTATCTTCATGGAAATCGCCATCTTCATCGTCCTCATCCGGACGAAATGCATGCTTCTCTCACAAAAACTTCCGGCTGATCCCAATCGCCACCTCCCGCCATGCCTGGATCCCTATTGTGACCCCCAATCCCCGTTGACTAGCATCCTGCATGCATTGGCTCATCCGAGCGCTGGTCTATTCTTTGCCCTGGCTATCTGGCGGCTATATAAACGGCGATACTGTATATCGATCCTATACTTCGGCCTCAACGAGTTCGACGAATGGCCGAACCAACCATTCGAAATATACCAATAATTCTCCCACCTCCCGGGGCAAATATCGATGGATAATTTTCTCCTGCCCACGAACATAGTACCCTTTATGATATCGGGTGATAATCACAACCATGCCATCCTCAATAAATATATTCCGGTACTCCCCTCGGATACTATTACTGTGTCGAATGCTTAACAATTTGGGGGTTTGGGCGGGCTGTCCCTCCGTCATATAGACGGCTACGAAAAATCTGCCTCAGAAATCCACCACATCATCCATGTACCTGCGGATTTTCGCTGGGTTCCACTGGAGCCTTGGGCCATCTTCAATAAATCGGCGCCGAATACTGTCATCCTCCCCAATGCGGTCTCGTAACCATGCTCGACCATTGACCGGCCATGGATTGCGCTCATCCTAGACGAAATTCCATCCCTGTTCCTGGTTCACGGGATTGTCCCTCAACGACGACCATGGAATTTCGGGCACGTGGTGGGAATCGGTAATAAACAGTAACTGCTGAATTAATATCTGCTTCGTCTTGGCCACCAAGTGATGAATCATGCTTCGTAACTCAGGCATGGTGAATTGGATATTCCGGTATACAATCTGATCTCCGATCTAGTTGATGGTTCCTTCGACGGTGGTGCGATAATGGATCTTCATGCCATATGTCCGCAAATCCAACATCCACTGCATGGGACTATGGCTGCCTCGGATTATAAATTGATCCATGGCTGCTGTGACTAGTTCTAAACACTGCGGCTGGGCGTACTCGGATCGTTGATAGTCATCACTACTAGAGTCCGTTTCGGCGGATCCCGCTATTTCCAATGCAAATTGAATCACCATAAACCGGCTGATCTTAATGATGGCTGATAATATAGATGGGTACTGATCCACTCCTAACCAACCATCTTTCTTTACCCCCAGCACGGCCAATGCACATATCATTACACTGTGATATTCGGACTGCGTGATCCATTCATCTAACAATGACATGCAAAAATCTAAACACGCCTTGGGGAATGGGGCTAACGCATAATGATCATGCGGGGAACTATCTTGTAAACTGGCATCGGATTCTCCGGTCTAAGGGGGCTGGTCGCTGTTGGAATCAACCTCCTTATACTCATAAACCCGCTCTCGCCCATTATTCTCGATAAACTCCTAAGCTCTTGCGATCACTTCCTCCCATGCTGTACGTTGCTTCTAATTGAATCAATATGTGGGCACCTTCCATTCCTGTTGCTGATATGTACGGCCAATAAACATCACAATTTGCTTCCATGGCCGGCCATACTCCTGCACCAATTTCGCATTCATGTAGCCTTGCAATGGGTGATATCGAGTCTGGTGCTTCTCAGTTCGAATGGCTTCCAATCGGACGAATATACCCACCCGGTGGATGACGGTCTGCTGGCAATGCTGGATCATGTTATCCATGGCTTGCTAAATGGCCGTTAATATGGGCTCCGTCTCCGCGTCGGGGTGGTCTATGGACTCCAACAACTTATCTCGCTCGATGCCGGCTAAATATGTATGCCATCCGGCTCGTTCGAGCCACGGGTTGACTTCTTTGGCTTCACCCTCAGCGATAATCTTTTACTCCCTCTATTCAATTGCCTGCCGTCGCTGCTCTAATGCCTTCTCTGCCTGTGCCCATACTGATATGGTCTGCTGACTGGGTATCTCTTGCGGCGGTGTTAACACCTTGAAATACTGGGACCCTCGACGGCTGGGGAAAAATCGCTGGCATGCAACAGTTTTCCATTGGGCCTGCCTCTTTTTAACGTATGCCCGCTGGCTCTAGCTAGGTCTTCCTCATCGTTGGTATCAGGATACACTATGCTTCCATTGGATATGAACTCAAATAGTGTCTTGAGTATAACCTATATACTAGCATTGCTCGGGCTCAATATCGCATAAAAACCCATTACGAAATACTTCTAAGTATGAGATCGGCTGCTCTACCGAGTCCGGAATAGTCAATTGCTTGGGACTTTGAATCAATGACGTCCATGTATGAACTACGCAGACAATATCATTAACCAGCTGGTGGGAAATGGTATGCTTGGGGCTATTGAAATGGCATCGCATCTCGTGCGGCTATACTGCATGCTGACATGCTTTACACACAGCCAACCGGTATTTAAGATTGTGATCCATATATTGCGCAACCCTCTCAATAATCTCAATGGATATGGGCGCATCCATTTGACTGGATTTCTATTGTACAAGATGCAAATTTTCCATGGGGGTCGGTATGGATGGCGCGGGTATGGATAGTGCAGGGGATTCCGCTTACCTAAGTCCCCCTCAACTCATTAACTTGCACAATTTATCTCACTATCAACCACACAATATAATTTTTTGTCTTTAAGTTCCTGATAACTTTCGATGTACATCTATTTGTTAAAAAAGTTTGAGATAATTTGGACTATCAAAGTTAATTATAATCTACCCTGGAAGTTAATTGTAATCTACCCCCCATGATAGAAAATACCCGCACCTCAGTAAAACTTCAGCACTAACAGTTAAGTGTAATGTACGTAGACTTCAATTACCGATTGAAGATAGGAAGCCTCTCGGATAGCAAATTCCTCTAGAAAATCATCTCACGTTAACCGAAAAGAACTAATCAATGTTTGCCAATTAGACCCATGAAATGGATACATACGTCCAAGGCAGACCCTCGGTCCGCCGTTGAAAGGCAGGTAACCCCAATTTATATTCCTTAGACCTCATTCACTCTGTTCGTTCGCGTCCCAACGATCAGGACGGAACTCGTTCGCATCTTCACCATAAATATCTTTCCTGCGCTGCATAGCGTACACACAATATGAAACGGCTACTCCCTTCCGCACAAAAATTGGAGCCTTCCCATCCGGACCACCACCTACTGGTAGGACCGTGTCTTTGCAAGCTTGGCGCATGTTGATGGGTACTGAAGGATATAAGCGAAGCACTACGCGGGTCAGCTCGTTAGCACCAACGCCATGGAGCCGGAATCATTTGTTACTAACCCTCGTGGATGACCCGCCCAAGATACTCCATCCCCTTCAGCTCCTGCTTGGTCGGCACTTCTCCGTCTCGAAAGCTAGGTAAACTCGTATACTCATCGCGGAGCAGCCGTTGAATATCATGATGCCGAGAAAGCATTCGGCTATCGCGAACGTCAAAATGGGAGGGCAATGACTCACCAAAGTTCGAAGATTAGCTTACAACGTCCACGAAAGAAGACATGCAGTTGTATCCCGACCTGCCAGGAGAACATTCACAAGCTGATCTCGGATTACTGTTGCCTCTTTTGTCTGTCTGATCAAAGAGTTCATGAAGAGGTATCCTTCCGTCCTTGGCTCGTTTCGATCAGATAGGGCTTCCTGGTCCAAGGTGTCTTGAACAATCGTGTCCACGAATTCATGGACAAAACTGCATGCATCTCTGAACTCCTTTCCACCTACGACCCAGTAAAAGTCTCCAAGTCTACCTCGAATAGCAAGGTAGTGCTGCCCTTCGTCGAAAGCTCTTGCAAATTGCAATCCAATCTTTCCACCCTTGTCTTGGAGGCTGTTCGTTGATTTGCTGAGGACAGCGGCAGTTGTCACATCAAGAGTAAGCAAGAAGAACAATGGTTGTAGATCTACGAAGCCTTCGCAAGCGTCTTCTCTGACGCGAATTAGCATATGGTCGACTGCCCTCTTGATATGCGTAAAGTAGTCCGTCCGCTGATGATTGAAAATAGGCCTTAAGAGATCTCGGGAATACTTCCATTCGGCACCATTCTGCGTGAAAATACCATGACCAAGCAGAGGTCGAAAGTTCTGCTCACGAGCGCCCAGGCTAAAATCTTTGCAACTGCTAAAGGCTACAATAGCTGCAGTGAGGTCGGCGGTGCGACACTAAGATTATCCCCCGCAGGCTTACCGCCATCACAAGAACAGGAGCAAGGTCTGGATAATCTTAGGCTTTGAAAGTGTTTAGCCTCCATCGCGCGATATAGCGAAAAGTTATTATGGATCCCTTTTCCATCATTGTAGGGACTGTTGGCCTGATTGATGTTTGCACGCGCTTCGGGACATATCTTCGAGACGTCCACGCAGGAGCTGCTCAGATCGAGGATGAGATCTCGGCTTTATTACGAGAGCTTGACGCGCTCAAGTCTGTCAACGAGACAATCAAGGCCAGCTACAAAGAATTCCAAGGCTCTTATAGCCATGAGGCAGCCGTGCCAAAACAAGCTGCCAATCTTTGGCACAACATAAATTCAAGCTTGCAGGATTGCCGCAGGCTCGTCGAGGACTTAGAGCAATTGGTGAAAGCTATCATTCACAAAGAAAATTCAGATAGTGGCTTCAGACTCGGGAGCAAGTTTGACAGCTTTAGAAAGCAACTCCGAAAGCAGTTTCGAGAAGGCGATTTCGACAAGCTATATAGTCGACTAAATAAGTTCCACAACACCCTTCAGTTAATGTTAGACTTAGTTGTCCTGTGGATCTTGTTAGCTATGCGCCCAGCATACAATGCTGGTATATTTAGGACGAATGCTCGCCATTCTCATTCAGTTGCAACAGAATCCCTCGAGGAATTCAAGCGCATTACTGGAAAGTCTTTATACGAGATTAGAGACTTGTTGTCATCCATCAAATCTTCTGTGAGCGTGCAGAATGCGAAAAGTATAAGCAAAAAAGGGTGGTATCATAACAGCGAAGTGCTGATGTTGCACAGCTCCACGATTCTCTTAGCTCTGCAGAGACAGTGATTTCATTAGCATCTGCGAATGAACATTTGTCGCTTCCACAAAAGATTGAGAAGTTCTACACTGGCAGACTCAATCTGTCAACTCAGGTTGAAGATGCGTTTAGCACGCCACCAAGCCCAGGTCAAAGCCGACTCCAGAAACGCATAGTCATTTTTGGCATGGGGGGCTTTGGTAAGACACAGTTCTGCTGCGAGTATGCTCAACGTTATCGCTATAGGTTAGCGGATCCTATGTTGGATAGGTTAATCGTATTACTAGTGCTGATCCATGTATTTATTGGGGCATCTTTTGGATCAATGCAAGCTCAAACGAGCTAGCCAAGAAGACTTATCAAGACAGTGCTAAAGTCGGCGGTGTGGACGAAAACGTCCACGCGGCAAAGTACTGGCTGTCCAACTTGAGGACTCAGTGGCTCATTATCGATAAAGTTGATGATCCTGAGGTGCGCTTGGATGACTATATTCCCGACGGCGAAAGAGGTCACGTCCTCATAACTACATGCATTCCATCAAATGGTACCATTGGGCCGCAATAACTTCGGTTTGGGGGTCTGGAAGATGAAGACGGTAACATTCTTCTCCTAAAAGCCGCATCTAAGCCGGTTCATGGGAATCTGCGTAGCCAAGGGTTTGCAACGTCTATCACCAAGTCTTTAGGTGCACTGCCCCTTGCACTTCTACATGCTAGTAAGGCTATCATGAAGAGACTATGTACTCTAGAAAATTACCTGCAGTATCACCGAATTGAGAAACAGAAGGTACGCGAAGCCCGAAATCTGCGCGGCCTTGAGAAAGGAGACAATATCTACATGAATATCTACTCCAGTTTCGAGATAAACTTCCGAGGCCTCCAAAACAAAGGAACTACGGAAGCTCCGGACGCCATCGAATTGCTACAAATGTTCTCGTTCTTCCATTGTGAAAACACTAGATTGGATTTCCTGATGAAAGTTGCGACTAATCCCTTGATTGAATTAAAAGAACAAAAGAAGGAACAGGATGAACACAGAACGATCACAGCAACTACTAGGACTAGAACTTGGAAAGATACATGGAAGGCCACGATGCTCGAGGTGATCAACTTCATCTGCAAAGAGAGGAGTCCGCCAGTTTTGCCACAGCTTTTTCGTGACGGTGGCGAATTTGACTCTTGGCAGCTCTAAATGAACTCACACAACTGTCTCTAATTACCTTTAACGAAGTTAATGACCGTTACTCCATGCACCCAGTCGTCCACACTTGGGCAAGGGAGAGGCCCGAGTTCTCGGCGACTGAGCAAGCAGTATGGTGTCAGGCTGCAACAACAGCACTGGCGCAATGTATCCTGCTCCCGCCACTCGGCAACGGGGAGGCTGATGAGATACTCCGCAGCCAACTTTTTCCTCATATCGACCACGTTCATGATCGTCAGCGAGAAATCCACCACAGAATAATAAAAGCACAGAAGTCACGTAGAACAATGCTGCTATTGAGCAGACCGAATCTGTCGAGGACGCGAATATCACATTTGGCAAGGTTCAGTCGTGTATATGCCCAAAGTGGTCGTTGGGACAAGGCACAGGAACTTCAGCTCACTGTTAAAGATTTCTGCTCTGACATGCTCGGGGGGGAGCACCCATCAACATTGAAAATTGAATTGGCGTTGGCCGGTACCAAATGGCAATTAAGTCGGGGCAACGAAGCAGCAGAACTGCAAGACCAGGTTCTAAGAGTATATTCGACATCATTAGGTGAAGACCATCCTCATACCTTGAAAGTAATGGGCGTCTTGGGTGAAAGCCGTTGGCAACAAGGACGTTATACAGATTCCGAGAAGCTTCACGAACGTGCTTTGAAGGGAGTGATAGAAGTTCTGGGACGAGGTCATGAGGACACGCTCAAAGCGATGGACAATCTTGGTCGCGCCCATGGAACCTACTAGCGTTACGACAAAGCAAAGGAGCTCCATAGCGAAGCCGTCGCGGGGATGCGCAAGAACGAGAAGCTCGGGCCTACCCATTTAGAGACTTTGATCGCCATGGACAACCTCGCAATGACATACATGACGTTTGGAGGGGACGCTCATAGTTCCGAGGTAAACGAGGCATACCGACTTCTCGTGGAAGTAGTCAAGGTCCGAGAAGCTAAACTTGGGAAGGAACATGCAAACACGCTTTGGGCAATTGGGAATCTCGCACGCGTCAAAAGTGCGCAGGGGAAGTTAGCAGAAGCAGAGATCGACTTACGGAATGGGATTGCGGTAGTAGAACGAAACATGGGTGCCACACACTTCGGCACCCTTTTTGGAAAGATGCATCTAGGTGACGTGCTTATCACACAACGACGTTTGGTTGATGCTGAAACGTTGCTCCGCGAAGTCGTGGACGGACATAGGAACAGGATCGTTGCAAGTGAAGGCGAACATCCTGATCGGGTGAAGGTAAACAAGTTGTTGTCTACGTGTTTTCAGCTTCAAGGCAGGCTAGATGAAGCGATCGATGCATGCGAGTTTGCGGTAGAGCGTTTGAATACACTTGGAGGGCATGCACATTCGTATATGAATTGAAGGACAAATACACGGTCTTGCAGGGTTTGCGGGAATCCCAACCTACTCAATGCCCTGATCGCGGTTCGGACTAGATGTGTTTCTAGCTTTATTCTGGTCACACCACTGATGAGGGAGGAATCAGCATCGTAGTATCGAGAGATTGCGAGAAGAGCCGTTAGCGCCGCTTTACCCTCGTAGAACGCGGGTGATGGTCGACATTGTGTGCAAGATGGAATGCGCGATAGATTGCGCAATGGATGCGATATGCGCAACGCGAGTGTTGCCTTTTCTCTTGGTTTTGCGTGCACTAACGTGGAATATCCATACCTGCGCATTCTAGTTCGGTGGTTGTTTTGTTGCCAAGGACAGGTCTTGGAAGAGTCCACCTCTCGACTGAAAAGCCCCCTAGAGGTACCATAATAGGTGGTTCCCGTTTGCGACGCAGAGGCTGTCAATGCAATTGCTTGACAGGCCTATGCAAAGTTCGATTGATAACTCAGATATGCCATCGGTTTTCTGGACAGGTAGATGCCAGTCTAAGACATAGGTAGGGGAGTGTTGGAAGGGAGACGTACATCCCAAGCAATGTTGAACGGTGTGCCGACTGGGACGATGGAAGATGCATTTGGATAGCGAACAGCTAGAATACCGACTGTGGGACCCTCATTGCTTTCCTGAGCGCATTCTTCCTGCGCAGAAGTAAAGCCTATAGCAGCCAGAAAGGCGGCAGTTGCGAATGAAGCGCGCATTGTAGGTATTGTCTGCTGAAAAGAAGGAGCAAGTATATACAAAAAGAGTATCTCATACCAGCGAGGCACGTAAACGCTAAAGAACGACTAGAGTAAGAAAAGCAACAAGGGCAGCACAAATACAAAGAGAGAGAGTTTCCGACGGCGACGAGATTCTCATTCTGCAAAGTGTGAGCGGAACGAGATTCAGGGATATTGGGCAGGTATCTTTCTCCAGCTAACCGGCTGCAGTTTAGCGCGGCGGCATGATGAATCAGCGCCAAGCGACCCCACTCTACGCCCTCGGTGATCGTTTGGGATCTCAACTGAACCACTCTCTAGAACACTGACAGAGCAGCGCTGCCGGACTATGCACTCATTCTCGTCAGCCCTTTCATCTGGGTCTTGTTGACGGAGCCTTTTCGTAGACTCCGTAATCTCCATTCGGAACGTTAAGCGCCCGACTAGAGTCATGGCGGAGGTAATTGCCCTTGCTTCCAGTGTCGCTGGCCTTGTCAGCCTCACGATGCAAATATCAGAAGTAGGCATGAAGTACTTTTCATCCATCAGGCATGCAAAAGAGCAAACACAAGACCTTCTTCGACAATTGACCGCTTTGGAGAACGTCCTTCGAGATCTTCAAACAAACTTGGTCACCATCCCGGATCTTACGTTCGCGTTCCAGGAACGATCATCATCTGTCCTCGCCCGTCTTGCCGCAAATACCAAAGATGATATTCACTACACTGGACAGATGACCGTCACAGAACTCTGTTGGAAAGATCTTGATGCACTGAAGGCCAAGCTTCTCAAAAGAGAAGGCGACGGCCGGCTGAAGTCTGCAGCAAAACCATGGGTGTGGGCGCTAACAAGGGATGAGACCATGAAAGCGGTCACAAAGCTCCATCAGTACAGAGAGATATTTGAGACTTCCATCAGCATCGATAGCCTGAGGCTCAGTGCAATAACCTTGAATGAAGTCAGGTCTTTGAAAGAAGAACAGAACGAGCGGTATCTGACCGAGATCGACAACAAGATATTGAATTGGCTGTCTAATTTGGATTTCCAAAACAAGCATGCCTACCCAGCTTTAGATCCCAAAATCAATATGGTTGTTCCACACTGGGTACTAGATTCTCCCATACTGAACAGATGGAAATTAGGCTCTCCAGGGAGCGAGGATATCATCTGTTGTCTCGGTGGTCCTGGTGTGGGAAAGACAGTCCTTACGTGAGTATCTATTACCTGCCAGTAGGCTACAGCTGATAGGTTCTTAGCTCGCTTTACGTAGATCACATCTGGGAGTGGGGAAAGAATGCGGATATTGGGGTTGCATACGTATATTGTGATTGGAACGACCAAGTCAATCAAACAGCAGCTAATATTTTGGGTTGTATAACAAAGCAGCTACTCCAGCAATGTCACAAGATCCCAGATTCGATTCGGAGCGCTTTCAAGGCTGCTGATAGGATCATGACCGCTCCCCCTTCTATGGAGGAGCAGTCACAGCTGCTTAGAGAAGTTGTCCATCTTTTAACGCAATGCTATGTCTTTATCGATGCATTGGATGAATTGGAAAGCACTCACCAACAGCATCGGCAGCAGCTGCTCAAAGCTGTCAGAGATTTACGCAGCGAGTCGATAAGATGGTTCGTGACAAGCCGGCCGTTCGCCGAAGATGCCCGAGACATGAAGTTGACCTTTGCCTCAGCTGCAAAGATAAGTGTTCTGGCAGACCAGGACGACTTGAAAAGTTTTCTGAAACGCAAGATCGAAGACAGCGACGGACTTTCTGACCTGATTGACGGGGATATAGCCTTCCAAAACGATATCATCCAGGGAATGGTGGAGAGAGCAGGCGGACAATTTCTTCTCCCGGCTTTGAACATTATGCAGCTTAATGGTACAACGCGTCGTTCCGAAATCCGAGCATGCCTGAGAAATATGACCAAAACCCTACGAGAGAATTATGACCAAGCCCTAGAGAGGATCATGAGGCAGACAGATGAGCGCAAGAACGTTGCTTTACACGCGTTGCTATGGATCGCATATGCAAAGCGACCTTTGAAGGCGGGTGAGCTGCTAGAAGCTTTGGCAGTTGAGAAGGACAAACATTTTCTAGATAAGGACAACATGGTAAGCAGTCGATTAATGCTCGAGGTTTGCTCAGGGCTTGTGCGCATCGAAAGAGACAGCGATATCGTACGTCTCAACCACATGACTATCCAAGAATATCTTGTCGATCCTGAAGCTGGCTTCAAGAAAGGAGAAGTAGCCGAGCTTTTCAGACAGAGTGTGAGTAACTCTACAGTTTTACATGCTCTGATATTTGATTCGTCTGGTATGAGCAAACTACCCTTCTCTTGCTGGTAACAAAAAAACGTGGAAGCTCCCGCAAAACGTCGCGATTGCTGGGAACATCTCACTCTAGACCGTTTCTACAGGTGAAAATGTCCGCATTATAGGAAGCTCCCTAAATATGTCCTGATTCCCTGCGGCTCTGGAGTAATGCTGACCCCGGAACCCACTGTAGGCCGTCGAAATAAGCCACACGCTGCTCACATACATGAGTTTCGAGACCTTTAAACAGGGCCCTTGTCCTGACGACAACTCATTGAACACTAGGCTTAAAGAGAACAAGCTAGCTGTGTACGCGGCTAGCTTCTGCGGCCAGCATCTCAGAGGAGACGCCGAGACGGTTTTGTTATCTCCAGCCATACGGTTCTTACAAGACCAGGCATGTGTACAAGCTCTTATCCAAATAGGGCAAACAGCCAAAGAATCGCGAGTGGCATACAGTCATCGATACGAAAAAGCCATCAACGGCCTATGGCTCGCCGCATGGTTGGGTCTAGCACTCTGTTGTGACGTACTCCTGGACCTCGATTCGGACTCGGGACTCAACATGACCGATAGGGAGATGGATGTTAGAAGCGACAACGGGAGGACACCATTGCATCAAGCCGCAAGGCAAGGAAATGATGCCGTCGTCAAATTGCTTCTCAAAAGAGGTGCACGCATTGACGAAGGGCGGAAACCCCCACGACCGAGAATGCCGAGGGCTGCATTTCACATTACGACCGTTGGGTGGGAGGCGTGGCAAACCTACGTAGAGGATGACCGCGCAGCTGAGGAAGTAGGTCTGCAACTCTGTACTGAGGGCGCAAATGCCCAAGCTCAAAATGTAGACGGGCGATCCTTGGTACACATCGCCGTCCAGCGCGATCACAAACAGCTTTTGCAGAAGCTAGTCCGTCTTGGTGCCCCTGTAAATGTTGTTGACCGAGGCGATTCCTACCTTTGGACAAGCCTACAGCATGCTTGTGGGAAAAAGGACGAGACGTCTGTAGAGACCATGCAGATACTACTTGAAGGTGGTGCGGATCCAGACATTCAATGTGCTCCTCTGCGACGGACGGCGCTACATCACGCTGCTGCATGTGGAGATCGCGAGAAAGTGTCGGTGCTACTGTGGTACGACGTAGACAGCCGTCTCCTAGATCGTGAAAACATGACAGCAAGAGATATAGCTCTTCGCAACGGGCATCTAGAAATCGCAGAGCTCATCATGAACAGAGAGAAGACCGGCTCCAACGAGACTGCGCTTTTCCTAGCCGCTGAGCGTGGTCACACTGCTGTCGTTAAGACACTGTTAAATGCCGGAGCAAATCCTGATCTTAGGACATTGGACGGGGAAACTGCCATGCACGCAGCTGCTAGGGCGCGCCACGGGGATGACGACATTGTTCGGCTACTACATAACAGTAAAGCGCACTTGGATACCATGAATTGCCGTCGAGAGACACCGCTGATTGCTGCTGTCAAGGAAGGCAACAATGCAACATTGGAAGCTTTGTTGGACCTCGGTGCTGACCCAAATCTACAGGATGACGAGGGGAAGACAGCGATGCACTGGGCGTCTGGCGGCTGGTGGACAGCAGGGCTAGATGATGGGAAAGCTATCGACATCCTAGCAAGAAGTGGAGCCCATCTTGATGACGTGAACAGCAGTGGAGAAACGCCGCTGATCATGGCAGCCGCTGCCGGCAACGTCATAACGGTTCGAGCACTACTCGCAAGAAGTGCCAAGGTTGATATCGAGCGTGCAGATGTAGTCAAGAATGAACAAGGACCAGTCCATGCGGCCACCTCTAACGGCCACACTGAAGTTGTGGCTTTATTGACCGGACACATGTCTAAACTATCTGCTCCAGACACGAAGAGCAATTATCTGTTATAATCCAATGTCGGTTACTACAATATCGATGTCCAATGGATTAGTGACTATTTATGGCATGCCAGCCGGTGCAATGGTCATGAATAAGGGCTATATATCATATGATGTGTATAGGAATAATTACAAAAGTAGTTTTACTAGAGATATCTGCTTGAGAGTCGAAAGAATCGGGCTATCTGGAAAACAATCAGCTGTAACAGGAGTCGAGGGATACATTGATACCATTGCCTTTTCGAGATCCATCATCAGATGAACAAAGAAAGAGATAAGTGACTCAAGGTAGCATCGCAACGAATCTTTATTAGATACATGAGCCTTTGTTCGTGCTGAGCGTTAAACTCGACAGATCGATAACTTCTTGTACCAGCAAGAGCGTTCTACCCCAATCCTAATAAACAAGTTCTACACTACCAATCGCCCCTTCTACGAACAGGTGTGCAGAGCATAGCTGATCAGAAAAGGCTGCGCCGGCAAGGCTATGGTTTAAACTATGATAACACTTGGAGTACGTAGAATTCAGAGAACTCCGTGTGGCTACCCTCTGAGTATCGATAATCAGTTTCGGCTGTAACGGCTTCGACAGTGGCCATCGGCTGTTCATCGGGACGGGTAATAGCAGCTGTGCCTATCGGATGATCTTCGTTCCAAGGCTTCCGATAGATGGGAAAGGGGGACTCGTGTTGATGCGCGAGGACTTCGAGCTTGCAGCTGGTGAAGTGTGATGGTATGTTGAATATCCAACTGTGAGGGAGGACACCTCAAGATTAGTATATTGTTGTCCTGGCGGCCGTATATAGGGGAATTGTGGAGCGCAGAGAATGAATTGGGGGTCGGACATACTCAGCCTTCGGAAAATACTTGCTACTCATATAGGCTGTGTGTTGAGCATTGGCTGAGTCCGCATGGTTTACTGTCTTAGGGGATTTTGACAGCTAGTCGCGCTCCGCCCACTGCAGATATCCCCCTGGCTCTGTTCGCCCAATGCCAAACAGTCATCAGCAAGTCTCTCTATTGACACTTTCCATTGGTTGAGTCATCCCTTTGGAGACTCAGGGCTACACGCATACAGGATGGCACATACTTTTCAAGTTCTCAATGATGACATCGACATTGTCATCACTCGCAACAGTCATAAAGAATCGCAGATGCACGACATCATACTTCTCTCTTAAGTCCTCTGGCATTGGTTTGAAGATATCGAGTTTGAATCACGTAGTATTGGGTCCATACCATGATACGGGTGGCTACTGCAAGTTGGAATATCATATCCGTCGAACTGAGTCGATGAGGGCAATTCGTGAGCTACTTCACCCAGCCAGATGCTGCAAGGTTGATGAGATAGATTGTTTCTTAAAGGTCTTCGAAGATGAGTGTAGCATACCCAGTACACGTGCCAACGTCTGCGATGCGAAGAATGCGATCGGAGCCATCACTATCGAGATTTTTGGCGATGATGGGATGTTGGTTATAACCAAATTGGGCTCGAATGAGGAGATGAAGCAATGCGAGCCTGAGAACTTGCAGTACCATGCTACTCAGAGCGATTATCCTGCTTCAAGCCCCATACCACCATCGCCCAAGCTTTCCCTGCGTAGCACAGTCACGATCACTAAGGACGCAATTCTCCTCATATTCGAAGTCATGCTCTAAGAATCCAGCCATCGTCCTAGTGACAGGTGCATTTCATTCTCCGTTGCAATACCAAAGGGTCTTGACGATCCTTGAAAACTCAAAGTTTGAAACCCACTGCCTACCACCACCTTCTTTGAACTGCGGCAAACCACAGACAGCAACGGCCGCGAAAGATGCTACATCTATCCAATGCGAGTCGCTGAAGTCTCTCATTGAAAATGGGAAAGAAGTTCTCTTACTAATGCATTCGTATGGCGGGGTCCCAGGCAGTGCTGCTGCGAAAGGACTGAGGCTTGCGGAAAGCAGACAGCAGGGATTAAAAGGGGGCGTGATCGGCCAAGCATTCGTTGCTGCGATGGTAGTGAAAGAGGGAGAAAGTCTTTTGAGCTCGTTTGGAGGAAAGTGACTTTAGCTAATGAAGCCAAATGTGGGTCGGATCGCTCTTTCTTTGTGCATTCGCTTGCCATTCTGACTGCTGATGAACTGCTGTTGCAAAATGGCTATTCGCTCGCTTAGCTAGTTCCTCCATTCTTCCTTGTCTAGTCCATATATCACCATTCGAGCACCTTCTACCCCTAATCCAGGGCAGCTACCCTGCAAGCATCATGTATATAATCGAGTCCTTCCATAGAGCTCATCTAGACAGGCAATGCAGTGTTTATCCATCAAGACTCGTCCATCCATTGCGACAACTGCTCTTGGTGGACCCTTGATGTCACAATAGTAGATCAATGATCTGATGGACAATACTGCATAGCCTGATACTCTAGGATCTATCTAATAGAGCTCTTATATACATAAAGCTCTGCAAGCAATCAGGGTCTGAATAAGGGGTGGAATGCGCTAGAACATCAATCCTTAGCAACATATTGGTGGAGGCCGCTAAGCGAGAATGAGAGCTAGGAAATCGAGCAGAAAGAGTAGCGGTATTGCAACACTTGATACCGGCTAAATTTCAAGATTCGCCCTAGTATACCAAAGAGATAGTCATGATTCGCAATGCTTTAGAAGCCTTCTGCGCAGACGTCTCGCCCTTTGCTGCAACAGAGGCCGTTGACACTCTCCTTCCTCACGCCATGACAGCGCTCACAAGCCCTTCTGGCCCACCATCCTGGAGTAAGGCCGCATATAACACCCGTCGAGTCTATATCCGATGCACAGTTGACAAAGCACTGCCACTAGCTGAACAGGATGCTGTCTTGGAAAAGACGGGATTGAATTGGATCACAAGGGATATCAGAGCATGTCATAGTCCGTTTTTGAGCTGTCCCGAAACCTTCGCGATGACGTTGATTTAGTTTGCTCTCAAATTTCAAGTGAGTTCTGGGTTGAACGGTGAAATAGCTGAGAGTATCAACTCACTGTATAATGCTTTGGCACCTATCCGCGTTGAGCAAAGTGGTTTGCTGCAAATTACGGAGATTCAGCCTTATAGGGCGATGCGCTAAGGAGTTCTTACAGTGACGGAATGAACATTTCTAGAATAGAGATTAGGTGACACTTCCAATCGTCGGGGACCAATTGAATCGGCAGAATTTGCTGGTTGATAGATCCGCGCAACTCTAGCTGAATACTTGATGAGTCGGTGCTAGCCACCATACAACAGCCAAAGTGTGAACGATCAAAGCAAATCGTTCCTGCACTTGAGCCCGACTTCCTCTGGCCCACAGCTCACCCCGTCGCGATGAAGAGGTCTTGCCGCAGTAGGTACATGGTATTTCATGTATCTATTAACAGGACTGTGACGTTAGCGAGAGGATCCCCAGGACGCCGAAGACATGTCCAAGACCACCGAGTGAGGAGAGGTGAAGGAGCGCAAGCAGCTATTAACTTCACCACCTAGTACATCAGACCCCATCAAGAATCCTTTCAACCTGGTGGCGAATCAATCACGCGTCTACAAAGTCATGTCAAATTGTATCAAGGCCTCCAAGGAGCGGCTTGCACCTCACCCACGGAGGATTCGAAGTAACGGATCTGCCCACCTTTCTCGATATCACCTTAGGTGACATGTCGTCTTGCAATCACACGCTATGAGCTTCGAGACCTACCTCTTATATTCAAGCAACTCGTTTTATGCCCCAGTCTTTCGTGGGATATTCTGAAGGGCTTGTACAGAGTACCATCCAACCATTTGCAATGATGCGTTGGCAAGAGAAGGGTCAATAGTGGATAATGGACATGAAGAGGGGAGCTAGCTGCCTGCGCAGCCAGCAGTGCTCTAATTCGAAATGTGATCGATAGTTCACACTTCCGAAGAGGGTGAGAGACTGGCGGGGACTCATACCTTTTCATCGAACTACCTCAACAGGGTCACAACGTCTGGCCTAATGAAGCATAAACAGCACAGATATGGCCACGATAGACGCCAACAGAAGCTAAAAAGTCCTACCTCGAGACATCAGGGATGAATGCAAGTCGCATCTACGATCAAGAGCCGGGCTATGAAGCAGCTGAGCTATGGCAATTGCCATGCGACGACGACGAGGGAGGCTTAGAGGAGGATGCCGGAGCATGATATAAGACCATGCATGCTACGCCTCCTCCCTTATCACGGGGCCGCACGGAAGGGCATTAGATGTTGGTGCCGCGGGACTCTCGGTATACCACAGCCTTCGACGCTCGAGAAATCACAAGACGAAATCCAGCACTTGCTGTACCCTTTACTTCGCTCTTATCGAGAGTGTCAACGATGATCAAGATTATGGCTAATGGCCTAAGTCTAGCATCTAATTGCTATACACAATCGAAGCATCAGATCCCAACCATTCGTTTTCTCAGGGAAGCGTCTACGGGAACATTATTGCATCTCCCCAAAGATCAGTATAAGCGCTGCTCTAAGTTATGGGCGTTTACGGCCCAAAGCTTATGCTTGAGTGGGTTGATTGATTATCAACGACGACGAATAAGCTTGAGATGATATACGAAACTGCACCGAAAAGTGCCGATCTTGATGCACCTCTCAGAGATCTTTTGTGAGCTGGGAGGAGGACTCTGTCGCCTGTCTGTCGAGCGACTTGTTGCGCTTTCTTTATTGGTCTGGAACAGCCGCACGGCATAGAGATTTATATTTTCTACCTGTATTAACACACACGGAGGCCAGAGCTAGCTAGAGAGTATCGCCCGAGCCAGGGCCCTCGAAACCGCCGAAGGGCTTGGCCTCCTATCGAAAACGACGCAGATATCCTATAACAAGAATTATCACCATTACCTCCGTCCAAATTCCCAAAGCACAACCAACGCCAGAACCATGGTCCCATCCATGCTGACACACCGCCGCCATCGATCTCACCCCTTCCATCTCCAAGTCGGTCCCAACACACCGTGCAAAGGGCTCAAAATGTCATGCTACTACCCTTGCCTCGGCCTTGGAATTATATATTGCGAAGTCGGACTGGGCATAGGCAGACTGTTTGAGGCTAGGAGAGGTATTGCAGCTCTCCCAAGGTTTCTACGGAGGGCGGAGAGATGGAACTCGCTCCATGGACAGTGGACAATCCGACTATTGCATATATTGGTACCCTAGCTTTGTCGACATATCTTCCTCGTGAAAGGGATTTGAAAGGCTTTACAGGGTGGTCATTGAGAACGGGCTATCACCAACACACCAAGGAATGGCATGGGGAGCTGGAGGGTTCAGCGATTGTTATGACAATATTTGTATATTTCAATTCGTCTGCCTTGCGCAATTAAAGATGCAACGAATCCAACGAAATGTTCTTTCTACTCATAATGCAATCTGTCAAGAACTTGACAACCCCTTCTATATGAATTCAAGAAAATCTAAAGTTCAGTCCATCGCCTTGCGTATAAAGACAGACAGCTCTTTCACTTTGTCTCCAGCCATCATGGTAAAATGGTTAGCATCATCCATTGTCTCGATCACCAAATCATCATTGCCCAGTAAGCGCTCCCAGCCATTAGAGCTAAAGTCCGTTCGGTTATTCAACAACCACTTCATCTCCTTTGGATCATCATCCCTCATCTCCGGACTCGGACTCTCAGGGTATTTACAGACCCCATCCCTTGCCCAAATAAGTCGTGTCGGTGGCCCTCGGCCCGGCTTGAAAGGCTTAGCCTTGTATAAGTCCAAGGAGTCCACGAACGCTAAGAAATGAGGCAGCAGCCATGAGGGAGGAGGCCTGTCACCCTCGCCGAAAAGCCCGACACTTTTGAAAAAATCGTATAGTCGTGGCGGCAATTTTTCCAGACCAATGGGGAAGGGCGAGTCAATGAGGATCAGACGCTCGACTTTCTCGCCAGCCCGATCCAATTCCTGCGCTGCGTCAAATGCACAGATACCTCCTGCTGACCAGCCGCCGAGATAGTAAGGACCCACTGGCTGCCGACGACGGATTTCTTGCAGATAGCGAGGGGTGATGGCTTCGAGGCTGCACTTCATGTTCTGCGGGGTTTTCATGTACGGACAATTGAGCCCGTATACTGCTATGTCAGGTGATATTCGGGGCAGCGGTGCATATGAAGTTGCGGAGCCGGAGCCATCGGGAAAGAGAAAGAGTGCCTTGCTAGCAGATCTGGGATTGCCCTGTAAAAGCACCGAGCTCGCTTGGGGTATGCCGTCGCTGGTGGGACCTGCGATTGGTGCTGCAGGTGTATGTTTAATTTCACGAACAGCAGTGACAGCCTTTGGCTTTAGACCAAGCGCTGCTTCGATCCCATTGAGCGAGGTGTTGTTCGCAAAGAGATCTGCGGGCAGGTCAATCTCTAATTCATCACGCAATTTTCCGAGTATCGTGAGAGACAAAAGTGAGTCCATGCCTAATTCGTTCAAATCTAGCGAATCTGTAAGCTCTTCTTCAAGTATGCCGACTTCCTTAGCTATTGTCTGGCGGATGATGCTTATTGTGTCAGTCGTGTCACCATCTAGACTCGTCTGGTCAGTATCGTCATCGTCAGAAGCTCCTGAGGCTGAGTCCAGATCTGGTGTCGACGGTCCGGTAGAATCGCTGATTAGTGGCTTTGGTCCATCGCTGTTGGATAGGGATTTCACAAGCTCGACGGGTGTAGGGCAATCGGAAAATAAAGAGCCCTCCACGTCCAGCCCTAACTCCTCTCGTAACCTACTTGCGATATTCAAGGAAAGAAGCGAATCAATCCCTAAATCCGCAAAGCTGTTGCTCGGCAAGATTTCTGACTTGTCAAGGCCGACTTCCTCTGCCGTTATTGCTAGGAATTTGGCCATGATGTCAATCCTGTCCGGTTGAGCAGGCTGGGCTGCAGAGTGTGTCACTCGCTTGAGAGGCGAGCCCGAACTCCTTTTGCCAGCCCTTATGGAGCTTCTCTGCTTCGGAATGGATTTGGCATTGCTTTCCGTTGGTATCGATAGCTTGGGTGTGGGTTTAGGAACCATTGCTCGGGGCAAGAGATTGTCGAGTACCTGCCGAGGAACGCCTTGGAACTACTTGCTGTCAGCCTATGTTCGGGTGGGAGAAAGGAGCCAACCTCACCTTGACGCCCTGAAAAAGTGCAACCACGTCATCTCCATCAAAAATGTATGTGTCCCCAGCATACATCGTACCACCAATATTCTGCATCCTGACGTACGTTTGATACGTTTTGTTACGTGTAAACTGAGTGGTACAGCACATCGAGTCCCATCCATGATTCACAAACACCTGACGCTTGGAATCAATGCCGTCGTTAGCATTCATGACAAATCCGGCAAGATGGCCAAGACTGTCGATCCAGTATGGGCTAAGGTAGTGATTTTCTTCCTTCTCTGTCGTTTGAAATCTCACTCTTGCTGTAGCTTCAAGCTGCGCGCTATTGAGGGTGACTTCTTGCATGCCCTGATAGTGCTGACCGTAGTCAACAAGAGCGCTGAACAACTTGTAAGCAAGGCCACTTTTAACCTTGTGACTTTGTCCTTGGTCAACACCTCGCTCTAAAGATTGTATCCGGCTTTTGATCAAGTAGGCATTACGCCTCCAGTCCTTCAGCCATTTTCTGGAATCTTCAAGCTTGACGATGCAATTTGCATGATCAAGCGTTTTCTTGCCGTCAATACTAACGCTGTAGAAGTTTATCAAGACACGCCGGGCTTTCCAGTCCGCAGACGCTGAAGCTCTGAATAACTGGGGGCTCTTTCCACTACTCGCTATGAGAGGTTTATTGACCGTCATGTCCGACACATCCATTCCAATACCATCGGTATCTGTCTTGGAAGCGTGTAGCAGGTAATGAGCAACCGTCAGGGCGATATCGGCGTATAAAGACTTCAAGAATCAGCCGTTTTCATGTCAATCTCACGCATGCACTTACGGAAGGACAAAGAGCGACACCATTAACTACGTGTCCTTGACACACGCCCAGTAGAGACGGGTGATTCAGATCTGACTCAATGATAACTGTCGAAATGTCAATACCAAGGTCCTGCTCGATCACTTTCTGGACGGAAGCGGTAGACGGCCCCAAAATCGCGGGCTCAGGTCTGCTTGAGACTGTAATTGACTTGTCGTCTCCTTTGGTGAGGCAAAAGTCGTTGTTATATTGAATCCAATAGTTCTTGTTATCCCAATGATAGGAAGGAAGCTTGAGAACCTTATGGGCGTCTTTGAAATCCCGATGGTATTCGCTCCATTCAAGATCAAAGCCCGCTAAATAGAGTAACGATATACTTTCGTTGAGGATCTTCCAAGTATCCTCATGTCGCCTAAGTGATGGTAGGGTAGATATGTGAGTACCAAGAATTGTTTTAACCATGCTAGAGCAAACCGGGTGAGCCCCGAGTTCGACCCAAATGTCTGTATCATTGATCGTATCAGTGGCTCTAGCAGCTATTAGAGCCTGTTGAAAGTTCACGGTCTCTCGACAAGCACGGCTTAGATATGATGGACCGAGTGTACCCTCATGCTTTACCACTTCTCCAAGTAGTGGGGATAAGTATGATATCGAAGGCTTATTAAATACCACAGCATCAGCCGAAGACTCGAATTCCTGTAGAATGCTGTCAACTTGAGATGAGTGGAAAGCGAACAGCACTTCGAGCTTTGTGCACTTTATCTTTTGAGAGGTAAGGATATTTGCAAGCGAATCAATATCTGCAACCGGTCCACTCAGAACAGTCTCACTAGGACTGTTGATACAAGCAAATTCGCAGCATGTTCGAGTCATGTAACTGCTGAGCGAGTGTAGAGAGGCTTTGACAGCGAGCATAGCATGTGTTTTGGCACTGCAGCGTTTTTCTAGGAGCTGTGCTCTAGTTCCGACAAGAAATATGGCGTCGCTAGCTGATATGACTCCCGCAGTGTGAAGTGCAGCATATTCCCCAAGGCTGTGGCCAACCACCGCGGATGGATAGACTCCCCAGGAGACCCAAAGCTGGGCAAGCGCCATCTGAACGCAGGCAAGGCCTAATTGTGAAACCACCGGCCCGGCTTCATCAAGGGTATTCATAGTACCATCAATGAGACCCAAAAAGCTAGGAAATCCTTGACTTTGCGCTATGGCATCAAAGCGCTGGAGGATTTCCCGAAATGTTGAGATGTTTTCGAAGACCTGGCGAGCAAGACTAGTATACAGGACGCCCTGACCTGTGAATACAAAATTCACATTGGGAATCTTGGCCGGGATCGGAATCGGTTTCAGGTCTTCGCATGAGCTGAGACCTTGCAGAGCGTCCTTGATCGACCCAAGATCATGGCCACGGACTACGACCCGGTGATTGTGATGCATACGTCTAGCAGTTGTCGTGTACGCTAGAGATGGGAGTGAAACTTGGGGGTTCCCATTGATGAATGATAGCAGGGCTTCGATATTCTTCTGAATTGAAAACTTGTTTTTACCGGAAACTGCCACCAGGTGAGAGGATCGAGGGTCAAGATCACCCGTTGGTACGACGCTCGGAGCATCCTCCATTAGAAGGGCAGTATTACCCCCGGCAGCACTGAAGTTGTTCAAAAATACCGTCCGTTTTCGATTGCCATGCTCTGGTCGCTTCCAAGGGGCAGGTTCCAGGGCAATATTCACATTTCGCGCTTTAAGGTCAGTAGGAAAATTGCGGTTGATCTTTGTTTTGATGCCACAGTGTGGCGGAATTTCATTTTCTTCCATCATCATCAGGACCTTGATCAATGAAGTGACCCCAGATGCCGACTCTGCATGACCGACGTTTGCCTTGACCGATCCAAGATGTAGTGGATGTTCGGGGCCGCGCTGGGCAGGGGCGAAAACATCCAGTACTGACTTCATTTCCACCGCCTACGTGATATCAGCATGCCTGGTACTAGAAGACATGCTGAGAGTTATACATACGTCCCCATGTTGT
This sequence comes from Cladonia rubrotincta, assembly GCA_963971245.1. Taxonomy (NCBI): domain Eukaryota; kingdom Fungi; phylum Ascomycota; class Lecanoromycetes; order Lecanorales; family Cladoniaceae; genus Cladonia; species Cladonia rubrotincta. The sequence goes on along the minus strand of OZ020202.1, from coordinate 2,188,241 downwards.
GTTCCAGTTCCATGCATTTCAATGTAACTAACGTTGAGAGGATCGACGTTCGCAGTATCCAAGATCTTGTTGAAGATAGCAGCCTGGGCTCCCACATGAGGCCGAGTCATTCTGCCAAGTTCATTAGTAAATCGGTGGACCGAAAAGTCTATAACGATATCGATAGCTTACGAGTCTGCTTCTGCTGAGTGGTTCGTGTATGCGCCAAGAATAATGCCTTTGATAGGATCGTTGTCAGCTTCGGCATCCTCCAATCTCTTGAGAATCACAGTTCCAACAGCGTCAGCTCTACAATAGCCGTCTGCACCATCATCAAATGTATTACAATTGCCCGTGTGTGATAGAAAGTGACCGCGATCAAGACCAGCAAAGTTGTCTGGGTTTGTCATGACGTTTGTACCACCAGCAAGGGCAGTATCACAATCACCTCGCCATAATGAGTTACAAGCTGTATGTATAGCAGCAAAGCTTGACGAACACGCGGTATCGACACTAAAGCTGGGGCCGCTGAATTTGAAGTGGTAGTTGATGCGTCCAGGAGTAAAAGCGCGGTTTCCTCCAGGTATAAAGTAAGTATCAACGTTTTGGCCGCTGTTCACTTCCCTCCAATCATCACTAGTCATGCCATAGAAGATTCCAATACGATCACGTTGTGAGGATGGCGTTCTGTTTGGTACAAAGCCAGCCATCTCAAGAGCCTCGTAAGCAGTGGTAATCGCCAATCGCTGGCCTGGATCAGCATTGGCAGATTCGCGTGGTGACATATTGAAGAATCGAGCATCAAACAATCCCGGCTCTTTGATGAAGCAGCCATATTGGACCTTGCTTGTGTTCTTCTTTCGGCCAGTAGGATCATAGTGGGTTGCGACATTGAATCGATCCTTTGGAATTTCTCGATGGACATCAAGACCCTGATGGAGGAGCTCCCAGAACGTTTCTGTGCTCTCAGCATCGGGAAACCTCCCTGAATAACCGATGATTGCGATCTTCGACTGTTCTGGCCTGCCAGTGATACCCGAAGACGGAGCATTAGCACTTTCAGGTGTGCAAGAGTTATTTATTGTTATTTGTGACTGAGCGGTTTGTGAGAGCTTGGAGGCCAAGCTCTGCGCCGCAGAAGTGAGAATTGGATAGATGTCGAGGCGAGCCGGCGAGGATTCTTGACATAGTTCTGTGACGCTTTGTTTCAGCACCTGGTCCCAGTGAAGTTGCTGTGTCAAGACATCATTGAGGACACTCCGCAAGAGTGATCCATAACTAGATTTAGCCACTCGTTTACCTGTGGCACTGGAGAGCAAAGCGATTTTAGATTCGTAGGAGGCAAGTACCTCTTGATTGCATGAAGCTAGAATTGCTTCAATATCAGCTTGTCCATAGAGGTGAGCTGCGTGGTATGGAGCATGAATTGCAAGTCTGGTGTGTTTTGAAGCACAGAAAGCCTCGGACTGAAACAGTTGCTCTAGAACCAATGAAGGGCCGCTGATTGTCACGTTTGTCGAGGTGACAGCGCTGACGTAAGGTTGTGAGCACCTCGAAAGGCCCTACCAGTGTCAATTGGAGTCTCCAAACTTGCCAAAGCTTCATACCTCTGCTTTGCAGAACTCGTCGAGGGCAGTATAAACTTGTTCTCCTTGCATCCCTACGCTCACCGACCAGACTGGTGATGCAACCGAGCGGTTCTCGATATCATTGCGAGCTTCCCAAGACCTAAGGCCTGTTCGGAACGCAACCAACGTTGCTTCTATGCCTGCAGGGAGAAGCTCGGAGACCGTTTGGGAAGTACTCATGGCAGCAGCTGCAAAAGACCCAGTACAGAGTCCCATCACATAAGTCTTCGAATGGTGAGGATATCGTCGCATTCCTTCGCCATAACATCTATTCGACTTTAGCCTTCAATATATGGCGTTGTAAATACCTTTACCTACCTAATAAAGCACGCAAGCTGAGCTATACATAGCAGAGCGAGCTCAAGAGCTGGGTTACTTCCCGACTCACGACGTCTAGGAAGCAGATCATGGAGAGTCGTAAAACGGGGAAATGTCTTTTGTTTTAGAGCGGGCAGTCCTGCTATCTCAACACGCAATGCCCAAGTTACACGCTCAAAGAAGGACCTTAGAACAATGTTGTCATTCACATGCAATAGTTCGCGTAAATCTGTATCGAATGAATTTGTCTGATCCCCAAAAATGAAGATCTCGCTGGATGGTTCCATGTTAAAGGACTTGGGCTTAGCCAAGAAAAATTTCAAGTTGGGGATTGACCCTGATATATAAAGCCTGCCAGTATCTTGTATGGGCTTGAAAATGACCAATAATGGAAAGGTCTGTGTTTCGGATGCCACCAGGACCCTCGGGCCCGAGGTATTCTAGCTGACAGAGTTGAATCCATTCCCACACGACCGTGATCGAAATCATATAAGGTAAGTGTAACCGTCCATTTACGAAAAAGGTGACCGCATGCACTTCCCAAGATTGTATTAGTTCACAAGCCGCTATGGTGTGACATCATCCAAGACTTACCCGGGATGCGATTCAATGTGTGTCCCTAGAGTATACGTCAAGGGAGCCTGAGAGTATCCCGAAGGCCAACTCTGATACAGGTCTCCGCGCACATGCCCGAGCCTCACGCCGAAGCTGACACGAATCTTTCCTCCCGGGTTACGCACCGAAACCATGCCCGAGGCTTGGATTGGACAATGGGAACAGTATCTGTACTGTGGGGTACGCTGAGCGTGTAGTATAATTGCCAAAAGCCGGAAATGGCGAAGTCCCTGGATCAGGAACAATTTTTGCCATAGTTGCCATTTGGTTCTCAATGAAACGGTTGAGCCGGAACCCGAACATTGGCCGCACATGTTGGATCTATTCCCGAATAAAGAATCCCCTGGAGAGAAGATCATGAAGCGGACCGTCCCCTGAAAAGATCCCCGTTAGACCACGAACGTGGCTCATTCGGTTCGCTTCACCATACTCAACGCACCGATACACAGGATATCCATAGTGCGAGGCCAAGCACAGCTCAACCTGACCCAGCTATTGTATCCACATGTAGTAGAGAAGCACAACCTCGGTGTATGACAAGCGAGTGTTCATGATCACCTTTCAACGCTGAAGCATGAGTTATATAAGTAGCTCTCCCAATGATCCTCTCTGATTCACATCAGAATTGACTGTTGATCATTATGGAGCGCGGAGCACCCCTGGAACAATTGGCCACGCAATTGTACACCAGTGCGAGAACCATTACGCTGTTCTGTGAACAAGAAAACCATCCCCACAGATCCTTCGACCGCATTGAGCCCGCCACCTTGTTACCAGACAATGCACCGCAATCCATTCTTGCTGCACAGCAAACCATCAATGAGGCAGCCACCAGAATCCAGCAGCTAGTGATCGATCCAACTGAGTTTCTTGGGGCCTTTCAGGTTCAGGTGTGTCTGAACTTCACCCCGCCAACCTGGAAATCTGAAGTGATCCGTAGCTCTCCACTTCAATTTCACAACCCGCATGATTTAGCCTGCCTACGATGTCTTATGACTGATAAATACCAATAGTACCAACAGCTGACCTGTCTCCGCTGGCTCTGCCATTTCAATGTTCTTACACACATACCTCTTACCCAATCCATTCCATATGAAGCCGTTGCCGCCGCCGCATCCGTACCTCTCCGTCAATTGAAGTCAGTCGCTCGCATGGCTATGACTAGGAACTTCCTCCGGGAACCTATCTCTGGAGAAGTGGCCCATTCTAGTATCTCCTCTGCCTTTGTTGAGAACCCGTCCCTAAACGACTGGGCTCTCTTCATGACATCGACCTCCGCCATGATGGCATTGCAGACAGTTGAAGCGACAGAGAAATATGGTGCAACAGACTCAAAGACGCAAACTACCTACAATGTCTGGAAGCACACCGACAGACCATTTTTCGATGAGATCAAGGAAAGCAAGGAGCTGACAAGACAATTTGCCAGCTATATGAAGAACGTAACTAGTGGAAAAGGGCTAAGTATCCGACACCTGGTGACAGGATATGACTGGGCCTCACTAGGAGAAGTGACGGTCGTTGATGTATGCCGCGATTTTGCACGCGTCCTTTGAAATTCAAATAAAAGACATGGCTGACGAGGATTTTAGCTTGGTGGATCGAATGGCCACGCCAGTATTGGCCTTGCTAAAGCCTTTCCAAAACTCAAGTTTATCGTGCAAGACCTCCCCGACACGATCGAGAGCTCTCGCCTAGACATGAGCACCCTACCGCCCTTAATCGCCGCTCGTATTACCTATCAGCACCACGACTTTTTCACTCCCCAGCCCTTGAAAGATGTAGACGTCTTCCTCCTACGCATGATAATTCACGACTGGCCTACCGCAGAAGCTCAAGACATTATCAGGAATCTAGTCGGAAGTATGAAGCCCGGTGGCAGACTCATCGTTATGGATACTGTGCTGCCGCGGCCTGGATCGGTGCCTTCTGTTACGGAGGCCGCGCTGAGAGTAAGGGATCTGTCTATGATGCAGGTGCACAATAGTAAGGAGAGAGAGCTGGAAGAATGGGTCGCTTTGCTGAAAGGAGGGGACGAGAGGCTGAGGTTGGTGAATGTAGTGCAGCCGTTTGGGAGCTCGATGTCGGTCCTTGAAGTCGTAAGAGATGATTTGGTGGAAGTCAATGGGCACCCCGAGAGCGTGGCTAATGGTAGAATTAATGACAGGCTGGAGGGTAAGCTTGATGGCGATGTCAACAGCGAGGTGCCGCCGTTCGGGGCTCTGCCAGGGGAAGTCGCTACCTGATGGTCTTCTTCAACTTTTGCCATAGATCTCGATATGTATTCGCCGTTCCTCTTTACCGTGAGAATGTTGAGTGGTGTCCAGCTGTAACACGACAATGTCAACTGCGGGATCGGTATCAAAGCTCTGCAGAACATCAGCCATGCTGGATACATTTGTTGGGTATGACGACTCTCCGTAGATCAGGTAGTGATGATTCTTCGACTTTACCAAATTCAAAGAGCGCTGACCACAAGTACTTTTTGGCATGTGCTACCACGTAGCCCAGAGAGGGAGAAGACCACTGCCCCAGCCATAGCAACACCCATTCGAATGGCTTAGTAAGATGTTCGGTTTGCTCTCACCGTAGTCTACTACTCTTGTACCATCTGAATGTTAGGACAAGCACAAGCGTTCCCAACTGATGACGCCTTTGACCAAAACTTTGTCTGGCACCCAAGGTATTGAATGCTTTCCCGACTAATTGGAGAATGGGAATGTTTGTCCTAGATTAGTATACAGTGTCTAAATTGTTGCAAGTCCTATCCGTACATGTATGCATACGCGGCCGATGGATGCTCGATGAATTCGAAAGTCGTCGCCCGCCTCTTAAGAACATATATATATCGGTCAAAGACTCGGCCTACTCCATTCGCCCCTTGCCCTGATACTCCGCCCATACAAGAAGAATATGAACGGCACCGGGACCAGTAGCGCCGCTACGCACCCGAATATTGTGCTCCCCCAGTCCACGCCAATATTATGGTACATCGGGCCAATGAACAAAGGAAACGCGCCTGCGAACATGGAGCGCATGAAAGTATTCGCAGCCACTGCACTGGCAGCATAGCGCGTGAAGGTGTCGACAATGTAATTTAGCGCTGCTTGGAAGATTGTCGTAAAGCCGAAGCCCGTCAGGCCGATGCCGATGATGGAAGGCCAATAATTGATGTTGGGTGACGATGTCCCTATGCGTCGTGGATACGTTAGTGATGGACAACAGGAATGAAGGGGTATGCTCACATCCAAACAGAAACAATCCACCCGCAAACATTACACCACCGATCATCATCGGCGGTAGCCTGGCTTCTGGCACCGCACGATTACCATTCTCCCGGAACCGCTTGAAGTAATATTTGTTGTTGTAGACGTTCAACACGGCGGCTCCAAGGATGCCAACGAGCAGCGCCATGAAGGGCAGATTACCTGTCACCGGTCCCCAGCCTCGAATTTCCTCAAACGCGATGGAGAAGCCTCCGAGGTTGGCGTACAATATACCATAGACGAAAGCAGCGTAGAGAGAGACCAGGAAGCACATGGGTGTGAAGAGCATCTGGAAAGGTCGGATGAGATATTTTTGCGACAACTCCTTCAATGAAACATCCCACTCCTCATGCTAGAGGATAGTCAGCTAGCTGCCCAGTCTGGTTCAGTTGATTTTGTAGACTCACCTTCGCATGCAGAGCCCAATTGCCGCTCTCGTGCCTCAGTCTTCGCGCTTTGTAAACCAGCAGCGTCGGTGCGTAGCTTTCATCGCACAGCAGTACATCCAGTATCAGTTGGGAGATCATCACAATGCCCGTCAGGTATTCCGTCCACCTCCATCGTAGGTAGCTGGAGGTAATAGCACCGCCAACGACAGGCCCTATAGTCGGTCCACCGACGACAGCAATAGCATACCCTACTACAGCTATTCCGCGCTGCTCAGGAGACCAGATATCGCCGAGTACACCGCCAGTATTGGTAACAGGGGCGCTACCGAAGAAGCCTGCGAAGAAGCGTGTGATTAAGACGGTCTGAATATCCTTGGCTGCACCGGTGGCGAATGAGAAGATGGCGGCGATGAAATAAGGCTGAATGCATTGTTAGACAGGTCAGTAAAGAAGAGAAAAATTATCAAAAGGTAAGGTAGTCAGTCGAGTTGCGGAGTCTGGAATGGGGGAAATGGGGGAAATGGGGGAGAGGGAAAACATAGGCGCGAGCGCTAAAGAGAAAAGGCGCCTAAGGTATTTTATGTATTTTATGTATTTTACAGGGTACTGACATACCGGTAAAACTGCCCATTTGCGCCCATAAACCTCGCTAAGTGGCGCCCATATCAATGGCCCCAGTCCAAACCCGAACACCACCATACTAATTCCTGCCGTCGACACCTCCATGCTGACATGGAACTCTTGCGCAATCTGCTGGACGCCAGACGAATAGATGGCTGAGGCAAATGTGATCCAGCACGTCGTGAAACCATATAACAATGTTATGGTGACTTTCTTCCTGAATGGCCAATTCATAGGCCGATATGGGTCATCTTTTCCATCAAAGTCGATGATAACACCGGCCCCAGTGGGCTGTTTAACCAGCGGATGGCTGAACGACTCCTTTTTGGCAGGAGAGGTGGCGCTTGCCGTGGAGTCGCGGTGGGAGTGACTCTGAGTCTGGGACCCGATACGGCTTCTTGGGGACACAGAGTCACCATTAGGATTGTTCGAGTCGAGCCGCTTCTCCCTTTCGTAGCTGTTTCCCAGCGATTCACACTCACTCTGCTCAGGTAACTCGTCTGGTCTGTGTTCTGTGTGTTTCTCGAGGTCTTTCTCCTGGTTGCGGGAAGTATATCCCGACATTGCTCCTGGAGTTGACAACAGAACGATTCTCAATTACAAATGGAATGGAAGAAAAGTTTTCAGCGGTGAAGGCAGGAGACTATCCAGAAATATGCTGCTACTTGACTTCTTCCAATACTGGCTATATGGAGCACTCGGGATCATCTTCTATCTCGGGCCCGAAATTGCACAACACTCCGAACATTGTTACTATAAAAAACACCATGACTTCGTCACTTAATATCTATAGTCCATCCGAATCGGAGATTTCGGGCTTCAGTGTTGTCCGAACTCGCCTATCAACCTCATTGATCATCTAAAGCTAAAGCTTGAAGATCTCCAGTACTCGCTCCCTTTTTGCTACGTGTTCTCTTAAGTCTCTTTACATACAGCAAGAAGATGATTCAACATGACAGGCAGAACCACAAAAAGCACTTGGACTCACTGAGAGCACTAAAACGAACATCGAGATAGCAGCCGCCCACAAACTCGAATCAACGATGTTACAAAGCAAAGTGCTGCAGAGCAGAACGCGAATCATAGGGACAGTGCTGCGGCAGCCCCCCCAAACGAAATACATGCAAGCAGCGCTCAAGACACGAACGCAGCACCGCTTCAATTCTGACTCCACAAAGCCAGCCTCTCACCCCCCTGCCTATGACCCTGACAAGGCACCTATTCAGATACAACTGCCTGGCCCAACTTGGGTCTGGGAAGCATTAAAGCCGCTTAGCTACCCCGTCAATGCCTATAACCGCGCGACAAAAAGCCGCCCTTACTTGACCCAGTTCATCTCCTCTCTAGTCATCTACTTTCTCGGCGACCTATCATCGCAGTATATCCAGCAGCCGGTGCTGGCAAGGCCAACGAATACATCCAAAGAGGTGGAAATACCAACAAATGTTGGATCTGCTCAGGCACCTACCCCTGCCATACAGTCCACATATGATCCGCAGCGATCGCTGCGCGCTCTCATCATTGGGGGCACTATCTCAATTCCTTCATATCTCTGGTTCATGTACCTATCGAAGCTCTGGCCAACACTCCCACATATGACAAGCCTGTGGATGAAAGTAGGCTTGAATGTGATGACCTTCGCGCCGTTCTTGAATGCTTACTTCTTTACCATGCATTCGGTGCTATCCGGGGACGGCGGGAACACGGTACAAGGAAAGGCCGAGGCGGCCTGGATTCGTGTAAAGAACACGTTGCCGAGAAGCTGGCTCAATGGCTGCTTGTTTTGGCCGGCCGTGACAGCTTTTTCGTTTTCCTTTGTGCCACCAAGGAATCGGAGCATCTTTGCTGGTGTTGCCGCGATTGGTTGGCAGACCTATCTAGGTCTGGTCAATCAGAGAGCTAAGATGAAGGAATTGAGTAGTGGTGATGCCCATGGATGAAGGATTCCGGCAGGTGGATCAGCTAGCAGGCTTTGAGCTTTTTTAGACATTGGTGTAGACTAGAGACACTTGGTGCTAACCCAGAACCTTTTCGGTCCTAGAGCAGACGAGTAATATATCTCAGTTGATTTGCTGAACCTCGAGATTTGGGACCAGGAAAGGCCCAGCAGACAACCACATGCAACAAGCTCCAAGTTGAAGAAGATCTAACTCTCATCTCTAGTTATGACTCAATGCCGAATGGTTAGATGTTCGCATGGGCATTGTAATTCTGCTGATGACAAGTATTCGAAAATACTTAGACCATTTTCCAATCAGAAAGGCGAATGTCATGAGGCCCTTGCTACACCAACTCGCTCACCGACCATGATCGTCTTGCTCGTGGCTACATATAGACACTGGAGTAGATCATTCGGATCCCGAGTCGGGCTCGCGGCGCTCCGCAGCTGGTGCACAAGAGCCCTGCGGAGATTATCTCTAGACGGGGCCGAGTCTCTGGACATAATGACCGAGTCGAACAAGAAGATCATGCTTAGCGCCTGCTGCCAGCACAAACCAACTTCAGCCTCAGCTATAAAGGCCTTCTGGCCTGGAATTTGGTAATTTCACGTATCCAGCTACGGACAATCGCTCACATATCGTACATCGAAAATCAACCAAGGCATGGCCGCCGAGTCTATGATAGAACGGACAGTCTCTATGGCTTTGACTAACCCTTGTCTGATACTAGTAGCATTCTTCGTTTCGGTAAGCAGCCCTCTGCTGTTTGTTCTTTCCATCTTTTTTTCTGGCTCAGCAAACCTGCGGTGATGAAGCTTTTTCTTGACCGTGGCGTCACCAGTGTCGCCACTAACATGCTTATCCCTCCAAGATCTTCCTCGTTCTTCTCAGCTATGGCTTCTACAATGTCTACCTGCATCCACTGCGTGCATACCCTGGTCCAAAACTATGGGCAACAACAGGTCTCTGCTGGATATACTATCGAGTAACCGGACAGCTGGTCTGGAAGAGTGTAGAGCTGCACAGGAAATACGGCAACGTGGTTCGCGTAGCGCCAGACCACTTGTCTTATACCACTGAGACAGCGTGGAAGACGATATATGGGCACCGCCCGGTGGAATTACAGAAAAATGTGCTGGCTGGCTTTAGCCGGCCAGGCCTACCAGTACGTCTAAGGAATCTGGGCTAGTGGAGAGCACCTTGGACTGATCGCTACTTCCAGAACGTACACGGCATCCTCAGTGCTGACCGAGCGAACCACACTCGCTTGCGGCGCATTTTGGCGCCTGCGTTCTCTGAAAAAGCGATCAAGGAGCAGGATGGTTGTGTGATGAAGTATGTCAACCTGCTTATGCAGAAGCTGGCTGCAAAAGCGGTTGAAGGCCCTGTAGACGTGAATCAATATTTTACTTGGGTAATTATTATATCCTCTTCCTTCTCGAGTCCTGCAACACTCTGTCGCCGCTGTAAGACGCTGTGCTGATATTCGCAGACCACCTTAGATCTGATGGGAGACATGATGTTCGGCCAGCCAGAGGGGGCCCTCGAAAGAGAAGACGGGGGTTCGTGGCAGGATATTATCATGGCTGTAATACAATCTCAGGTCTGGTAAGCTCCCTATACTCTCGCATAAAGTTTTGAATAATGTCAGGCGGCCACCACTAGTCTTTCTTAGCCAGTACCAAAACGTCTGACATCATACAGGCTGCAAGCTCTAGGTTCTTACGGCCTCGCGCAATGGCGAGAATACTTACTCCCTAAAACAATGGCTAACGCAGCCATTGATAATTCCCGCATCGTGAGCACCAAAATCGATCGTCGCCTCGCGAACAGCGCCGACGACCACAAGGACGTCTTCAGTTATATTCTCCCACCGGATGACGAAAAGCGCATGTCACTCATGGAGATCAAACTAAACTCCGCGACCATCATCGGCGCGGGCACCGGTACCACAACAACCTGGCTCTCGACAACTGTACACAACCTCACATGTAACCCCGACGTCTATAAGCAGCTTGCCTCAGAAATCCGTAACACATATGCGAACGAGGAAGAAATCACTTCCGAGAGCGTGACCCAGCTTCCATACCTAGCAGCCGTCATGCAAGAGTCACTTCGAATGCATTCACCATCGCCGTCGAGCCTGGGCCGCTTTGTACCCGAAGGCGGCGAGGTCATTGACGGCCGCTTTGTTCCCGTCGGCACCACAGTCGGCGTCCATCAACACGCGGCATACCATCTTGCATCGAACTTTCACCGCCCTGACGACTTTTGCCCGGAACGCTGGCTACCCTCTGCGCGAGATGCAAAGTCTCCGTTCGCGGGCGATCGGCTTGGGGTCGTACAGCCTTTCAGTTACGGACCGAGGACTTGTTTGGGCATCAAGTGAGTGTTTCATATCTAGCGTGTGGAAGTGTGGAAGGGATATATATAGGTCATGTATGCTAACTGTGGACATAGACTTACACACGCGGAGACGAGGATCATTTTGGCAAAGCTGTTCTGGCACTTCCACTTGGAGCTGCTGCCTGAGTTTAGAGCGTGGCAGACTTCCCAGAAAGGTACCGTTGCGTGGCACAGAACGCCTTTGAAATGCCGCTTGACGCCTATTCGGTGAAATGTAAGCGTGGGGTTTCCCCTTGCTGGGATTCGCCTGGCAAAGCGAAGCTGGGTGGAGGCGCCGCCAACTGCGGGATCATTTTGAGAAAGGGGCCCGTCTGTACTCTGTTGCTCTTAAACAGCATCATCGATGCAATAATGATAGGATCCAATAGCTTGCAAGACGCCGCATTGGTCTCAACACCATTTGCCAGTAGATTATATGCTAGATTGCAAATTGACTCGACATAGAACCATTGCTTGAACTTAGACTCTAGAAATCAGACCCTGTGAGTGAGTCATCAAGCTTATAAGAGAACAAAAGTTAGTACGCGTGTGTGATTCATTATGCAGAGTAAAAGCCCACCCATCAGATCTTGCAACGTTATTGAAATTTGCAAGTTAGGAGGATGGAGTAGTAACACTCCCGGCGCAGGCTGTGCTCTATGTATATGGAAAACGTAGTGGCCGTGTAGCTAATGTAGTTAGAAGAATCATTCATAGCAAATATTATGGCAGATAATCTAGCCATGAGAAAGCGTTCTCCACGCGAGAGTACTAGCGCCGAGCTCGGAGATGCTCTGGCTATTCTCGGGGTCTATATCTGTTATTTAGGGTCCTTCGGGGGTATGATGGCAATTTCTGAGTTTATCTGCTACCTTTTTTCCCCCATGAAACCTGGAAGCAAACCAATCTACTTCCAGCGTCGCAAAAAGCCTTAGATACATGGATCCTCTATGTCTTTAAATTTCTATACGCCGCGTACCTGATTACAGACAAGAAACTCTCGAGATGCAATCTTGTAGTCCGTCTTATGATGATGCCGTCTTTCTTTTCAAAGTCTTACCTTGTCTGGTTTAAGGCAACTAGCCAACCGCAGCTTCTATCCCATTGCCGATTTTTTTAATAGCATGACCCAGCTCAGAGTTCAGCCATGAAGCAAGCGTAGTATGAAGATGACTAGGCTTCGCATCGACAGACTCTGCCACTTGGGTAAAGGCGTTGATAAGCTGTTGAAGCTTTTTGAGATTGATCAGTAAGAACAATCGCTGCATAGGCTCCTGATCTTCTTGGTCGGGAATGTAATATCCAAGTCTGACGGGCTCAGGAGCAATGAAGGTTGTTGGAGTCGAGAAGCAAGAACTTCGGCTGGACCGACTCGTTGGGTTCCCCGTCGATGACGCAAACGTGTCCATGAACGCCGATCCTTCGATTGGAGTAGGTAGTGTTAAGGAAGAAGATGTCCTGATCCCTGCAGCGAGCTGATGCCAGAATAGGATCCGCATGATGACGGAGGCATTTAGCATAGCCATGTGAGGGTCGCTGGCACATGGGCATTTCAGTAAGTGCCGCATATTTCCCATGGCATCTCTAGTGCAGCTGAGAACATCGTCCAAGCTTTGTGCTTCATGAGTCGAGGCACTGCCGGAAGAATGAAAGTAAAGGGGACTATTAATGTCGCTACCATTGATGTCGGGGGGTGGTCGGCGTAGAACATTCAGGATCGCTAACGTCGAATTGGCTATCGCATAGCAATCGTGCGTCCCGGAGCTGTCCAGGGACTTCGATGGCTGAAGGGATTGCCCATTTATAATTGGTCCAGCCGGAGATGTGCTAGACGGCGAGCTTACTGTGTTCAAGGGTTCTGGGTTGATGAAATGTGAGAAACCGGAGTGCGAGATCATTGAAAAGGTGTCATCGAGGGAGTCAAGGTGCGTATTATCGGGGCAATTGCCGGTGGAGCTTGCAATTCCGATTTCGGTCGAGCCAGTATCGCCGTAAGCTATTCCATCACTCCAGAGAAGGCCGTCGAATGATGGAGAGGCAGTGCTTGTTGGATCGGAGGGCAGAGTTGTGCCTGTCATGGGGACGTCTTCGGAAGGCCTGAACTGGGGCAAGGACGGGTTGGGTTTGCTGCCAATGTTCCGTAGGAGGTCTGAGAAAGATCGTTGCAAGTCATGTTCTGATGGTTTTGATGTGGGCTGGAAGTTTTCTGTTACTGGTTGAGGTTCTGGATGTTTTCGTTTCTGTGAGCTTTTGCCATGCTTCATCGATGGTCCATATACGCAAGTAAGATCGCTCTCTGCGCATCTCTCACATCTCGGACGATCCTTAGTGCACCTAACCTTCGCAGCGGCGCATGCGTCGCATGACTGACGAAGCTTTTGCCGTTCTTTGCCAGGCCTTGATTTCATTTGCTGTGTCTGTGGCGGCGACTCTGGAGGGAGTGAGGGCTCTCGGCCTCGCCCTGTTGATTGCGGATGAAAGCTGGTGTTGGGTGTTGGGTACATTGTTCTCTTGACCTGGTCAGACTGTTCAAAAAGTGTTCACGGCGTCCTTGTACTTGTGCTTGCGGAACCCGAAGCCTGAGCTACAAACCATGCATCTTGAGTGCATAGATGTGGTTCGTGCATCCATCTTCAAGAGAGATATCTGATATGCCTGTTTTTATAGCTATTGTCTTACCGGCACGCTTCATTGAGTCAGCCCGGAGAGGTCACACTATTTCGGGTCCGAGATAACGATAAGCTGAAACCCGCATATGCACCCAAGTCCAAGCCATGGCGAGATGCTCAAGCTGAGCTTCGCACATCCACCTGACTATTCCAATCAAGTAGAAGCCACAGAAAGAAGGTCCAGCTGAGCTACGTATATATGATTGGCTCCATGAGGCGAATCCAAGCCAAGATAAGATATTCAAGCTGATCTCCGCCTATGCACTCAACGTGCCGAGACTTCCGAAGCTGCTTCTCAATTCCAACGGTCGGATCCGCCGAACATATTTTGTTCTCTTGGTACCGCCGTAGCCCAACCTTATTCCAAAGTATTCACGAGTATGACAGTCCGTTGATCCCTGGTCATCATAATTGGGATCACAACGATGCATTCCCCATGTAAGTGGAACATCCTGCTCCCACCCCACGGTCTTCACAATTCATGGCCATCCGATCATCTCCGACTACAACAATCGGCCAATAACCTTGACCTCAGACATGTTTACTCCATTCGTGCCCCTTTTAGTTTGCTGAGCTGATCCCTATTCGACAATGTGTGACCATTTTCAGTCTCATCAATCCTCAAATTTTGACGAATCCAGAGACCGTGCCTATGTTAAGCACATGGCAAGAAAGCCATACACTCGCAGATGCTCGTAGCTTGGTTTATGCAGGTAATCATTTCCCGAAGTGAGAAGGACAGCAAGCCATAGTAGAGTCCGAGTCTGGTTCTGGCTTTTATCCCCGGAAAAGGGTATCTAAACATGGCGAATCATCTTTAAAAGTGACCAATTTGCTGGCAAAAATTTCAGCCTATGATGAAGAAAAAGGTTTGGAAATTCAAAAAGTTTCCGTCATCAGACGATCAACTGGATGGCACCTCAAGGCTTACTTCTCTTTTAGGTTCGAACATCTGTGATGTTCCATTTATTCTCCGCGCTTTCCATGCTGGCCTTCTGCTCGAAGTCTTTTCGACTTCGCCTGCATAATCTTTCAGCAGCTTTGGCAACGCACCTCACAAACCACCCCTATTTGGATTTATCGATTTAAATACAAGTAATTTAAAGATCAGATACATGCTTCTGATTCGTGAGCATTTCATACGAGAGCAAATGATTCGATCCTGTAGCTTTGATAGGTCGTCGGGACTCCCCGGCTTCTAAATCGGCCTGGTCGCAATGCGGTGCACTGCCCATGCAGCGGTAACCGCCGATGAGAACTTCCATCGCGAAGTATGTATCATGTTCAAGTTCACATTAGGCGATGGTGTGATGAAGATATTCGGGAGAATATTACAAGAGAAATCCAGGCACTTAATGTCTTAGAAGAGAATCTTCATGTCACGTCCCATTTACTGTAGGATCACTACGTGTTAACCAGCCACATTGGAAGAAGCCTTAACGAGCTTCTTAAGCTTCTCTAATCAGTAAACCTAGCCAGAGAATATTGAACAAGAGGAGATCCAATTACATCCAGAATCTACAGCCTTCAGGATTTAAGATTCGCCATCAGCGCCCAGAAGATGTGTCGTTGGCTTGGAGCACACCAGTTCGCATGAAGGTCTGCAGTCACTGTCGCCGACTTTGCTCAATTGTTCTCCTTAGCTGCGCTTTGTAGTAGTCTTGGTTCTTAAAGGTTCGTAATGCTATCGAACCTTATTTACACCTTAGACATACGTACCAAAGTATTTCCGTGGATGGAAAATTCCAAAGAATCTTTTCGGTCGACAGAGAGCGCGTCAGAAAGGACCACTCCCAAGCTCAGAATTCTGAAGCAGATTGTCCCATTCAGACCAGTCAATTGCACTTCCGTCTGCAAACATAGTAGGCGTGAGACTATCAAGAAAGCCATTTGCATCGAATATAGGCTCGCTCATGGAGGTTTGAGATGCTGATGTGACTTCGGTAGCCGTAGGTTCGGATGCCGCATATGAAGCCTTAGATTGACTAGCTGTGTCATCTCTCGCAGCCTCGCTTTGCAGTGCTGTAATGAACTTTGGAGTTGATATTTGTATCTTGCTTCGTCTCAAGCGACTCTGACGAATTGTCCACGCTCTCAAGATCAACCTGCTGACTGCTTTATGGAGTGGAGTGTCGGTGTCATCTATAACATCTGGATTATAATCGAACAGCTTTTCAACCTTTGACCAGGCGTCGCGAGTATGGTCGTCCTCAGGCCGGTGTTGCAGCTCATTTGCAATTATGATGAATGCGTGCCACTGGAACTGTACGTTGACATTCCAGAGGAAGCGCCGAATGCTTGCTGTAGACATTGAAAGGTTATACAATTCGAGGACATGCATGCTGATCCAGAAGACGTTGTCTCTCTCTTTGGGTGGCATCTCGAGCCCTCCTTGCGAGTACTTTCGCGGGTGCCGAGCCATCAGCCTGAGAGCCATTATCGTTGAGTCACCCATGAGTTTGGTGAAAAGGTGAAGTGGCACCGACGGATCACAAAATCTGAGATACTTGCGCTCAATGAGAGCCTGAATTTCGTCTAATTGGCTATCTTTCTTATCGACTGGTATCTTGTCGAGTCCAGTATCCACCCATTTACTGTCTGTCTTCGTGCTTCTCAAGAAGAGTCCAATCTCCGTTCGAGAGCCGCAAAAGATCATTTCGGTAGGACCTTCATGCTCTGAAGGGAGGGCGCTCATGTTCGGGCTTAAGTCGCTGTCGTTCACATTCAGTGGCCTCTTAGAATCATATCGTGGGGCGGCAATTGATAAGCCTGCACCGCAAAGCTCCGCTGTCTGACCGTCTAACGCCATCAATCGCCACCATACCCGACGACGTATCTCCGTCTCGAAAGGGGACAACCCGATCAAGGTACCGTCTCGATGAAGACCGATTCGTTGGCCCAGACGGACTGCAGTGCCGGTCAAGATCCAGAATGAATTAGGCTCGTGGTATTGGCGAACAGCGAGAAGGTATAACGTGAAGGCTTGTACCAGTAGGATATCCAAAGAGCTGGTGAAATCTGCTCTAAGAAGCGCACTCTTGGCTGCAGAATGATACCTTCGAAACAGTACGCCTCTGCTTTCTCCCATAATGGTATGGCATTCATCAGCGGACATTGACTGGAGCGCCGACAAATAAATGACAAACATCATGGCTTCCCATTCTCTAGAGATGTTCTCAAGATGTGCACTTGCATCAAGCAGGCGGCGTTGTGTTGTTGGGCCATGGACAAGTTTTATTAAGGGGTTGACATTGTCAAGAAAAATTTGCCAGAGTCGAAAGATGATGAGTGGGTTGGGATGAAAGGCCATCAGATCAGCAGCAGAGTGTTCCGCGGGGCTAGTGAGCATAAGGTCCCCAGCGTTGAGGAAGTGTTCAAAGGGCGCACTAGTCGGAAGTCGATCACTATCTTTGCCACTGGTTTGATACAACCGCAGCATGTCAACTGGACCTTGCAGCTCCTCACTCAAACTATTCCACAGACCACTCTCAACAAAGCTTTGCTTCCCACTATCAACAATAAACTTTCCCGGAGGCTGGAGCGACCGATGATCATTTCCATTCTCCTTCTGAGGCTCATATACTGGGTCTGAGAGAATAGGGGTCTTGGAGGGCTCGCGTAGGCTGGGTTTTCGGTTCGTTGTTGAGGTGGGGTTGAGTCCATCCAATGGGATCCCATGTGCACTAAGTAGAGATTCGTATCTGTTCAAGGTATGCAGAAGCTCCTCTTCTGAATACTTCTTCTTCCTCCGTTGCGACTTTGCTGGGGTAACATAAACACAGCTCGCTCGGTGTTTAGCGCAATTGGTACAAGTTGGGTGACCCTTGTCACATTTGACTTTGCGCTGCTGACACAAAGTGCAGGATATCGGTTTTGTCTTGCCTCCTTGCCGACTCAGTGGTGTCGACGCAGCTGATGACAGCGGTCTCTCCATGTTCGCAGGCCCAGGTCCTGTTGACAAAAAGCTAGCAATGTCGTCAGATTGCAGTCAAGCTGCATCCATCCACAGGAACATGCGGTGTGATGCGGAGGCAAAACGATTCGAATGAATTTGAATATCTCGGTGCTCAGGGAGATCTTAAGACACGGAGGCCCCGAGGAGTTTCTATATACGGATAGTACACTACCGCAGCGAGTAGATAGTAGCTGAGCTGAACTTTTGGTGTGGGGGGACTGCCATGATTTACGTCACCCGCGACTAGTGGTAACTTACGGTAACTTACGGTGGCCAACCGTAAAATACCTTGGCAATGCTACTAAGCAGTCTCAAGCAATCATGAGCGGCTGCCACACCATGCAAATGCTGATCCTCGTGTACACCATAAGTCAATTGGCCATTGCATGTCATTGAGTGAGCTTCGAGTTCTGCTATACATCATTACCCATCCCATCATCAAAGCATTCTATCCCAAAGGAAGACCATTCTGTTGATCTACCTAACCAACTGCCTTTCCGTCCATAATGTGATCCTCAATCCATCCAACAGACATCCTAGATGCATCAGTTCAAATAGCCGCGTAACAGATATACCAATTCCACCATACCGTGATCTTTTTGTGTCCGCAAAGTTCTCATGGTCCGGCATAACCCGTTGTATGAAAAATGGGTCAGCCTTCATCCTGACAAAGTTCTGCACGTCGGGGAAGACCGCGGTGACTATGCAATCATAATCTGCGAAGTTGTTGAATTGCGGACCAGCAATCTGTGTCATCAGTGGCTTTGAGGAGCTCGTATTATGCGTCTAGTGATATCAGCTTGATCGTTGTTGGGTGGACAGGCTGCAGCGCTGCTTTCTACCATTGACCATCGGATCATACCATATCGTACCATCAAGTCCTTTACCAGGGGTGCGTGGACCTCACTCATGTATCTGTGATACTCTTCCTCTTCCATGCCTGGTTTCCGGTATGCGCATACTGTCCAGCATAACAGCCGCTGCGGCTCTTCGTCTATCGAGCCCATTTTGAAACTGTAGCCTTTGTTATGGGAGTATATCTGTTATCGCAGTAATGGAATAGCCAACTTAAATAGAGAGAGAGAGGATGAGAAAGAGGGAACATCAAAAGATGATTGAGATTTTAGACCTTGACCTGTCAAAATCAAAACTCTCCCAGCAGTTGTGAGCCTATGCCCCGGAGACTGTTCGATACCCGAAGCTCGTGGCTGGGCTTAATCGGGCATCCTATCAAGACCAGTCCCGACGCTTTGAATCGGTAATTGTGTAACGCTCCCGATATTCGCAGACTCGCACAACGCCCTTTCCAATGCCTTTAATCTCGGTCTTCACCGGTCTGCGAGACATCTCCGAGTTAAGCAAAGGGCTGTATCAACATACTTCTTCCGACATAAACGCATGGCTAACCAAGATCTCAATGGTACTTCGCAAAAGACTTCCGCTGGACAAGGACAATGGAAAGCTCAAGTACGAACGGCAAAGTCTCTACGAATCATCAAGGGCAAGAATGGCAACGGCCAAGTCTCTACAACCCAATACGGAGGGGACAAAAAGGTCTTGATCATTGGAGCAGGTAATTGACCGAAAGCTGCTGTTTACGCCTGCATGCTTACAGCTTCTCTGTACAGGTCCTACCAGCCTTGCCCTTGCCCAGGGATTCAAAAAGGTCCGCATTCGCTGGATACATGCATCCCAAACGGACTTCAAAACTTGAAGAGTCTGTCTTCTGATGCGAAAATGCTGACTAACCGTATGTTCGGGCAGGGGTCCCTTACGTAGTCTACGAGCGAGATGAGAATGTCCACAGAAAGAGGAACTGGAGCATGGGCTTGCATTGGGTGGTGCCAGCTCTTCAATCTCTGATGCCGGATGAGCTCCTTGGTAGGATTCAAAGTACACAGACTGATCCCAATGCTCCTACCAAGGACGCAGACCGACTTCCTTTTGTCAACGGCCAGACTGGCGAACTCCTTAATGAAATCAAATCAGACAAGTTTTACCGTCTTCGTCGTGACAAGATTCGTGCTCTTTTGTTGGAAGGACTCGATGTTCCGTGGGGAAAGGCCGTGTCGCGCCTTATTTACTCTGCGGATGGTAAAACTATTACGGCTCGATTTACAGATGGTACGGAAAACACAGGCAGTCTATTGATAGCGTCCGATGGTCCACACTCCACAGTACGAATACTGCTTGTTGGGCCCGACAAGGCTAAAGTGACTCCAATTGATTTCGCTACGACTATGTGCTTCACCCAACACTCTCTCGAGAGAGCGTTGTTCCTGCGGGCTAAGCCCCACCATCCTCTCTATCAGGTCGCTCCACATCCCAATGGCTGCTTCGGTTGGCTACGCCTTCACGACGGTGATTACCCCGATCACCCTGAGAGCTGGATATGTTATCATTACATTTCCTTTCGCGAGCCCAGTTACGTGATATACAATAAGTCAAACGCCGAACACGTCGCGCACCAGAAGGAGTTGGCCAAAAAATTCACAGAGTCTTTCAAGAGCGTCTTCGAATGGATGCCAGACGACCATCCAGTCTGGTATGGCAAACTACGACAACGAGATCCAAGTGAGCCCGAGCACATATGGGATAATCACAACGGCCGAGTCACACTTGCAGGGGATGCAGCGCACCCGATGACATTTCAGAGAGTGCAAGGGCTCAATCATGCGATACAGGATTCATTCCTGCTTTGCAAGGGTATCGAAAGGTTTTAGAACGCTGGCAACTTCGATTCCGAGCAGAGGGCGGCGGCAATAATGGATTATGAGAATGAGATGGTAGCACGAGGAGGTAAGGAAGTGCGGTTGAGTGAGGCGAATAGTATCGCAATGCATGATTGGGATAAGGTGATGCAGAGTCCCTCTACAAAGAAGGGTATGCATGTCAAAGAGCAAGTTGCTTGAACCACAGATTTTTGAAGCTACTTAGGATAATATATCCACTACAAGAAATATCTAACCTTCCGCGCAATAACCACAACATAAACCTCTATATCTCGTGCTGCAGACCTGCAAAATACTTGACCACTAAGAGGAAAATGACAAACAATGTCATTGCCCTACCTTATCATGATTAATTGCTACCAAACACTTGGGAAAGTTTTCGACTGTTTGGGAACTTGTATATCGTTTGTACGATTACTCACTGCCCCAACAATCTCGAAAGCCTAAAGTCCAAATGCAAAATGGTGGTGACCTCAATAAGATAGTCTTCCTAGTGCCGATTCTAAATTTGTCATTTCTCATCTCAGTTACAACCTCATACAAAATCGTCCCTTCCCGCCGTCGCCGTCCCCACCTGTCCCAGAACCGCTCTTTCCAACATCTTAGGAAAATCAAGACCAATCCCCATCCAACAATGCCTCGACGCTCTTCCCCGCCTTGATGTCCTTTTGAACCTCCTCAATAGTCCACCTTTTAAAATCATGCCCCGGTGGAAAATTCGAATTCTGAAAAGTAGCCTCACCACCACTCAGGACGTGATGAAACGCCAAGCCGAAATTCTTATACGCGTATGCCTCTGGGTCATGCTGATAGATCCAGCGGGGGAAACGGGTGCGAATGAGTTTCGGATTCTTTGCCACGGCAGCCCAATCTGTTTGATGTTTGATCTGTGAGTTTACGAAGGACATTTTCTGCGCGCAGGTGACGCGCTGGTATCTGTGAATTTTTTTGACAATGTTAGTTTCCCCCGAAAGAGATTCAACATATTTGTGAACATCTTGCTATACAAGAACCAGGATCGAGGACTGACCGCAATTTGTTATACACCTTTGTTGTGCTCGACACATTGCTCTTCCCACCCAGCTGTAAACATGTCGCCAGGGTGATTGCATCCTCCATCGCCTGGCTTGCACCATTGCCTGAAGATGGCAGGAATGAGTGCGCGCTGTCCCCGACCTGCACGACATGGCCAGCTGGCGAAGTCCACAGTTCACGGAGGTCACGCCACATAAGCTTCCAATGAATGACGGTACCCTTCGGTGCTGTTTTCATAATCGCGGCTACAGCAGGATGCCAGCCGGGGGCTTCGCGTTCCATGACTTTGAGGACTTCGGCAGGCTCGACGTCCGGAGTCCAGGATTCGGATGCGGAGCCATCATCCTTGTACGTAGAGGGAGCGTTAGTAGAGTACTGTCTAAGCGATAGATTGAGGTGCTTTGGCATACCCGATGCGTCAAGCCCCAACACACAATATCCTCTGTGACTACAACAAGAACATGCAGGCCGGGGCTGTGTCGCGGCCGTGTTCAGTGAAATAAGTTTTCCAACGGCATTTTGAAAATCGGCAACTTACCCAAGCCAGAACTCCCAGATCGGGCGATCTCCTTTCTTGAAGTCCCATTGAGCCTTCACCAGTGGTTCTGAAAGAGCATGCTCAGTAGGATACGCGGAACGGTAAATCGCCATGCCGCTTTCCTTTGGCTGGACGTCTTCGCCTGAGATAAGCCTTCCCGAGCGGGACTTGATACCATCCGCAGCAATCACAACATCAGCTTCGCCCTTTTCACCGCTTTCGAGCACCACACCGCCAACGCCAGATTTCTCGTCTTCATAGTAGCTGACGACTTGCTTGTAATACTCAATAAGCAGCCCAAGCCGCTCTACTTGACGGATCAGGGACTTGTAGAACTTGATTCGGCTCTGCATGAACGCCACGTGCGGACCTTTGCGTCCCATGGTGTTTTCGGGGTCATTAAAACTTGGTGGATTGGGACCGTAGATGTGTTCACCTGTGTGCTTATAATCTGAATACGTCAGATACAGCGTTGCTCCTCTGGAGTGATCCGAAAGTTGAACTCCATGGCTCGATAGCTGGAAGAATTTACTGACAGGACATCCAGCAGTCATACTGCTCTTCCTCCACCTCCTTGCAGAGTTCCGGCCAGTGGCGTAAGATTGACAGAGCACTGGGCTGGATCGTAAGATTGTCCCCTGACGCAAGAAACATCAGCATTCAAGGATCAACGGGGCAAAGAAGGTTAATCCTTGGCTCGACATGGTTGTCTTTCTACACAGCTCACCTGAGTAAACCGGTCCTGCACTTCTCTCCCAGATTCGGACTGAATGCCCTTTCCGCCAGCATTCCAAAGCAGATGTCAAACCCCCTATTCCTGATCCAACGATGAGGACTGAAATTTCAGTCTCCGGAAACCTCTTCAATTTTGATGCTATACTACTGGTAGGGTCTCCATTCTCGCAGTGAGGGGCACCATGAGCCCCCAGTCCGTTGCCCGATACCGTTGGTGCTGTTACATGGGGCGCCATGTTTGGATTGCTCTAAATTGGCGACGACCTACTAGTGAAATATTTGAACGCGGAGTTGCTAGAGGCATCACGGACGTCGGTCTCATGAAAAGTCCGAAGTGACGCCTCGGAATTGACACGGGCCTACGACACATCCTTGGGGTTAGATGACTGGCAAAGCTCAATGATGCTGTTCAACTTGAGAGAGCATGCCCGGTCCATCGGCCGACGGTCACCGAGCCCCGTTAAAGCCTCAAGGCCACTGTCAGCGGACGGAAAAGCGTGGGATTCAAGTCGAGTCTGTGAACTTGGGCAAAAGGCTCGTTTACGGATATGCTAGTGAGGAGTCGTCGTCCGGTTGTTTGTGAGACGTTGTCGCTTTCCATTGAAGGATTGAGAACGACCATCACAACAAACTTGTTTCTAAATCAACGCGATGGACCGACAGTAGAAGAACCAACGCGTCACGTGCTTAGGCATTCTGTGTTGAAGATTTTTCCGCTTGGTAGGTCAAATATCTGAGTTGGTCACCCACTCGGGAGGTGAAGGTAGTCTGGAGCCCGTCGTCAAAACCTTGGAGCAACCCTACTAAGCTGTATTAGGTAGGTACATGCTTTAAGCATAAGAGGTGCATTACTAGTGTGCATACCCCTTCTATCTCTTCTACCCACTGCAAGCAATTCACGTTAGTCTTATCTAAGGGTCAACTTCGAGGTTTTAGTTAGGGTTGAACGGCATTAAAGTTAATTGCTAGGAGTCTAGTGTAAGGTATTTAAGATATAGTACCTACCTTAAAATACTTAAATACATAGGACTTACTATTAATACTATTAAATAGTATTTAATTATCAATAATATATTAAATATAATACTTAAATAAGAAAAAAATTTATTTTATAAATATTTTATTTATAAATAATTACGCCGCGTAATAGGTCGGGTTAAACCTAACCTGTTTAGATTAGGTTTTAGGTTAGGTTAAGTTTTAAATTAAGTTTTTAAAGTTAATTAAGAACTTAATTTAAACTTAACTTAATAGTAGGTTTTTAAGTTTAACCTAACCAACCTAATTAATTATTATAATACACTAATACTAATTAATTATTAGATTAATTATTAGATTATAAAGGTTCTTCTTAATTATATATCTAAGTCCTAGATATATTATTTATCCTTAACAGATATAGTAGCCCTAGTCTTTTTATTTGATACTTATTGCTTACTAGGGGTAGCTATAGATACTTATAATAAATAAACTCTTTTAATTTAAGATAGTTTTTTAATTAAACTCCTTTTACTAATCCTTTACTTAGATCCCTAAATAATAATTAATATATTTAAGGTCTATAATTATAAGAAGAATCTCTTATTTTAATTTAATTATTATTACCTTCTTTATCCTTATTATTAATATACTAATATATTATTACTTCCTCTAGGACTACCTTATATTAAAGTAACTTAAGGTTTAGCTCTTCTTAATTAATTAATTTATCTTTAAATAGATCTATATAATAATATATATTAATATTCTCTATAAAATTATATTAATAAAGGACTATAATTACTCTAAAGGTCTTTAGGTTAAAATATTAATTTACCTTATATATATCGTTAGTAATATTAAAAATCTGTTTATAACTAACTCCTGCTATAGGTAATATAAGGATAGAATAAATAATAAATATTATTTATAGAAGCTTAATTAAAAGAGCTTTCTATACCTCTATCATAATACCTTTAACATCGTATACTATAAATAATTAGAAGGTAATTATTAGATTTAATTATTAAATTAAAATAATACTTATTAGTTTTTTAATAGTAATTAAACTTATTCTTAATTAATTTTATATTCTTATAAAGGAGAGTATCTAAGTTATTTAAGATAGAATATATAGATATTAATATATTTATAAGTTATAAAAAGGATATAGTAAGACCAGTTAATATATAATTATTAAAGTCTTCTTATAATATATCCTAATATATATTAATTTATAATAGTTTATCTTCTTCTTCTATCTATAAGGCTTTCTAGGAAAATTATATTTTTAATATTAAATAAAAGTAATATAACTTTACTATAAAAATACCTAATAGATGATTAAATCTAGGTAGAATATTTTAATATTTTATTAGAAGTTAATTAAAGTACTTTTCTTATTTATACCTTTTAAGGTGTTTTCTTATATAATAAGTACCTTACTATAGTATCTAAGTAGTTAAAGAGCTTATTATATATTTTAAATACTTAGTAGAGTGTTAACTATTAAGTAGTACTAATAACCTAGGTATATCTATAAAAAGGCTTAATAATATTAATTAGGTATTTTATTTAAGACTACTCTTCTTTATTTAGTCTTAAGAAGTATATCCTATATTTATTAAAAAAAGCCTTAAGGTCTAATCTTAATTAATCGATATAAATAAGTATATATAATATAGAATCCTATTAAGTTTTAATATTCTAAAAAAGTGTTAAGACCTTTAATATATTAGGGCAGGTTTTTATAAAAGAGTTATAGATTAGGTTATAATCTTTAGCTTTTACTACTTCTACCCTTTCTACCTATATAACGTTGAATTATTCTTTATATATAGAACTAGTATTAATATAAACTATTATTTTACAAAACTATAATTAAATTAAGATTAGTATAATATAATTATTAGATTAATTATTAGATTATTTACCTTTATAAGTATTAATAGTATATTAATTTAAGAATCTTTTAAGGGTTTCTTATCTAATTTATTATTCTATATTACCTATAGTTCTTTATTTATTAGAGTGATTTAGATATTTTTAAGTAAGTTATTAATAATAAGCTAAATTATATATATAAGATATAAAAGATATTTAAAAGATTAAGACTTATTCTTAATATTATCTAACTTACGCCTTTATTAAAGAGCTTACGAGATAGCTACTATTATAGTAGTATTATTTAATATATTATCTATAGTAATAGTAGTAATAATATTCTTAATTTTATAAAAAGTAATCTTTTTCTTTAGAATAGCTATAATCTTCTATCTAGTATAATAGCTTTAAATATATTAGAATATTAGAAAGACTTTATAATATTCTTAGTCTATTCTAATAAAGTATATATTAAGAGCTAGATAGCTTTGCCTATTTTTTAATAATTAACTATTATATAATAAAGAGATCTTAGTTCCATCTCTTAGAAATTTAGTTAAAAGTAATATATAAACTTAATACTACTTTATAACCCTATATTTGATAGTATTTATATTTAATAACTTAATAAAAAAGTCTAAATATTTAAAGGCTCTTTAAAGCTTAATATCTTAAATATATTAAAATAGTAGTTATAGGGAGATAATTATCTAAAGTGTTTAAAGATCCTAGTTATTATAGTTAAGAGGTTAATTATAGAGTATCTATTTTATAATTTTATCCTTTAATATCTAATTATATAAGTGTTAGCTAGATATAGTATAACTAGATAATAATATACTAATTAATCTAATAATTAATCTAATAATTAATTTAGGGTTTATGACTACTAATTTATAATATATTAGCTAGTATTTATTAATACTACCTCTATAATATCCTCCTATCTATATATAACTCTTACTTTCTAGATATAATATTATTCCTAAGGGGCTAATATATTTCTATAAAGGATGTTTTATAGTAGCGGAGTATTTTTTATATATTATTATTAGATTACTCTTAGAGATTTAAGCTCCTTCTAAGAAATATAGCTAGGTATTAGCTTTTTTTTAAATACTCTATATAATATTAGTCTTCTTATTTCTATTATAAAAGTTTTTTTCTAACTATTCTATTTTATACTACTAATCTTTAAAAAGCTCTTTCTTCTCCTCCTTATATAAAAAGTAATCTTTATTTATTCCTATTCTTTATAGACCTTAATCTAAAATAGGGACTAAGATAATTATTAACTAGCTTTAGATTATATTAAATATACTTTCTTATATAATAGAAGTTATAATACTTACTTAGAGTTAAGTAGAAGTATAGTACTTTATTATTATTTATATATATAAGTAGAGTATTTTAAATATATTTATTTTATATTCTAATTACGCTACGCAACGGGTCGGGTCGGGTTATTTTAGCGTATTTCTAAAAATCTCTTATTCTCTTAATAACTTTTTCTTTTATTGAAATAATTTTAATATTAGGACATGGATTTAAAGCCCTATATGAGGGCTATAAAAACCTATACTTTATACGCTAAACTAATCTTAGCTAGTAGAGCTATTAGCGTGTTGGGTTATTGGGTCGGGTTGGGTTTTCGAAAAAATCCCAACCCGACCCGATTTCGAGTCCCTATTTTGAAACTTTAATAGCTCTACTAGTCTGTATTAGTCTAGCGTAAAAATTATACGGATCTATAGCCCTTAAGTAGGGCTTTAAATCCATGCCCTAATACTAAAATTATTTCAATAGATTAAAAAGTTATTAAGAAAAGAGTGCGAAAAAGTCGAAATGCCAAGAAAAACCCGTTGCGCGGCGTAATTCTAATTAACCTAGTAACTATATTTTATTATAATATTAATTATTATAAAGTATAATATGCCTAATTTATTAGTCTTAAGTTTAATTAAAGCTTAAACTTTATATTTTTTATCTCTAAATTCTTCTTCTAAGTTCTATCTCTCTACCACTATACCTCCACCAATTATTAAGGATGAGGTAGTAGATATATATAATAATTATAATAATAATATAAGAGAGGGACCTAGGCTTATATTTAGTATCCTAGTATTAGAGATAACTATAGCTATACCTTTTAAATTGCCTAGGTAAAAGAAAGATATTGTGAAAAAAAGGCGCCCTATAGTTATTAGTAACCCTTAAAAAAAGGTTTAAAGGCTTTTAATTTAGTAATAAAGATATTAAATAAATATTATAAATAGAGCAAAGAAAGTAAGTTAGCTTAAGTAGTTTTAATAGCTCTATTTAGATAAGATTAATTAACTATTAGTTATAACCCTCTAGGAGATTAGATAATATTAAAAATCTATTAATCTACTTATATTAAAGAGACCTTTTACCTGTATTGTTTATAAGATTATATATATACTAGTACCTACTTATAATACTTGAATATAAGGATCTGCTTTAGAGGCTTTATAAGAGGTAGTAAAGAATTATTTTATTATAGAATAATATTTAAATTTAGATTTATTATTAAATAGCCTAGTAAGTAACCTCTATATAATTTATTATAAATAAGTAACTCTTATATAGAAGGACATAATACTTATATAAATAATATAGTAGATTATTATTAGAGTAGGTAGTAATAAAGATTAAAATAAATAATAATTAGTTATATTATTTAATCTAATAATTAATCTAATAATTATATTTATAGATTATATAGAATATACTTCTCTTCTATAGTTAGCTTTACTTAAATAAGTTTAAATCTCTTAAATTCCTTTAGGACCTTCTTAAATTTATCTATTATAAGTAAAAAAGTAAGTTATACTTTAACTAAGTTCTAATTAGTGACCTAGCTATATAGCTAGTAGTTATATTTATTAGTTTACTAATAATTAGGGCCTAGATATTCTATCTACCTATTATTATTTATTAATTTCTATATTATAAGGTTCCTTTATATAGTATATTCCTTTTCTATAAAGTATATATATAGGGGGATTATTTTTATGCGGTAGATTCTTATCTATTTATATATTAGTAAAGAAATTTAATTATTAGATTAATTATTAAATTAGGTTATTATCTTATTAAAGAAGATATTACTATAGTTAATTAACTCACCTATTTAAAAGTTTGTAAGTATATAAGATATAAATATATTTTAGGTATAAGAGTAAATTATCTTATAATTAATACTTAGAACTATATCTATTATTAAGAACTTATAATACTTATAAGACTTAATATTATACTATAGTATACCTAGTATATAGTACCTACTAAAATATCTAATCTTGTGTAAAAACGATATAATTGTTAGTTATTAATATTTCCTTATTTTTAAGAAAGCTCTTAATTTAAGGTCTTTTATTTACTATTTAAATCCTACTACTTCTAATTCTTCTAACTCTTACTTTATAGTAGTATTGAATTAGAAGTCTTCTTAATTGATAAGTATTAAATATACTTAATATTTTAGATTATTTTCTAATTCCTCCTCTATAAGGTCTATCTAGCTATTTTAGCTTTTAAATATATTTAGATTATCTATCCTACCTATAATAATATTATCTTTAACTTTTACTAATATAGTATTATTTATCTAATTCCTCTTATTAGATATTAAAGTACTTACTATCTTATTCCTTTATATTACTTATATCTATATCTATAGAACTAGTAAATATTATATTCTTAAATAATTACCCTAGAATTAATCTACCCCTAAGAATTTAGAAAAGAGTAACTTAATTTAAAATATTAAGTAAAGTATATAATAAGTTACTTAATCTAATAATTAATTTAATAATTAACCTAATAATGTTAACTAAATTAAGGATTAACTATAATTATTTTAAGAGTTAATAATAGTAGGATATAAAAGATAAAAAATTATAAGTAAGGATTATAGATAAGAAAATCTCTAATAATAGTATACTAATATACTAGTATGGCGCTAGTATATTTTAGATAATATATAATTTACTTCTTACTAGATATCCTTATTATATTCTATTTTATCTATTTTCTACTCTATAACCTATATAAATAAATTAATCTTAGTTAGTAAGTATTATTTTATATATTTCTACTAGGTATATTTAAAAATATATATTAATATTATTAATATTTATAGATTGTAAGTAGTTAAGATTATAATTAAGTAAGTTTAAAATAAGATTTTCTAAAAAAGCTTATAATAATAATCTAGTTTTCTTAAATTTCCTATCTATAACTACTTAATCTATATTTTTATAAGTAATTATTAGACTAATTATTATATTTATTATTATTGTATTTTTATTAATATTATATTCTTAAATTATTAATATTTATTTTTTCTTTTCTATCAACATAGTAAGAATAATAATATTAATTAATAATAATATAAGATTAATTATTTATAATATATACTATCTTATTTAGAGATAATACTAATAATATATCTAGCCTGTTATTTCCTTTTCTAAGTAGTTAGGATAATTTCTAAATAACTAATCCTATAGTTCCACAGCCTATTACCCTACTATAAATAGAGGATATAAATATAGTAGAGAGATTATAATTTATTAATATTCCTATATAATGTTATATTTTATATACTAATTAAATATATTTAAATATATAAGAAAAGCACGTGCTCTAAATTATAAAGAAGACTCTAATATTATAATCTAATATATTTATTATAAATCTAGGTTCATATAATTAAGATATTTAATATTAGTTCTTTTTAAGAAAAATATAATCCCTTATATAATACTAGTAATTATTATAAAAATAGATAACTTAAAGATAAATAAGCTACTTTATATTAAACTATAATCTAATAATTAATCTAGAATTGTTTAATATATATTTATAATAAACTACTAGCCTAGTATATTTTAGGAAGATAGATATATTATAATAGATAAATAATACTCTTTTAACTAATACTTAATCTAACTTAGCTTCTATTTTAGGACTAGATAGGTATAAGATAATAATAAAAACCTAAGATAAGATAATATTAAAAAACTAGGAGAGGATAAATAGTAAGTAATTATTATCCTATATATTTATATACTTATAGGTTTTAATCTATATAATTATAATAATAGTAGTGAATTTAGATTTTTTAATAATATTAAAACCTATATTAATAAATTTAATATAATTAATAAAATTAACCTCTTTAATAACAAGCCCGCGAAAAAGAGAGGAGAGTATGTATATAAATGGCATAATTAGGGCTTAGATACTAGCCCTAAATATTATAATATACTAGCTTATAGATAAATTAAGGAATACCTAAAAAAGCCTAAGACTAACTATAAATAAGAAGTAGTAATAATTAAAGTATTTCTAAACTCTAGACCTAATACTTAAAAGGGGCTACTAATAAAGAGTATAGGAAAAGCCCTAATTATATCTAAAAATAGTAGAAAATATTATAAAACTAATATAGAAATAAGAACTACTAATTTCATTATATAAAAAGCCCGTTAACACGCTTAAGATAGGGTTAATAAGAAAAGATATACTAAACTAGGCTATAAGTTAATAAAACCTATTAATCTAATAATTAATTTAATAATTACTTTAGCAACCGCTCTACGCGAGATAAAATTCTGTTAGAAGGAAATAGATTTTATAATTCTAAAACTCCCCTTCTAATATCTTATCTAAGAGATTGGTATAGATTTAAAAGATTTATATAATCTTTAATAGTAATTAAACGCTATAGTAGTACTTTAAAAGGCTATAGAAAGCTGTCTATCTATAAAATTTATAAATACTATTCTCTCTATACCTAACCTAAGATTTAAGATAGTTAATTAGTTAATAATAACTTAATTACTTACTATATATAGTAAGTAAGTTATAATCTAGTCTAGGGATATAATACTAGTTAAATAATTAAGAGATATATTAACAGGATTTTATAAATAAATATAAGACTTATTAAATAAATAAAGTTAATAATTTAATTAGCTTATTATATAGAGCTAAAAGCTCCTATAAAAGGATTAATAGGTAAAGTATATAGAGCTTAATCTCTTTATATAATTAAGCGCTTTATAGGGGAAGATTAAGTAAAGTCTTATTATAAAGAAATTATATTAATAATATCCTAGATAGAAGCCTAATAAAATCTCCCCTTCTATAATTATTAGATTAATTATTAGATTAGATACTAACCCTATTATAAAGCTTAGTATATTAGTTAAGTTAATTAGATTTAACTTGAAAACCTACTAAGAAAAATTCAACCTAACCTAAACTTAATATATTAGATTTAGGTTAAGTTTAGGTTTAAATTAAGTTAGAAAAATCCTAATCTAACCTAACCTATTACGCGGCGTATAAATAATTAATAAAAGAAATATAATATTATATATAATAATGTTTTATTATATTAAATATTATATTATTTTAATTTACTTAATTCTTAATAATATAATAATATAATATTTACTTTAATATTTTCTTTAACTTAATATTATTTTTAATTTAAATTATTCTTTTATTTTTAAATAATTTAGTAATTAACTTAAGAAATTTTAAGTTAAAATTAAATGTTATAAATTAATAATATTTTAAATTAATTACTTAATTTTCTTTAAATAAAATTTTATTATATAGTTATTAATTATTAATTATTAATTATAACTCTTTATTTCTTATTATTATAATATACTCTTTAATTAATTTAAATTATTATAAATTTAATATAAAAATAAGAGAATAATAGTTAGTAATTTTAATAATACTACAATGAGTGGACATTAGTCATCAGACACACCAAAAATCTAGAAAAATCGCGTCACCCCACTAAACAACACCTCGTAAAATGCCTCGCTGGCCACCAAATCACGTTAAAAAGGGCCCAAAAACCTTACGAAAGGAGACTCCAGATGTTATTCGAGGCGAGTGGAACAGGATAGCTACAATGGGAGCTTCCGCACGCTCAATTGCTACTAAATACGGCGTACACCATAGTACCGTATCCAACACCCTAAAGCACGCGACTACTCGAGACCTACACGCCTCTGCCCCTTATACTGGTGCGCCCCATAAAACTACGGGTCGACAAGACCGTCAGCTGGTTCAAGACGCCGTTAAGTCTGGTCCTATTGGCCGTCGTCAGCCCCTAAAAGAAATAAACGCCAACGTGATGCCTGAGGTCTGCCGGAAGACTACCGTTCGACGGCTACACAAGGCAAATATTAAGAAATGGCGAGCAGCGAACCGAATCCTACTCCTTCCTAAACACAAGGTAGAACGGCTGGCCTAGGGGAGGCAATATAACGGTCTTACTAGGCTAGAATAGGCCGCCGTTTGCTAGTCTGATGAGATGTCCGTATGCAAGCAAGACGGCGCCGTCAATACCTGGGTTTTTAGGACTGGGAACGACAGATTTCACCCCGAGTATGTTGAACCGTTAGATAATAGATCCCGGATAACGGTTATGTTCTGGGGCTGTTTCGCTGGTGATGATAAGGGAGGATTAACGACGCTATTTCTGGACTATAAACTCATAGGTAAACGAGGCGTTACTGGGAAGATAATACTAGAGGTAGCGTATAAAGAATACCTTCCAAATATACTTAACGACTTTCCAGAACGAGTCTTTATGCAGGATAACGCCTGTATGTATACGATTCCTGAAACTAAGGCCTGGTTCGAAGAAAAAGGGTATACGTTGATGGAATGGCCGCGGTACTCGCCAGATTTGAACCCAATTAAGATGATTTAGAAGAGGATTAAGAATATGATCTATCAGGCACACCCAGAGCTTGCTACCCTAAAGGGTTCTAACAATAACATCAAGGATGCTATTGTTACAGCGGTGATTGAAGCCTAGGAGGCACTGGATCCGAAATGGTTACATAGCCTGATAAATAGCATGCCTAGACGGGTTAACGCTGTGATTACAGCACGTGGCGGGTACACACAGTATTAGGCCTATCTTTTGCCCCCGTAATATCCAGAATCGAGTGTGTTTTGGTAGTGCTGTAGCCGTAGAAAGAATGAGTAAAATGTAGAATTTTACTAGTGTCGCTTAAGTTTTGTCCTATTATAATAGAGATAAAGTAATACTATTAATAATAAGATAATATATAAATAATAAAACTTTGTTATATAAGAGCTTATTTATTTACTATAGGTTAATTAAGTAACTAATTAAATATTAAAGGCCTTAAGTACCTAATAAAATACTTTAAGTAATATACTTATATTAATACTTGTAAAATTAAAAAAATAATAATAATTACATTATAAATAATATATTTATTATATAATTTATTAAGTATTTTATTTATTAACTCTATTAACTAATTAAAATCTTTATAACTTTATAAAGTTATTATAATTAACTTTATAAACTTTATAAGCTCTTATATAATTATAGAAAGATACTACGCTTTACTAAGTTTTCTTCCCTAGAAGTTAAAAATTAGGTAATAATAACATAATTAATTTAATATAAAAAATAACTTATAAATAATAGCTTTAATAAATTAAATAGAATATACTTAGTAATAAGTATTATTAATAATAAAAAGAATAAATAAAAAAGTAAGAAATAAAGGTTTATAATTAAAATATTAGAAAGTTAAAAAAGTTAAAAAAATTAAAAAGGATTATAAGATTTTAAGTATTTAATAAAAAAAAATAGTATTATTTACTTATATAATACTAGTAATTACTATATTAATATTAATATATAGAATTTAAGTAATTATAATTATATTTAAAAATTTAATTATATATTTTAATGTATTAATATTCTTATTTTTACTACTATTAAACTGAGGTAAAAATAAATTTAATAGAATTTCATAATAAACTCTTAAGTTAATCCTACTTAAATTAAATAATAGCTACTAGAAAAACTTTTTAAAATAATTGTTTTAAGAGCTCTACTTCTTATTTTATTAATAGCTCTACTATTTCTTATTATTATTATTATTATTATTATTATTATTATTATTATTATTATTATTATTATTATTATAATTATTACCTATAAATTATTAATTATTTAATTAATTAAATAACTTATTATTAAAGGAATAATCTATCCTCCTAACTTTAAATATAATAAGGGGGTTTAACTCTAGTATAGTTTATAATTAAAATAAAGTATAAATAATATAATATTAAGTAGTTAAATATAATAAAAGAAAACTTATTTATAAAGGAAGAAGCCTTTTTTATATATTTAATATTTTATACTTTAAAGTTAAAGTAATTCTTATAATTGCTATAATATCCTTATAATTATAAATATAATTTTAGTAATTTCTTTTAAATTATTATAATTATTTTATTTTATTCTAATTAATTTTCATATTTTAATTAAATAGTTTCCTTTATATAACTTTTTTATAGGGTTATCTATAATATTCAAATACTATATAACTTTCTTAGTATTAAGTTACTTTATAAAATCCTTAATAGTAATAGTACTAGTAAGTACTACTAAGCTAAGTTATTAAATACTATTAATCTTTATATACTATACTTTATATAAGAATTTAATAATTAACTAATTATAAGTTAACTTTATAATTATATATAGGTACTTTATAAAACTATACCTAGCTATTATATTTATATAAATATAATATTATTTATTAAGCTTTATAAGGATTTCTATTAAGTTAATTTTAAATTAATAAATTAATACTAAGATTTATAACTTTATACTTAATATAAATAAAATTTTATTTTTTCAAAAATTTAATTAACTTATAATAATACTAGTTCTTTACTTTATTTTATAATAATAGTAATAAATAAATTTATATAATTAAAGAACTTTTAAGAGTTATTAACTCTTTAATTTAATTAATTTATATATAAATATTATTTTTTAACTATAAAGATATTTTAAATCTTTAAATCATTCCTAAATAGATTAAAATTAAATAATAAAGTATTTAAGTAAGCTTAGAATAATAAAAAATGATAAAAATAATTATAGTAAGGATTTTAGTATTTAAAAATATTTTAGTATTTAAATATGCTTTGTTTAATAGTATTAAAAGAAATTAAAAAATATTAATTTACAGGTAAAATAAGTAATTCCTAATTATTATTAAAACCTACTATTAGAGACACTTTAATATTTATATTAAATTTATTTTTAATTAAATTTTTAATAATATTCTTCTTTCTAATAGTATTATTAAGTATTTTTATTATCTTATTTATATAATATTTAAGTAATAAAGTAAAGTCCTTTATATAATATTCTAGTAATAAGATAATATTATTATTATTATTATTTAAACTATTTTATAATAAATTGTATATTTATTTAAATACTATTTAATTAATAAGGTACTAGTATTAATAACCTTATATATATATTAAAATTAAATAGAGATGAAGGTTAAATCTTATATCTTAACTTTTATAGAATCTTTAAATTTAATATTATTATTATTTATATTTATTTCTTTTACCTTACCTTATAATATAAATAATATTAATAGTACTAAGCTAGTTTTTTAAGTAAAGTTATTAAAAATCACTAATTACTTTACTTATTAAAATAGTTAATTTAATATAATAATAAGGTAAGATATTTATAAGTTAAAAGGCCTAATAAAAAGATTTACTAATTAGAGTATTAAGTAACTAAAGTATTAAATAGTATTTAAAGGTAGAATAAATAAGTAATAAAGTTTAAAAAATAGAATAAAAGTAATAAAAAAATTTTAAAGATTA
This sequence comes from Cladonia rubrotincta, assembly GCA_963971245.1. Taxonomy (NCBI): domain Eukaryota; kingdom Fungi; phylum Ascomycota; class Lecanoromycetes; order Lecanorales; family Cladoniaceae; genus Cladonia; species Cladonia rubrotincta. The sequence continues at coordinate 2,151,819 of OZ020202.1, read as the reverse complement.
AAATTTATATAATAGTTATTATCACTATTAATATAAAAATAGGGAGATTTATTTAATAAATAAGGGAATAGTAATTAATAATTCTAGTAATACTAGAAATAAGGTAATATTATATAGTAGTAAGATAATATATAAATAATAAGACTTTATTATATAAGAACTTAGTTATTTATTATAAGTTAATTGAGTAATTAATTAAGTATTTAAGGCCCTAAGTACTTAATAGAATACTTTAAGTAATATACTTATATTAAAAATCTTTATTCTTTTTAATATTTAAAGGGTATTTATTTTAAAAATTTAAGTATAAATATTTATTTATTTATTGATTATACTTTAAATATTAAAATAATTATTATATAAATTAATAGAAATTTAATAAGTTTTTTATTTATTAAATATAATAAAAAAATTTAACTTTAATATAATTTATAATTAAAGTAAGTACAAATAATATAATATTAAGTAATTAAAGTATTTATTAACTATAAACTTCTTTTTATTATATAAATTAAATATATAAAAGAAAATTTTATTTATAAAATAAAAAGCTCTCTCTTATATATTTATATTAACTTATAATATTAAAAGATATAAATTTTAATTATAAGTTCAAATTCAATATAAAAGAGATTAATCTTATACTTATTAAGTTTTAACTTATTCTTTTTATTATTAAATTAATTAAAAAGAAGCTTTATATTATTTAATGTAAATAATAATTTAAGATATTTAATTATTAACTCTTTAAATTAAAGGTCCTAAGCTCTTAGTATTCCGTGAGCGTTAACCCGTATATTCTTAGGTTGTAATTGTTTGGATGATTAATTTAAGATCTGTATTTAAGGTCTTTATGGATTAAACCTGCGTTGGCCTACGTGGGTTGGCTCGGAGGCGCCTAGCGATGTGGTGCCTATCTAGGTAGATACAAACACTCGGCGACGTTATCGGGGCACGCTCGGGCTGCGACCGGGTTTCACAGTCGGACATCGATTTTCGGTCGCATACACAAATAGAAAAATAAAAACATAATGATAGCATAATCAATGCCATCAAACCTTCCTATATCTCCTCAAAGAAACAATCGCTCGAAGCCAAGCCGCAATGTATCAGAGCACTTTCAATTCTACATTAAGTGTACCTCCACATCTATCATTGAATCTAATTCTTCATGAAGATATTGAATCTTGCCGCAGCCCAAATTTAAACGAGCGGAATAACGGCGTATATACGAGACACCGTACAAGCAGCAAAGAACATTCTTAATGACAACACAAGAAATGGATGAAAGTACTGGCTTTCCGGTAGTCGATGCGGATGTTCTCATCTCGGGGGCGGGCCCAGCAGGCGCCTCGCTGGCTTGCTTTCTTGCTTTTCACGGTAGGTTCAAGTATCTTTATATCCTTCCTTGCTTCGTCGAAAATGCGAGCGACTGGTCCATTCAGTGCTTTGCAATCATGTATACATTCGATCTGTCAGGTTGGATTTAGATCCACAAGTTCAATTGAATGATGCTCGCTCACGTGTCAATTTCAGGAATCAGCGGAATGATGATCTCCCATGCATCGTCTACGTCTGAGACCCCGCGCGCAAATTATACGAATATGGCAGCTTTTGGTGAGGTTTCTTTCCCACATCTGAAAACTTGTATTTGGACCAACAATCAAAGAGTGCCTTCGGGATGTCGGCCTCGAAGATGATGCGCGTAAAGTTGCGCATTCAATTTCCGAATACTCAACGTATCAACGGATATGCAAAACCATGGCCGGCGAAGAATTATCCCGCGCCTACACATTCGGTAATGATCCCAAAAGACATGTATGCCATTCATCATAATGCCCCAATTCTATACCCCTAATTTGTGACGTTTGCAAAAAGGGAGATTATGCCGAAGCTAGTCCTTGCAAGATAGCAAGTCTACCACAGAGCCGACTTGAGCCACTTCTAGTACGCTACGCGACGCAAAACGGTTTTCGAAATCGATTTGACACCAAATTCCTCAATTTTACGCAGAACGAAGAGACTGGTCGGGTGGAGAGCATAATCGAAGACCTAATCACAGGGCAGAAGAGCATGGTCCGCTCAAAGTACCTCTGTGGGGCAGACGGAGCTGGCAGTAGAATCGTTCGAGAACTGCAACTTCCGCTTCACAATATGCCTGGAGGAGGTCTTTCAATCAATCTCCTTGTTGAAGCAGACATGGTGCGTCGTTAGCACCCATTCAGTGTACTAGACGAGATCTACTAAAACTTAAAATTCTACAGTCGCATTTAATGAAAACATCGCCTGGCTTACTTCATATCCTAATTCGACCCGACAAACCACAACCGTATTTTGGTCTCCTTGGGATCGCACGGTTCATCAAACCCTGGACTGAATGGGTTATAGTATTGATAGCACATCCCACAATAACCAAGATCGAGGCTTCCGAGGCAGAGGTTATGGATCGCGTGCAGGAGTTGATTGGCGACAATTCTATCAAAGTGAAGCTGAAGAACATGTCAATTTGGAAAACTAACGAGTGCTACGCAGAGCAGTATTCCAAAGGGCGCGTTCATTGCCTTGGGGATGCCGTGCACCGCCATCCTCCTCACAATGGCCTTGGTTCTAACACCTGCATCCAAGATGCTTTTAACCTTGCATGGAAGATGGCCTATGTCTTGAAAGGCCGCGCAGACCCTTCTCTGCTTACAACGTACAATGAAGAGCGCCAGCCCATGGGCAGATATATAGTGGGCCGCGCGAATGACACGGCGCGATTACATCTCTCACTCTATAAAGTTCTTGGTCTACTCAATCCGGACGTTGAGAGCAAACATCAGATCTATGCTCAAGTCGAGGAAGACTCTCCTCAGGGGGATCAGCGCCGAGCTGCCTTCCGTAAAGCGATTCGGGACCTTGATGAAGAGCGCCATGGCTTGGGCGGTGAAATGAATCAATGGTATAAATCCGCGGCCGTGTATAGAGATGATGAGACAGATGAACCCCAGATCCCATCGACCGAACATGAACGGACGCTCCATCACATTGAGAGTACATATCCCGGCTATAGAGTCCCGCACGCTTGGCTCAGCAGAGCAACGAAGCGAGTTGGACCGAGACCAGTGATGGTCTCCACCCGAGACTTGTGCGGTCACGGCAGATTTACAATTCTCACTGGTATTGGAGGCAAGCCGATGTGGGCTTCTGCTGCGGCCCGAGCCAGCGAAGAGACGGATGTAGAAATCAAGGTGTATAGTATTGGCTGGGGTCAAGATTATGAGGATACCTTTTTCAGCTGGTTCGACAAGCGCGGTGTTGAGGAGAAAGGTGCTGTGTTTGTCAGACCGGACCGTACGGTTGCTTGGCGTTGTAAGACGGTGCCTGTCGATGAAAAGGCCTGTGCGGATAAGCTGCTGCTTGTCTTGAGGCGGGTCCTAGGATTTAAAGAGCGTGGAGCGGACGAAGATGGTGTGAATGGAACGATGGATGGGCATTTCAATGGCTGGAAGGACGGCGAGGAGCTAAAGCAATTAACGATTTAATTTTGATTAACCGAATCAAAGTAGTTCATTATGTCGCCGCAAAGATCTTTTGGTTTTGGTCGGAGTCTGCCCTCTTGCACCAAGGCAATGCCATAGCTCTAAAGTTGAGACTGGAATGCCACGTATGAATAGCCTCACTGTCAGCGGCTAGCAAAGTAAGATGCAGCTGGCCATTACACCAGATCCATATACATGTCGCTGACAGTTGAACATTAGTAAATTTGATACTGAAGCTTCGTACCTATGCATTCCGAAGACCCAGAAAGATGGTTTTAGGGCTAGGGTACTAGGCTATCGCCCTCAAAACTCTGCTTTCGTATGAGCCATTAGGGCAACACCGTCGGCTGTTGAGCACTTAGATGCTATCTTTTATGCTTTATATTGGCCTGCTCCATGACAAGACTGCAGGCAAATCCTGAGCCGCTACAGGTGATAGCAAGGATAAAGGTTCTTGTAAGTGCATAATCATAAGCCTCTCTGACTGCTGGGAGCGAAGCCTCTGGTACCATGGCTGCGAGGTTGGTGGCCCCCGCGCGGACAACGGCAGTGCCATCGACACCCGGGAGGAGCTCCAGTCGCCGCACGTACAAGCTGGCAAATATGGCTTGCCCGATACTCGTACCCAAAATAGGGCCCAGACTATTGCAGAAGCTGACAATAGCACTTCCCATGACCATCTGGCTTGGGGGTAGGATGTATTGCACTGCATTGAAAGGTATCTGGGTGCACATACCAAGCCCAAAGCCGACAATAAATTGGTAACCCGCTACTGCGCCGCGTGAGCTATCAGTCTTGAGAGTGAAGAGAAGGCCGGAGCCAACCGTTCCCAGAGCAGCGCCTAGCCATATGAAAGGTACGTAGAAGCCGGACCAGCTGATAATGGCGCCACTTGCCATTGGGGAGAACAGCAGGGTAATTAAGAATGGCAGATTTTGGACTCCGGATTCGCGTGCACTTACTCCTAGCACAGCCTGGAAGTAGAAAGGTAGATAGTAGATAAGTAAACCAACTACCATAGAGATGAAGAAGAGAAAGGAGCTGCTAGCCGCCACCGTGCGTTGGGAGAGTAGAGTGAACGGAATGATCGTACTAAAGAAGGGTTAGTCGTTTGATACGAGAAATGCTATTGAGGAAGCGCACTTGTCTGTCTTCCATATTTGTACGAAGCTAAAGGTGACGAGGAGTAAGCCAAACCCGAGCAAACGGCCGTACACATGAGAGTCAGGCCATGCATATGTAATAACCGCCCACTGTAATGCTAGCAACAAGCAAATAAAAGCAGATATTAGAAGATATACGCTAAGTGGATCACACTTCGCGATCTCTTTTGTAAAGGCAGGTTTTTCCTTCCGGATAGGCCCTCGCTCTTGATAGAAAATAGAGATGAAGAGAAATGCTATAAAGCCGATTGCTATACAGACTTAGTGATATGACAACACTAGTCATCATTCATCGTTGCTGTCACAAAGATGCGTGGGTCCACTCCCGAAGGTTTATCCAGAAGCAAAACCGCAAGTCAATTTGGGGGTGTCAGTGAACAAGCCCCCGAGTAGAGGGCCTGCCACAGACGCAACACCAAACATACTCGTAACGATAGATATGTATACAGGCCTTTTCCGGATTGGAACCGTGTAGCCCACCAGGGTCAGAGTTCCGACATAAAAGCCGGCCCCTCCCCCTCCAGCAATGAGACGTCCGACAATAAGGGTTTTCGATGACTCGGCCGTCGCACAAATTATAGAACCGGTCTCAAAAATCACAATCGCAACGATGTATACCGCTTTGACCAAATAGTCGGTATAGAGGTGACCGAACGCTTGCTACAAGGCCATCTGTGTTAAGAAGTATGAGCTGGCGTACCACCCAACATCTCCAAGGCTTTTAAACTGGGTCGTTATTCTTGGAATAACAGTTGCTGATAGGGTTGTTAATTGAGTTAATCGAAAAAAGGCTGGTTAACCATCGGGACTTAAGCTAACCTAGAATATAATTATCTAACGCGACCATCAACACCACAGCCATCATCCCCACGGCCACAATGAGCAGCCGAGCTACACTTGGATATTCGCGGCTGTCCTCCTTATCGGCTGAATCTTCGCCTCTTACTTCTTCTGTTGCCTGTGCAACTGCGTTCAGCTCCATCCCTTGCAACGGAAGCTTTGACTGATGGAGGTTGCTCTGCCTCAGGCCTGGCGCCACTTTATCTTCCTCATTTCCTCCCGTTATATTCCGGTTCTTGTTAAACCTAATATTCAAGAGAACGGTGTCAAGCAGGGAACTGTTGCAAGTAAGATAATCCTCTAGGAGAATAGATGAAGGAAGAGTTCAACAAGACAATCTGGGTCGTGACCGCATTAGCATTTTGGGGCCTGCATACGAGGCAAATCACGTGTTTCGGAAGAGGGGGATCAGTTACCTACAGTTCCGCCCTTCCGAAGGATTCGGTGTGAATGGTATAAGTATCATAATTTCCATGTCGAGGCGGAGTTCGGCCGATTGGTTGGGACCTTTTGTATCACTGACAATCTTTGCTTCATCCGGACGCACGCCCGGTGAGGGCCACAGCGTGACGTCGATCTGGGTTCTCTGTCAATGCAACACAGCCGAAGTCTGTGTCTTTCAATCCAGCCACCGAGCCATACTTTCTTCTCACTTCCTCTTAGCATACTTTATTTCGTATTAGACTTCTCATCAATATTAGGGTATGACGCTGGGCCGATATCAAGAGACAATGTACAACGAATGCAAAACTTGCTCAGTGTACAATGGTTAACTAATGGCCCATTAAGAACATCCATCCATTTCTGAATCCATTTCTGGATCCATTCTAGTTTGAATTCTGGGAGACCTCTGAGCTTGGGACTGATTGTCAGGGTTATCTCAATCTCAAAGACGTTGCCCTTCAGCAGACAGATTCTTCTCTTCCAAGAGACGAAGGATCGCGTGGGTGAGAGCGCGAACAGATGGATTTGCGTAGAAGGTGCTCTGCGCGATTGTCGGCACCGCTAAGCCTTGCTTGATTTTACCGACTATAATTGAAGAATTAAAGGGATCTATTCCGAGAGTAAAGAAGTCGTCCTCTTTATCAAGTGCTTGCCACCCCATGACAAATAAGATGCTCCCTCTGATGAATCGAGACACGGTATCATAATTTAGATCTCTAGTGACACGTACACCTCCTTCGTCCTTCGTAGACCTGGTGTTGAAATCCGCATATAGAGAATCAATATCATCCTCATATAGACGGAGGGTTGCGGAATGTAGCACTGTACCCTTTCCGGCACGAAGCATTGGTCTCTGTGGATGCATAAAGATGACATGGGATTTGACTATCCGCGCGTGCGAGGGCGCTTGCCCGTTAGCATCTTCGATTGTTGGCCAGATTCTTTCAATGAACGCCTCTCGCTCAGATGTCGTCAGCTCTCCCTTAAAGTCGGCGGGTTCAATCAACAAGGCCGCCTGGGGTCTTAGATCACCCATCACCAATGCTGCTCTAATCTCTGGGAGATAGGAAACAATGTGCTGTTCCATGGGAACAGGATTTGTCTCCTCGCCATTATGAAAAACTATTACGTCATCCGTTCTTGCCCGCCAACTCCACCCACATGACTTGGATCCTGAAGGGGGGGGTTCAAAAAGGTCACGACTAGAGTATTCTTGTAGGTGAGGAAAGATGGTGAACGTGAGTTGCTGCTTCTCCTTCAGAGGATCGTGGACTACATATAATTCATGCATTTTGTCCCCTACATGGCGGAGATCGATGCCAAGAGAAGGGTGGAACAGTACGCATCTCCAGTCTTCCCTCTTCCAATCACACAGCGAACGTATGCTTGCGATCAACCCTAACTCTGTGGCCCCGAATTGGCTGAGCAGTGTTATTTTCGAGGCAACGATATCACCAACGGACTGTGGAAGGTCACCACCGCAGTATACAATCATCTCAAGGTTCCGAGCGCAGTAATCCAATAGGTCCGGGCTCTGACTCAACTCCTGGACTATTGAAGGTCCGACAAGGGCAACGTCAGCCGGTGTCTGCTTTAAGCCTTGGACCACACCTTCGGCGGAGGGAATCGTCCCTGACGTAGGAGAGATCATAATGGTGCCAAAGTGAACAGCGTTCAAGAGATGACTGACAAGATAGCCGGCCTATGAGATTATAAACACCAACCAAGGCGTAAACCCGGATGCTACATACATGAAACGGCGGGAAAGCCAGAAAGACTCTCTTGCCTTGGTAGAGCTGGTCTACACTCTCATAGCCTAGAGGCGGCTTTAGCGACATCATCTTCACATTCCTTGCAGCAGTGGCGTGCGTATATATCACGTGTTTCGGGAAGCCGGTGGAGCCGGAGGTATTGCTGTCATCATCAGAAACTTCCCTGACAGAATTGCAGACGTTAAGATACTCTTACACTACAAACAATAGGTCATCCATCACTTCGTGGTAAGACTTGTCGAATGGGAAGTGTAGATGGTGTGTCTCCAACAGATCATCAACGCTTGGTACCTCTTCTGTGCGGAAACTATGAGAAGCTATGATCTCAGTCACGGAGGGTGGACAGGGACGTGGGTGCAGGATCGTTTTGCACTTCAGCTGATCGAAAAGATTGCTTTGGGCATCAACGCTGTTGCAAGGTGATGGAAGAAACATCTGAATATGTAAGCTTCATGTGATAGGGTCGCAGGGTACGCAAGCACCCACCACAAAGCCAGCCTTTACTGCGCCAAGGACGAGTGCAGGGTATCTTAGATCATTTGGACCAATGTAGGCTAATACTTCAACGTCGTTCCTCGGGCCTAGCGTATTGTGCAACCACCAAGCCATACCATTGACAGCATTTGCGAAGTCGCTGTAGCTAATACTGCGATAGCCATCTTCGTAGCTGACTGCTGATATGGGATACTCTGCGTAAAGTCTTTCGGGCTCAGTTTGTGCCCGTTGGTCGACTATGTTAGAAATCAAAGCCATCTCGATGCGGAGAATAACTTAACCAGAATAATGTAGGAATAATGACTGTGGTTGCCTTGATTTCAATATGATGATACTGAATTAATGGGGGAGAGAAGAAGAGTACGATGGACCGGGAAATGAATCATGACTAAGTAACACGTCAGTACTACCCTTCTAAAGTGATTTGGAAACCCAAGAGTCCGCTGTATACTAATAATAGATATAATTTATTATTAGAAGAACAATTTATAGTTTGCCTGTTACCGTACAGTCTCTTCAGCATTTCGTTCCCATTTAATGCGTACGGCTCCTGGTCAAACGCTTTTGAGTTAGCGGTCTGTTTTGTTTCGTGAGCCAGGTGGGGTTCTTGAGGCAAATTTCCAATAGTCTTTCGAGTTCCTCCGTAGCCCGAGATGAAAGTTTGAGAGAGCAGTGTGATGGTCACCTCAAAGATTATCACGAAGTTCTTCTTTTGCCTACGGCCGTTCCGAACATTGTCATGATTAATGATTGGGAATGCGGATACCTCACTGGGTTGTACGGTCCATCAGCTGAAGAGTCTTGCTTTCGGGATGGAGTTTCGCCTATTACCTGTTTTCCGGGTTTTGACGTGTGTATCTAAGTATAGAGCCTAAGTACACAATATGAGCTGAAAGCTTTCGAGACATAATTCCAGCCATTTACCTAAACACCAACAGCGTCGAATCTCTGGCTGAGTTGCCCCTGTCCGTTGCCGAGGAAAGCTTGTTGCAAATCCCGGCTGGTGGGTCACCCGTTCATACATAACATCGACCTGTTTGTTCGCGGGTAATTGGACTTTTTATCGAGAATATTACTCAGGAAAGTCGAGTGTGAAGTTTTTGATCTTTGGAAAACTCTTTGGCTTCACTTCCGTTAACATTCTCAATAGCCTCTCTATCGCCATTACGTTGCGGTAGCAAGCTGATCAACATCATCGTCACTGGGTATGCTATCAACATAACTAGGCAGGCTGTAATAGCAATATCTTGTACCCAACGGAAATGGCGGCTGAAACTAGCCATGGGATTTGAATTTGACCATGAGCTCAGCGAATGGCTCTGTAAGCAATAGGATGATCACGAACCTAGATGCCTTTTATCGAATGTGGATACTCAAGCCCGAGGGGCATCCAGGAGTCTCACTCACTTACCTCTTTTCATATCCTTAATATTTTCTTGACGGCGAGCGGCTACCCAACCTAACGTATGGTTGGGACAATCTTTGTAGGCATATAACTACTCTCCTAGACCCAATACTGTGAGTTGGAAGAAAGCAAAGAAAAACAGGCCGCTGTGCTGTGGCCGATATAGTAGACAGACAGACAACCGGGCAAAAGCGGAGAGGGACTAGAAAGGAGATACGTATAGCCTATATCTAGGATGTGTCAAGGTGCTCTCTGTCTTTGCAGTTAGAGAATTACTTTGCTTCCTAATGCGAACTTGATGAGTGGTACATAATTATGCTTTGTTGAATTAGAACAAAATTTAAACCAGACTCTAGGACACGGAGTGCTCTGAACGTGAGCAGGCTCCTGACCCCCTTATTCGCATCACATGGCGAGCACGGCTAAAACAGATCATAGAGCAACTCAGAAACCACAATATCCCGGCCATTTAATTCCGTTGTCTCTGAAGCGAATGAAACTCGAATTGTTCCGTGGCTGTTCCGTGGCTGTCCCTTTCCCTTCACTTCGCATGAGGCAGTCCTTAGTGAAAGGGCGTTTCGGACAGGACCGGTACATCTTCGGCAGTATCGCCGCCGTAAACACGCAGTGTTATGATAAGCAACGTGACACTTGAATTGGATCAAGCTCATCTATAGCTTTTAATGCATTCTCTATCCTAGTCTGAGGCCTCTATGAGTACTCATCATGGTTTCCGAGTGGGGTACAAGCATTATTGACTGGCTTTCGGAGGTTGAAGCTTCCTCTCACATACAGGATTCTTCACCTTTACTTTCTTGTAACACTTATTCACCACTAACCCAGCCATCTTTATCTCTCTCTTCACCTTGCTTTAGCAACTCACAACATTATCACAAGCGCAAGCATCATCCAGACAGTCCTGGATCCGTTTCAGAGAGGTTAGACTTTGATAGGCGCACTCGCAAGGCCCTAGGTAAAATCATGCTGCCCCATAATAACAACAAGAGACGTCGCACTGGTACTGGGAGTGAAAATGATGTGCAGGGTGTTGAAATTGAGGTATGGCTACCAGCGAAGTTACAAGGCTATTCATCGTGCTTACTGTGATCGATAGCCTAGTTCTACCCACACGCCTCAAAAAGGCCAACCCTCCTCGTCCCAATACAACTTACAGACTCCTGAGCCGAGCCGACCATCCACGTCCTCCCGATCCGATCAAAAGACTCCTAGTAGCACCAAGACGAGGGTTCCACCCGCCTTAGCAGCTAATGCACATAACATAAGAAAAACATTAGAACGCTATGGAATGTGGTACGATGACAAGAAAGCGTTTGACAGGTGCTCCGATCTTAAAGAGATGGTTACCGAGATTATCACGGATGCACCGCGCTCTGCCATGGCAGATAGTTCCACTAAGAAAGTCTTAGCGGCGATAAAGAAGAACTACACGCAGAACGAGAAGACTTTTTTTAGGAACGTCCAACCACTTATCGTCAAGGTCCAACCACTTGTCGTCAAACTCGCGCGGAAAGTAGCAGAGCAAGAGGACAGCGAAGTTGGTAGAGGTATTGAAATCATCAAAAAAGAATTTAAAGAGGACGATCTCGAGGCGATTGAAGACTGCAACTTTACGAAAAGATTACTCCCTCTGCCAGACTCCATAACCAACGATAAGCCCATGGGTCTTACTGAGCCGAAGCCTGACTACACCTATGGAATTGCCGAACCAGAACGTATTCCGGACGCTGAGGTCCACGTTCCCGAACACCTACAGGCCTGTCTCGGTGTCGCTCCTCATATGCGCTACCCGTTCTATGTTGAAGAGTATAAGTCTGCCGAAGAAGGCATCATCAAGGCTGAGCATCAGGCTATGCGTGATGGTGCGGTACTTGTTAATGCCCGCAGGAAATTGAATCAAGCGCTGAAGGGTGATAACTGGGTCTCACCGAAAGGACCGGACATGGATTCTTTCGTTTTCTCCTGTGCGTGGACTCCAGAGACCGCGAAGATCTTTGTGAACTGGTACGAGAAGCTTCCAGATGGTCAAGAGGTTTTCCATATGACGAAGATTGGGCGCAGTTATGCAATGGACCACAAGGAGAATATAATACAGATGAGACACGACGTCCATAATATCTTGGACTGGGGCCTTCTCACACATAGGTGGAAGGCACAGGAGGTTTGGGAAGGGATAGTGGCCCACTATTTACAAAAGAACAACTCTAGGGTCGAAGGGCTAGTGGCTGGTCAATAATGATTGATGATTACGAAGACGTACGGGCCTGGGCTGTATATAAGACCGTTCAATATGCGGGAAGCATGGAGGAATGACCATACTCACGGCTGTTGAGCATGACTTACGACCAACATTCAGACTTTCTTGCGGCAATTACTTGCGACATAGCACCAATTAACATGCATGCTAGGACTGACAAACTTGGTCTCTACACCTAGATTAAGCAGACTTATGGAACATAACATGAAAATTTACTAGACCGCTCTTGTACTTTAAGTGTAAAAATAACCTAGCCCTCCTCCCGTCCTCTCGCACGGGTTAGCTGACATGCATTATAACATCTCAAGCATATAACCCTATAGGCCCAATGCCTACCTAGAGGGTGTGAAAGACCCCTAAAAGGACCCTACAGCAGCTACTTTCTGCCCTACAGCCGGTCTGACCTTAGGGGCAAACATATCCAGCTTCGGGGACTAATTCTATCGTCTAGTCGCCGGTATCCCCGGGGGGCTTATCAGCCCTATAGGGTAATTCGGTTGCGGGGTGTTTGCCTCATTGTTGATAGGGAATTTCTCTTACCTACACATAGTTCCAGCCCGCGATACAACATTTAATCTCGATCAAAGTGCAAGGTCATTGCTTATAAAAAAAAACGACTTATTTGAGAGTTTTCTGAAAACTTATGCTCTAGGCTCGTTGCGCAAAGACGTGATGAGCCAACCCGCCATGGATGATCAAAGTCAACTGTGTCCATCATGCAGCAGTATCGACTTCAAGAGCGCCTTTGCTCTACCGTGTCGTGACCCTTCTGTTTGGGGAGGAGTGGCGATCACGGCCACCAGGAGAGAGGTTCAGGCTGACTGTGTTCTTTGTTCCTGTGTTGTTGCGAGGATATTTTCGGACTTCAATACGAAGAAGCGCGTGTCCGCTGTTAGAAAGATCGGGTACCACTTCCTAGCTTTGGACAGCCTGTGGCTCTCTGAGGCACCGAACGGACTTGACTATAAGGGGCGTGACTCAGATGTTGTAGTAGTAACTGTCCGAGGAAGTCCCGATCAGAGGATGGAGCGCCAGCAGCTTATGAAGGCCATCAGCCTTGGGGTGATTGTGCCTCTCGCTCAGAGATCTGCCCTGCAATTCATGGATGCCTCTCACTTTTATGATGAAGTACCCTCTCAGTATTATTATAGAGGACGAATCGTCAATAGCCTCTCGCCTGATTTTACTCGAATCCGCTCCTGGATAGACGAATGCAATAGCTTGCAGCCTAATTGTCATTTTAAGTGCAAATCTTTACGGGGAAACATGAGTTTTCAATCGAGAGTCATAGATTGTTGGACACGGCAGATTGTGCCTTTGACCCGAGACCTCGAGTATCTGGCTCTCAGCTATGTTTGGGGCAAGGCAACTGATGATGAAAACTCTCAGACATCTCAAACCAGCGGAGTTGTATCGTCTCCCGCCCCACAGACTATTGAAGATGCCATGTCAATTGTTCGAGGCCTAGAGAAAAGATATCTCTGGGTCGATCGATATTGTATATGGCAGTCAGAAAGCCGGCACCTCCAAATACAAAACATGCATGAAATTTACAGGAATGCCCTAACTACCATAGTGCCTATAGAGGCGGACAGCGCTGGATCTGGATTTAGTGGAATGTCTTCCCCAAGATGTGATCAATTTAGGTTCTGGACGAACGCTGGCCTCTTAGTCTTCACCCTTCCACACATATCCTATCATCTATCGTCGTCCATTTGGTTGACTCGAGGATGGACGTATCAAGAGACTTTCCTATCTCGAAGTTGCGTTTTCTTTACCAAGGACCAGGCGTATTTTGCATGTCGATCGAATTATCAGAGCGAAGCCGTGGAGCGAGTCCCAATGCCCTTTAAAGATCGTCATCGGGAGACGCTGGGACCACAACTACTAATTCGTGCGGACTATCTCGATCCTTACAACGGCCAGAGTTCTTCTCATCTTTTCTTCTATGAGCACGTCCATGCATACACAAGTCGATCATTGACTCTTGATTCAGACGGCCTGAATGCATTTGAGGGCATCATAAAATCCGGAAATGCAAAATCATTTTGGGGGATTGTGAGCTACCGCTCAAACAATTCAGAGCTTGGATTCGCCGTTGGACTGGCTTGGTCTGGTTCTAGGAAGCCCCCTGGAGGAGGTCCGATACGTCGACGCAAAGGCTTTCCTACATGGTCCTGGGTAAGCTTGGTCGATCAGATTGAGAACCCCACAAGAAGAATAGGGCCGTGCCGTAATATCCTTGCATGCTCTAATTTCTACGCAGAAGATGAAAATAGACAAACTGTAGGGATTGCTGACATTTACAAACATATCGCCGGAAGCGGAGCTCTTCTGTTTTCGAATTTCGGAAAGACTCTCTTTATAGAAGCCAATATCACCCAAGTCCATCTTCGATGGTCGAAAAAGGCGGGTGTTTGTTTCGTACACGCACCAAGAAGCAGAAAAACAGGTGCGCCATTTTCGCGCGTGAGGGTCAGAGGGGTGAGAGCGTGGATTGACGACGAAGACGCCGAGCTTTTGTCGAATATCGAGTCCTACCCTTGGAGTGCTGTCCAGCTATTTTGGAGCAAGGAGGAAGTAGCGCCTCAAGTTCAATTCGGGTATTGGATGTTGGTAGATGAGCGTGAGTCGGTCGTCCACCGCATTGGTATCATAGCTCCAGTGCCTTTCGTTGAGCTGGCCCAAGGGAAAACAATACGAGCAGAAAAGACGTTGATAAATATGGGAGATAACGAAACAAACAGGAGATACACAAGAATGGAAGATTTAAAAGCGCAAAGGAGAATAATCAGAATTGAATGATCTACCATGGACTATTTCGATATCTACTGGAGGAATCCTAAAAACTCTCAACTCCCATTAAGATGCTCAAGTGCATGCAAGTTCGCCTCAATCGTCGCAAATATTTCAAACGTCGAAGTCACAGTGATATAAAGTCTTTCAATGCCAGAGCCAAAGGTTATATCACAGAATTCAGGGCCGGAAATACTGGCACGCTATCACTGTAGCATGACCTTCTTCTCATCAGCCTGATATCCCAACCGCAAGCGACGGAGCCGTTTGTGAGCGTCCGCCTACCATGCCCGTTAGACTGAGAAGGTAAACCGGTCTAGGGCGACAGCCAAATTCCAGGACTAGTCCCCTCAGCAACTAAAAAGAAAGCATCAAGCGATCACCAGATCACCAATGGCGCCGCTCACC
Organism: Cladonia rubrotincta; assembly: GCA_963971245.1. Taxonomy (NCBI): domain Eukaryota; kingdom Fungi; phylum Ascomycota; class Lecanoromycetes; order Lecanorales; family Cladoniaceae; genus Cladonia; species Cladonia rubrotincta. Next base: position 2,136,700 of record OZ020202.1, on the reverse strand, counting down.
CAGATGGCTGCATGTCTCCAACCTTGGTTGATATCCTCACAGCCCGGCATCACATTCTCACTCGATGGATAATGCTATGTCAACTAAAGTTCAAGACATGCAGGCATTAAAGGATAGCAGCTACGAGACAGATTTGAATACAGAGATTAGCAAGCCAGAACACATAAGGCGACTTCGGTTGTATAGGAGGGGGGGTGTGGGGGGGGGGGGGGGTGGCCTTTTAGGGGCCTACGGGGAGGTTCAAAGTCCCGAGGGTGGTCCCCAACGCTCAAGGGCGCTTTGAGGGTCATCTAAGCAAGGGTCCTCTGTCCCGAGTTCAGGGAAATACGAGTTCATTCGTCCTTGCACTTTGCACGCAGTACTTAATACCCCACGCTTGTGCGCTGCTGGCTGTTCACCATGCACTGAAAGCAAAGATGAGAGAATCGTGGGGGTAATAGCAGGAGCTATGAGCGCAGGAATGGTCCCGTAGTAGCATGGGTCCTGAGACCTGCCTTACTTACCCGTCCATTCACTTGCATATCCACATCTACATGATCAACTATAACCGCTATTTAAGTTGAGACCTTCTGGAATTCTTGACTCGCGCATTACGCTTCACCAGGGATTTGGGGCCTTTGCAGCAAGGATGGTATTGAGGGACTTGTCTCAAAGGTACCATGATCAAGCCTACTGGTGGTGTTATCAAGGAGGCTTTGAAGAAGATTCAAGCGGCTAGGAAAGCTTCCACAATAATCATTCTGAATTCGGAGGGTCGTGTTGTTCCCTGCCCATTCTTTGCAGTCTGAGTCAACTTTTATGCACACATATACACTAGCTTTTGCCGAAACGCTCTCCTACACTCACTCCTTCTCTTCAAGAACAATCACCAGCCATCGTACTATATATCACATACTACCCCCACAACGCTAGAGCCACGTGCAATGCATGATAACAAATAAGCATTGTAGGACAAAACCATGTTTGGTGTCAAACGCCCACGCTGTACAGGTTACGGCGTCGAAACATGGGTCTTATCAGATAAATATTGGAAGGAATAGTAAGCATCACTCTCCTTCCTTTACCCTGTTCTATTTCTTGTCCTGACTCTGTATTGAGTTCGTCTTAGAGAAACTGAGGGAAATTCGGAAGAGGAAGATATAGGCACATATCAGGGTGTTCATGCCGAGGCACCTCAGTCCGATCATACGTATGTCTGCCGCGGGCGTACTAAGGTTGGTAGATCTTGTTGTAAAAAGACTGTGGGCAAGTTTTACTGTAGATATCATGACCCGTTGAGGATCATGGCTGGGGATATGGAGACAGCTTTTGCGGCAATGAGAGCAGAGGGAGGGTCAGCAAGCGCAGTCTTCTGAGGTTCGATGCCGAGGTTTGCGTCGTCGTATATCTTTCTGTTTGGGATTTTGATTGTTTATATGACTCAAGCACTGAAATTCCTTTGTACTTCTAGCAAATTCAGTCACTCTGCTTTTTCATATCGCCTTATATTTCAAAATGCATTTCGTAAAGCAAATAAGCTACTGAACAATTCTTATATATAAATGTACATTTCTCTCAATCAACGCACAAAATTGTGAAAATCTACCCCTAGAAGTTCAACCAAATAATTCAATGAAAGATTGACAGCCCAGAACTCCCCATTTGAGTCTTCAATCGCTCTAGGATCGATGAAACGGTGTTGAATCTTTGAATCGGAGCAGCTTCATGTACCTAACAGGCTAGTGTTCAATCTCAAAAATTTAATATCGTATATATCTTGCCAGCTACCTAGGTTACAAGCTCACTTTCTCAGCCACACATGCCTATGCATGTAAATATAGATAGGTCAGGCACTATCAACAGATAGAAAGATTTTCCGCAATCAGCCTCTCCTTGATGTTACAATTAATAGCATTGGCCATAGCGGCGCTGAGTATATGTAGGCGCCTGCACCCGAAGATTCGGCCCGTCAATGAAGATTCCTTGTACAACCTCATCTCATTTACCTAGCACTGGATCCTAACGAGCAGAGCACCACCTTAAGTAGGCACTGAGCTTCACATAGACATACATAACATCAACCACAGCACCGCACAGCACCGCACAGCACCGCACCTCAGCAATTTTCAACTAGAAATCCATATTTCCCATCTTTGCATAACACCTCCCTTCCCTTCTCAAAACCAAAAGCCAAAAATTCTAACCAAAATCCGATCTAATAATCGTCTTCTCAATCACATCTCTAATCTTCCTCAAACCCTTCATCGACCTCGCCGGAATCTCATGCCCAAACCCATGCTTATACATTAGCATACTCCTCTTATCACACATCTCACACATCATCTCGCCAGACTCCCTCATGGGATCAAGTTCCCCCAATATATGTCCGGTAGGGATAGGAACGCGGACTTTATCGACCTCAGGAAACATCCTATGGGCTCTGTAATCGTTATACTTGCGCTCAACGTCCTTTTCCACGTTCTGCTGATGAACGTGGCACATCATAGGCGGGATGAGATTGCTGTTTTCTTCCCAGTCGGCGTTGCGCGCGTCTTGGAGCATGGCTTCTTTTGTGGGGTGTTTTTGGTATGCGAGGGCGATGGCTCGTTCGGTTTCGGCTAGGGTGGTAGGGACGTTTTGATTACAGAGGAGGAGGGGGGTAACATCGAAACCTAGATCTTCGGTGGCGCTCCAGGGCATGGAGCTATTCAGGAAGATGGCGGCGCGGAAGGGTGGGGGGAGGTGGGGGTTTTCGTGGGCGTGGCGGAGGATGAGGGAAGCGATTATCATGGCGCCCTGTGAGAGCTGCGGATTAGTCACTGCATGTATTACATGGCAGACTTTGTCTATGGAGGCGCTTGCGTTGGGGAGAGTGTCTTTGATGCTTGAGAAGAGCAGGGAGATGAGCAGGTAGAAGGGGTGGAGAATAGCCAAGGGTATGATACAAAGATCGAGCATACAGCGCTGAATCCCCAAGCAACATCAAATGGACCCTCATCCTCAATCACTTCTTCCAGAAATTCGTGTACGGCTTGGAATTCGATGAGAGAAGGAACGTGAAACCAGCAATTGTATGTTTGGCCAGGGTAGACTTTATCGATGCCTGGGGCGGGTCCGCATTCAAGCGGGCCTGGAAGGAAGTAGTACTCCCAATGGGATGGTAATAGTGCTCGCAATGGTGCTTAGTATCAATGTATCAAATGTCAGCTTCAATTGTGTTGATTGTGTTGGGATGGATTTTCATTGGGGTAAAGTAAGAGGATGAATGTGAAGTCCCTCTTGTCAGCGATAAGGACGCCTTGAGAACAATAGTCTAGGCTCAGACCTACCTGTCTGAGCTTCAAATATCTTAGCATTGACACCGAAGCCATGGACCATAAGAACCTTGACCATTTTGATCAATGAAGGATTAGAAGAGTCCCGTCTATATGAATTAAAGATACATTGAATAATTCCCCTTCGGGGAAGGCTTCTTTTGGTTCTCTCAATTCAAGGTTCTAGTGGTACTGTAGCATAGGGAAGCATCTAGAGAGAAAAGCAAGAAAGGAAAGGGCGAAGAGATGTGCTCAACCTCCAATTCCTCTGGGTCAGCGATAATCAAAAGTGTACGTTGTCATAGTGATACAGAACTTGTCGAAGCTTTGGGGACAGCTCTAATGTACTGTGCCATATGGATGTTATGGCATCTGCTTTGACTAATGCAGCTGAAAAGGCGAGGTGAAGTGGTAGGCTCGACGGCAATTTAGAGGTAGGCGTCGGCATAGATTAGGGGAGAAACAAACGAATGGCGGAGTTTTCACGAATTTGATGTTCCAATCGCATGGCTAGGAGATGCACTTCGCCGCTGACCACCGTTCAGAGTTCGGTTCCTGATGCATCGTGCAGAAAATGTGTCTTCCATTTTATCCGAATAGATACTTGTAGGATGCTGGTGGTAGCTGATTAACAAGTACATATTCGCTGCAGCTAACTAGATAAGTTAGAAATATGCATGAGATACGTAATAGTCAAATTCAGCGGGAATAGAGGAGGATTGGGGGGAGCTTACAAAGAATCGTCACCATCATTCGGGATTCACTGACTGCTGGGCAGCTCGCATTGGGGCCCGTTCGGGTAGCTGGGTTGGCCCCTGAGAGGTAATATTACATTGCTGCCAGCTCTACCTACTAGCTGTCAATCAGGCTGAGATCTTGCTAAGGAAACTACCTTACGGCTACCCAAACCTTATAAGTAGGTAGACTGTACCTCGTGGTACAAGAACGGCTTCCTATCAGGTTTAATGGTATGTTCCTCTAAAACTTTGTCCCAATGCCACTTTCCGCATATAGTCTATGGGGCGTGATATGCCTTTTCATGATAGGTCTGAACTTTATTTGGTGTACGGTCTCTGCACATTGCCATCGCTCTGAGCTTGAACAGGCGTGGCACCAATAGTAGAAGCCCACTCTTTTCCCTCGTCTGACATGTCCTCCGCCGCCATCGCGTGCTGTTTCTCCCGTAATCGGGCGACGCTGACAGGGTTTTTCTGGTAGGTAGCAATAGCAGCCAAGAGTGCGACTGCCGAAAGGTAAGTGCAAATCCGCATTTGCGAGTTGAAAGCGTTCGTGTAGGCTTGCGCTACAAGAGCTTGGTCGTTTGGGTTTAGTGTTGGGATGTTATTTAATGATTGCTCGAGGGATTTGACCCGTGCGGGATCTAGTACTCCAGCAAGGCCGCTGCTAAGTTTGTTGTTAAGGACGATCGTCCCCATGGACAACCCAATGCTACCTCCAAGCATTCGAGCCTGGCTCAGAGCCCCTTGTGCAGCAGCTACACCATGATTAGTTGGAACTCTTCTTCCATAGGATGTAGCTTCCAGAACACTTACCAACGTCTTCTGACTTGCTATTTATACTCGTTAAAAGTGTACCACTCGAGAAAGTCAGCCCAACTCCAAGTCCCAGGATCACTTGGTAACCGTATGTTGGCTTGTAGAACTCTCTCCCACCACCCAACGTCGACAAGAGACCGCATCCCAAGAGAATGAGGCACGCGGCAATGATTAAAACTGGGGAGGTGTTGTTCCTCTTTGAAGAAGCGGCGCCCCCGACAAAGCTGCCTATTGCACTGTTAGGCTAGAATAATGTGATAGCCGCGCTCGGTGTCTCACCGAACGCCATAGAGCTCAAGAGGGGGAGTAAGTGTACACCGGCCATGATAGGAGAATCTCTATTGACTACCTGGAAGCGCTGAGGTAGGTTTATAATCGCAACAAAGTAGGGAAAGCCAGTAAGTAGTATAAGGCTTTTTGTGAATTAGCAGAAGGTAGACATTTGTTCTTCAGGATCAACATACATTATGGTTGGCCCAACTGGTCTGGTAAGCGCAATGGTGAAAGGGAAAATGGCCCGAAGTTGAAGGACAGTGCTGAAAGAGAGCCACGATATCCAGGCGAAGAAGCCGATCCAGCATACTCCGGAGATTGTCAAGGTGGAAATGATGGTTGCGCTGTTCCACGAGTATGCTGTACTCCCACCTTCTTGGAGGGCAAATACTAGTAAGATGGAAGCTGCCAGCAGTAGGATGGCACCCACCCAATCCACTTGTTGGATTGATTGCCAGGTGATGCTGGGCTTCTTGTTTATTTTCTCTTTTCGAGGCCAACAGAAAAGTATGACTGCTATTCCCACAGCAGCGGCAGGAGCGTTAAAGAGATAGATCCAGCGCCACGATGCCTTTTCTGTAATGACACCACCAAGGATAGGTCCTATAGTGACAGAGTAAGCGTCGTCCCCATGCCAGAGAGACAGTGATCAGTTAGATACCTAGTACTGAGCCTATTGCAAGCATTAATCCAATCATACCACTAAGGTGACCCCAGTACTCGACAGGTGAAATTTCTATCGCAATCACCATGAGCATAGAGTACAAGCCTGCGCCTCCGATTCCTTGGAGGAAACGTAGAGCGATCAGTTGACCCAATGTCTGTGCCAGGCCTCCACCGAGGGAAAATGCTGCGAACAAAACATAGGCAATAATGACGGCTGGTTCGCGGCCAATTCCGTCACTCAATCGTGTGAAGATAATGGCGAAGCCTGGTATCTGTTTCTTAGAATCAAGGGCTCTGGTGTGCTTCTTTGACGTTTAACGTACCCATGTAGGATAAGAGATACGCCAGAACCACCCATGTTACCTGCAGAAACAGTCAGAGGTGATCAGCCTTGAAAGGATGGGAATACCGACAGTGACTGAGTTGTGGAAATATTCTCCAATCGTGACGAGGGCAGTAGCAGTGATCGAGGTCTCAATGGTGGCTAGCAATAGGCCTAAGGCAAGACTGAATAGAGAGCAATGGGCCGTTGTTCTGCATCGCTGAGGAATTCGCGAATATCAAAGAATCACGCTCACCTTGAGAGGACCCCCAATAGGCGCCAACCTCGCAATGGCTTCTGGATAGCGTCATCAGACCTGGCAGCTACGTTGTTTGTTTGTCGTCTGTTCATCTCCTTGGCAGCGGCTTCTTGACCTGCAGTAATGGAAAAGACTAGAGTGTTGAGAGAGGAGAGAGGAGAGGGGAGTGTCTTGACATTAAAGCTTACTGGATAGATGAGGGTGAGGGTGAGGGTGAGTGGGAACTGAAAGTAAACAGTATCATAGTCGGCGTAGCTAAGGTCCGTTCTTCACGTAACCAAGGTACCTAGGTATACCCAGGACTCGGGCCTTCATTCACTTCTATGCCGCGGAGGAACCCTTGGGCGGTAGGCGACAGGTCGCTAGGTATCAGCCCGCATGAGGGACTTGGAGATGCATGCACGAATGAGTGCATCAAGTCGGTCATCAACGCCTCACATTGCATGCAGTCCGACGTGTGCTCCATAGTAAGCGTCTCTCAATGATAAGTGACAAGACTACGCCACCTACCTACCGCCGTATTCATTGTGTACGGTGAGTACAAGGTTCTTACCTTAGGCAATACCTACCTAGGTAGAATGCGATGTGTGTACAGAAGTAGTTGCCGTTGCTTCCCTTTTGCGGTCCGCAAATGGTTGCCCGTTCGATGATGGCGTGAGACTAGCGGCTTGGCATTCATCATGTCTCCCGGTCACTATTACTCACGTTGACCTCTCAAGCATGCATCTGGAAGTAATCTGCCTCCGAGAATCCTACCATGCCATCCCATCGCCCGTCCATCTTCAATCGCGACCAATTGGAGGAGATTCTGACCGACCCTGCAAGGTACCGAAAGTAATCATGCGAAGATAATGGTAGTTACCGTTAAGCTAAACCACGTGTTGACGAACCCTTCTCGTGTCCCGCCATTAGTGCAACAGGAAACTAAGCTCTGACCTGCTGGACACCTCAGCCCCTAGCCACCGTAGAGAAGGACCTTATCGGACCAAACGTGCGAAGACCTACATGACTACTGCTCTTGTTCCGTCGGCAACGCTGGCAACAGTAAACTCTGCTATATGCCGATTGCACTAGCTCCGCCAGAAAACTGCCGACGTCTTCCGTAGTTGATGAAACATTCCAATCCGTCTTGGACCTTACGAAGTTACTGCTGAGATACTAGGCAACTCAACGATAAGTCTTTTAGTCAGAGCTTCGCGGCGGTTTTGAGAAGTGTGGAGCCACCATGGCAATATAGACGTCGCAATGGCTCACCCTGCACCCAATCGAGATCTTGATGGATCCGATGATGCTAAAGGAGTAGCTTACATGCTCTTTCGGGGACCAGACGGGCCCCAAGCTGCCAACGAGGATGTAATGGCAGAAATATCGCCTTAAGCCACAATAGCACCGCGGGAAACGTACGATTTGATCCTTCGCCTGATAAAGATACTGTTGGTACGGTCAGCTTTGCGCAGTAGTTAATATGATACGTTGTACCCGTGCCATTTTATTTGACCGATTTCACGAAGTGAAAGGAGGCACCATAACGAATGATAGAGGCGCGAACCGCACCACTCGTGGCCCCACACCCAATCATTGGAGATCTGTATAAAAATCTGTCAGCAATTGGCACCATGAATTTGGGACCGGGGCTCGACGTTATCGGAGCGGCGTGGGCCAAGGTCGAGTCAGAGACAGGCGTCGCGTAGACCCACCCTCCGTAGACAAGGACATCATGTGGCATCGAGGTTGGTCAGCTGCTGATGCAAATCAGGATAAGGATTCCGCTTTACCAGAGCGCCATGGAGCACGGCCAGGTCAGAGCTATAACAGTCAGATCCGCCTCTATTCTCGTGAGGAGGCGACAGAATTCTTGCTCAACGCCTATTCACGAGAGTAAAAGGAATCAACTTTTATAGTCCCTATTTTAAGATGAGTGTATCACGCTTTGGTGGCGACATTGCCGTCATTGGCATGGGTTGCCGCTTCCCTGGTGATGCAAAATCTCCTGCAGAATTCTACGAGATGCTCCTCAAGAAGCGTTCGGGATGGAGAGAAGTTCCAGAAAATCGATTCAACGTCAATTCATTCTGGCATCCGAGTTATGATAGGCATGGGACCATCGTTTGCAAGGGAGGCCAATTCATGAAAGACGATATTGGATTGTTCGACGCCCCATTTTTCTCAATGACCCAGGGCGAAGCAAGCGCCATGGATCCTCAGCAAAGAATGCTGCTCGAGATCACCTATGAAGCCCTCGAGAATGCTGGACTTCCTTTAAGAAAGGTAGTTGGTTCTGACACAGCATGCTTTGTGGGTGGCTTTACGCGAGAATACGACGATGTAACTACCTCCGAGCTTGCTAAGACCCTACTTTACACAACTACTGGAAATGGCCTAACGATGATGTCTAATCGTTTATCCTGGTTTTACGACCTCCACGGACCGTCCGTATCAGTCGATACAGCATGTTCTAGTTCACTAGTTGCACTACACCTCGCATGCCAGACAATCAAAGCCTCGACAAGTGTCTCTCGACAGGCGATCGTGGGTGGTGCCAATCTCATACTAATCCCCGTTCAGATGACCACGATGAACCCGTTGCATTTCCTAAGTCCTGATAGTCAATGCTACTCCTTTGATGATCGTGCAAACGGTTATACCCGTGGAGAAGGTATTGGCATCATGGTGCTCAAGCATATCGATGATGCTATCCGAGATGGAGACTGCATAAGGGCAGTCATCCGCAGCACTGGAGTCAACTCGGATGGCAAAACCCCTGGGATTACGTTGCCAAGCGCAGCTGCACAAGCCTCTTTAATTCGCAAAACATACGCGTCGGCTGGGCTGGATCCTGCCCACACCGGCTACTTCGAAGCACATGGCACTGGCACAGGTAAGGCCTTACTCCTTTTTGTTTTGAGAATCCTGGATAGGAGCCTCGGTTTGATGATTCTGCCTTCTTGTTGTTCTGTGCGAATAGACTTTCAGTCCTCGTTGACCATGTATAGGTGCTGGTGATCCTCTCGAGGTCAGTGCAATTGCGTCTGTTTTCGACGGAACTACAAGGGACGCTTCTGCGCCTCTCTATATTGGTAGCGTGAAGCCCAACATTGGACATCTTGAGGCTGCAGCTGGATTAGCAGGCCTTATCAAAACCGTCCTCACCCTCGAAGCTGGCGTCATCCCGCCTAACATCAACTTTCTAAATGGAAACCCAAAGCTTCGACTCGAGGACCACAACTTTGTCATCCCCACCAAACCAACACCCTGGCCAACACAAGGTCTTCGCCGCGCTTCTGTCAACTCCTTTGGTTACGGAGGTACAGTTTCAAAGTTCTCAATTCATGTTTCACTGTGACTTACTCGGCTATAGGTACCAACGGTCATTGCATTCTCGACGACGCTTATCATTATCTTGCCGAGCGTGGCATTATGGGTCGGACAAATACCGTCAAAACCCCCTTGGCTCACACCCCTGAATCGGTATCAACTGACTCGGGCATGGGAATGGAGGTATGTCTTTTCTAGCCCGAAGCTGTAGAATTTTGGTATATAAAGTATTACAGCAAGGGCTAAAGTTCGACGCTAACATATAGCTTATAAAACAGGAGACCGCAGAGGATTCCAAAAGTTATTTCGAAACCATCCCTCGACGTCCGAAGCAGCTGGTTTTCGCGCTATCGGCTCCGGAGCAGAATGCTTTGCCGAGGCTTGGTGAGACTCTTGCATCTTATGTGGATGACATAGACGTATCGAAAGATGCTCAAATAGACAGCATCTTGTCACAGGTTGCTTTCACACTCAGCAATCGTCGTAGCGATTTCCAGTGGCGTACTGCGGTAATAACGGAGCAGTCCGAGGACCTTAAAAGTCAGCTTAGACACCTTGCGAAGCCCACTCGCGCTTCCAGACCTCCGACAATGCTGTTCTGCTTCACTGGCCAAGGTGCACAGTGGCATGCCATGGGTAGGGAACTTTTGGCCTATGAGGCCTATCGGGCTTCTCTTCGTAATGCCGACATCTACCTCAAATCTATTGGCGCTATATGGAGTGCCTTAGAAGAATTGGATGTGTCTAAAGAAAGCTCACGTATCGGCAAGCCCGAATTTTCGCAACCTCTTTGTACCGTGTTGCAGGTCGCTCTCGTTGACCTTTTAAGACACTGGAACATCCTACCAACAACTGTCGTCGGCCACTCCAGTGGCGAGATCGCTGCCGCCTACGCGATGGGCGCTCTTTCTGCAGAAGATTCTTGGAAGATTGCCTTTCACCGAGGCCGTTTGGCCGGAAATCTTCACGTCATTGCTCCACATCTAAACGGCGGAATGATGGCTGTTGGACTATCTGAAGCCGGCGTCGAGCCATATCTCAAGAAAATGGGGCTATCCCATGGCGATGTCTTATCAGTGGCGTGCGTCAACAGTCCCTCAAATGTCACAGTTTCTGGCGACATCTCACGATTGGCTGAATTGGAAACACGTTTGAAGGCCGACACAGTTTTTGTTCGCAAGCTCGCTGTTGAGAATGCATATCATTCCACCCATATGACCTATCTTGTAGAAGACTACTTGAAATCCATCGACGACATCAAGCCGGTTCTTACAACTGAATCCATTTCTGGTGTGACGATGATATCCAGTGTTACTGGGAATGCAGTCCGAGCTGAAGATCTAGGACCAGCCTATTGGGTCAGCAACATGGTTTCCCCTGTCCAATTCATAGCTGCTATCGAAGGTGCCTTCACTAAGCCAAAAGGCGAGCGCCGTAAGAAAGCCAACGCAATTGATGTCGTCGTCGAAATAGGGCCCCATGCCGCATTGCAAGGACCTATCAAGCAGATCTTGACACACATCAAGAAGAACGACGATGCTACCTACATGACAGCCATCCGTCGAGGAGAATCTGCAGATGGTACAGCCCTACAGCTCGCTGGTGCTCTGTGGAGTAGAGGTGCCGATGTTAAAGTTGATCTGGCCAACAGCTTAGAGTCCAGCCCTGCTTCGTTCGTGCCACTAAGTGACATGCCCAAATACCCTTGGAACCATGAGACGCACTACTGGCATGAGGCTGCTCCTTCAAAGAGTCACCGGTTTCGCCATGCTCCCAGAACAATTTGCTTGGATATCCTGTACACGAGTTCAGTATGCTTCAACCCCGATGGAAGAATATCATCTACCTAGCAGAGTTACCATGGGTCAGTGACCATAAGGTTCGGGGCAATGACGTTTTCCCCGCAGCTGGAATGGTTTGTGCTGCCCTCGAGGGCCCTCGACAGATTGCCGATAAGTTTCGTGTGGTGGACAGCTTTGACTTCCGCGATATTTACATCGCGCGTGCACTCATCATTCCACCCTCTGATCCCGGCGTGGATGTCTTTACAAGCCTCACTCCACAGAAGACTGGCCCTCTGCGAGCGGATATGAGCCCATGGTATGAGTTTACCTTTACCTCTTTAGAACTGCCCGAGACCAAAGGGTCAAATTATGTGGAACATGCTCGCGGGTTCGTAGCCATCAACTACCGTTCTACAGATATCCAATCATTCTTGACTAACGAATACTCCGCGGAGGCTACGAGGACTAAGAAGGAATACGATGAGGTCAAGAATAGCTGCAATGTGGAGGTATCTAAAGCAGCACACTATACCAACACCGCTGAGATGGGTTTTGACTACGGCCCAACTTTTCAGGGTCTGACCAGCGCGAAGATTGCTCAGGGGCAAGCTAGTTTCACCATTGAAATTACGGACACAGCGGCCATCATGCCGGCACAATTCGAGTACGAGCATCTTCTGCACCCGTCTACCTTGGACGCAGCTATTCAATCAGCTTCTCAGGCTATGCGAATGTCGGCAGGAAAGTTCTCCGAGTCTATGGTCCCCTCCGGATTCGAACGTCTCCGTGTCTCTACACAGATGCCCAAAGGCGCCAATACGCAACTTGTTGGCTTTTCTAAGGCCCACAAAATTGGTTACCGCAATAACACTGCCACAATTATGATCAGTGACCCTTCTTGGGAACACACGATGCTCGAAATCCACAAGCTGGGTTTCACCGGACTCGGTGACAATAATGACCATATAGTCGATGACGATCAGGCCGTCGCTATCCGTAAGATGTGCTCAGAGACGCACTGGAAAGCAGACATCGACTTGCTTGACGTACAAAAAGATCATCCGCAGCTATTGTGCGGCCAAGGTGTTGGGTCACCACAGGAGCTAGACGAGTGGGGGCTAGTCGCCACGAAGGCTGCAGCTATATTCACAAAACGTGCACTGAGCTCTTTGACACCTGATGTTGAGCAGAACTTACCCGCTCCACATCTTAAGTATCTTGTCCAGTGGATGCGTGATAAGTATGAAAATATGAAAAGCGGTAAACTCGACTATCAGAACGGCGCAGATTGGTCCCACATGAGTGTTGAAGAAGAAGAAAAGTTCATCGCAAAGTACGCTGGAGAATACCCTGAAGATGGGTTATTGGTCTGCGCGATCGGCAAGAATTTGCTTGCTATCCTTAATGGTACTATTCAGCCTCTCGATATCATGCTACAAAATGATATGCTCACAACTATCTACGCCGAGGGTCATGCACTTCGCTCTGGTGTGTCCATGTTCAAGGAGTGGTTTGATCTCCAAGGATATAAACGTCCAGACATGAAGGTGCTCGAGATCGGCGCTGGGACAGGATCGGTCACGCTTTCGATTCTCCAAACCCTAGGTGGGAGTGGTGGTAGGACACCCCGCTTCGGCTCTTATTGCTTTACGGATATCTCCACTGGATGGTTCGAAAAGGCTCAGGAGTTATTCAAACCATGGCAGGGTCGGATCGATTATCAGAAATTGGATATCGAAGAGGACATTTTTGAACAAGGCTTTGAAGCCCAGTCATTTGACGTTATCGCCGCAAGCAACGTTTTGCATGCCACCAAGCAGATGGATGTCACTTTGGCTAATTGCTTCAAGCTTCTCAAACCCGGTGGGAAACTTGTTGTCGGCGAACTGACTTATAGCCAAGACTGCATTGGCTTGGCCTTTGGTACACTTCCTGGTTGGTGGCTGTCCGAAGATGGTCGCAAAGGCGGACCTCTGATGACTCAAGCCGAATGGCATTGTCGTCTCCAGTCCTCGGGTTACTCGGGCCTCGATCTAGTAGTTGGGGCTAAGGATACTCTGGGTGACGCCAAACTTTCTATGATGGTCTCTTCGAAGCCAATCACTAATAAGACTATCGATCTGCAAAAAGTGGTGATTATCGAGCCGAGGTTGAAGTCTCACGTCGGTATGGAGGTTGCTGCGAAAATGAAGGAGGTGTTTCCAACTATCAGCCTCGAATTCATCGATCTCAAGGCAGCATCCTCTCGGGCAGCCACAGGTGAATTTTTGAAATTTGGACTCAGCGTGGTATCACTTCTCGAAAGCGACGAGCATATCTTTGCACGCTGCTCTAAAGAGTCCTTCGAGGCTATCCGAAACGTGGTCTTACAATCGACAAAACTCCTTTGGGTCACCTGCCACGCTAGCAAAGACGGTATGCGAGACCCCGAATCATGTGCTATTTCTGGTCTTTTCCGCGCAGCAAAGTCGGAGAACGGAAGGCTTTTCCTGCAAGAGCTTCATCTCCAAAAGCGCGATAGGTCCGAGTCTACAGATGCTGCCAAGATTATTGGGCGAGTTGTTGAATCTACATGGGCCGTAGATGAGGATGCTGAATACGAAGACGAAATTGTCGAAGCCAAAGGCATACTCACCATTCCTCGATTGTTTGATGAAGAACACCTGAACAGGACGCTTCAGACCATTGGCGTCACGTCGCAGCCAGAACCTCAACCACTCCCGTCGATCAACAGACCCTTGGCACTAGCGGTGGGGAGACCTGGTTTGCTAGATAGCTTGTATTTTGTCAACAATAACACAGTGCTTGCGCCTTTGGCAGCTGACGAGGTTCTTATTGATGTGAAAGCTGCAGCTCTGAACCAAGAGTATTTAAAGATCCTTCCAGACATAGATAACAAATTCTGACTGTGCGCTAGTGACTTAATCGTAGCTTTGGGGCAGATGCCCGGGCTCGCTCTCGGCTTCGACGGCGCTGGTTACGTAAAACAGACTGGCTCCGCAGTGACTACAGTAAAGGCTGGAGACATGGTCGCGTTTGCTATACCAGGAGCCATTGCCACTCTAGTTCGGGTCAAGAGCGCTCTTGTACATATCCTGCCAAATGGTATGAGTCTGGAGGATGGCGCATCGATCCCACTCGTCTTCATGGCTGCATATCAAAGCCTGATCGAGACGGCTCGTTTATCACAGGGTGAACGAGTCCTCATTCATTCTGCGACCGGAGGTATACTTTCCGAACCCAATGATCTCACATCCGAAGACTAACAGATCTCAGGACTCGGCCAGGCGATGATTCAGATTTCTCAACATGTCAATGCCGAGATCTTTGTCACGGTCAGTTCAACAGAGAAGCGCGACTTAATGAAGGACTGTGGTATCAAAGATGACCACATCTTCAATTCCCGCGATCTTAGCTTCACAAAGGGAATTGATCGCATGACCGACGGTCAAGGTGCGGATGTCATCATCAACACCCTTACAGGCGAAGCACTGAGGCAGACCTGGGCCTGTATTTCGCCATTCGGCAGATTTGTCGAGCTTGGGAAGAAGAATGTCCTGGCCAATCATAGGTTAGATATGAAGCATTTCTCAGCCAACACATCCTTTTCTTCAGTCAACGTACAGGTAAATCTCCTTGAAGGTAAATTTTCTCGATGAGGCTGAAGCTTCCTTAGCATATCTGCCGCACAGCTCCTGCTAAAGCTGCCGCACTATTGAGCAAGGTTTTCAATCTTTTCCGCTTAGGAGCGCTCAAGGTCGTACATCCCGTGACCATCTTTGACTATTCCGACATTCAGACTGCTTTCCGAACCTTGCAGAATGGCCTCCACACTGGCAAAGTCGTGCTGAAGGCAAGCGAACATTCAGTGATATCGGCCTTGCCTCACGATGCACACCCTCTGCAGCTCCGCCCAGATGCAAGTTATGTCCTTGTTGGAGGGCTAGGTGGCCTTGGCCGAGGTCTTGCTATCTATCTCGCAGATCACGGAGCCAAGTACCTCGCCTTCTTCTCCAGAACGGCTGATATTCGACCTGCGGCTCAAAAAGTTTTGGATCAGCTAAAGGAGCGAAACGTAGAAGCTAAGGTTTATGTTTGCGACGTTACCGATCCCAAGGCCTTGAAAGGGGCTGTTGCTCAAATTGGCAATGAAATGCCGCCCATCAAGGGTGTTGTTCAGGGAGCCATGGTGCTCCGAGATGGTTTGTTTGAAACAATGTCTTATGAAGACTGGATTCAGGCTACTACTCCCAAGATTCGGGGCAGCTGGAATTTGCACGAATTCATGCCCCATGACCTAGACTTCTTCATCATGCTCTCATCTCTCGCTGGGATCCTTGGCAATCGTGGCCAGTCCAACTACTGTGCAGGCAATACCTACCAAGATCAACTCGCCTATTACCGCCGTAGTCTTGGGCTCCCGGGCCAGGTGGTAGATCTCGGCGCCATCGGAGGTCTTGGATGGTTTGAAGAAAACAAAGAAGATCTAAAGTTCGCCGAAACGATGCAAAACCTGATTGTTGGACCAGATGAGTTCTACATCCTTATGAAGAGCGCCATTACGGGCTACTCGCACGGAGAAAACAGAGCTCCGACCCAAATCGTCACAGGCATTGGCAGTGGTGGTTTCAACAAAGCCAACCGCGCTGCCGGTGTTGAAATCGATTATTATTGGCTCAACGAGTCCCCACGCATGTCATACCTTCGCCAACTCGACTTGCACAGCACCCTGCAAGCCGAGGAGGGTGACGAATTGGGTGAGCTGAAAGGTTCGCTGACGGCCGTGACCACCCTTGCACAAGCCACCGACCTAATTCAGAATGCTGTGGCGATTAAATTGGCCAAGTCAATGATGGTCGCTATTGATGAGATCGACATCAATCGGCCGGTGTCGTCGTACGGTGTCGACTCCCTTGTCGCGGCCGAAATGCGAAATTGGTGCTTTAAGGATCTAAAGGCTGATATCAGTATCTTTGAGCTGCTAAGTGGCAATCCTATCACGGTGTTGGCGGAACAGATCGCGAATAAGTCTACTTTGGTGCCGCAAGGGATCGAAAAGGCTGGGTAGAGGATTGCCTAAATCACAAGGGCTGTATGATGAGCGGCGTTGCGTTGGCTTGCCAGCCTCAGAATCTTCGTCTTTGGTATGGACTGAGGTTCTCGTCGTTATGCCATTACGAAAGTTGGACTGGAACTTGGATATGCCACGAGATGATCTAGGATAAGACACATCGGCCTCCGTTGCGGTCTTACTTTGATAAGCTGAGAATTTCATCATGTATCTAAAGGGGTTTTATGCACAGGCGCGTTGACGGCTTCAAAGAGTAACGGATTAACGAAATGATAACGGCCTTGCCAATATATAGAAGAATACATCATGCTAAAACTGCTCAATCCGCAACCACCTAGCCTCCATTGATAAGCATACCTATATCACAGAATCCTCGCGCATATGACCCTTCCTTTTCATACTTCACCTTCTCCTACCTCTCTCCATACCGCTACCGTCCATACTACTACCCTTTCCACTACCTTACATTATTACATTGAGTAAGAGAATTGAAAAAATTAGATTCATGTAATATACTATTCTTTATCTTAGAAATAAATCTTTAATAATAAATTATAATTTAGTTTTAAAATATAGGATAGACAAATAGATGGATAGATACAAAATTTAATCAATAGATAGATAATTACTTGATAGATATCTAATTCCTACAGTGAAACTAACAGGCAAAAGATATAATCCTATAGTATCTCGTAATAGTATGACAAGTAAGTCAATATCCCATATCTTTCCTATGCACAAGTCCCACCACAACCCCATCCATTTTCCCTCCTCGTCCAACCCGCTCAAACCCCCATCAATCAACCTTTCCCCCCAACCAAAAATCCCACCAAATTCGAACACGGCACAATAATACTACTATTCAATCTCCCATCTTCCATCTCCCCATCCTCTTTCCTCACCCCCCCCCCGGCCTCCAACTCCTCCACCGTCCCAAACCTCCACCACTTAATCCCCGTCCCCCGGAAACAAAACCTATACCTCTCCTCCGCCCTAATTAACTCATGCTCCGGCCGAAATCCAACCTGAATCGTTATGTACTCGCCTACGGCTAAGCTTACGAAGCCGTTGTCCCGGGACAGCAACGGCGGTTTTGGTCGTTGTCGTTCCGCTGATGATGACTCTGGCCCAGTGTCGTTGCAATTATTGTCGAGACCCTCCAACGGCTCAGCAGGACCGTGACCCTCATCACTCCTATCGCCTTCGGTTTCTTTGAGTCTAGATTCTTCGAGAGAGAATTGGGTTCATGTTGGTGGAGGAGGAGGAGCCAAGGGTAGAATTCTACGGGGTCGATGGTGGGTAGATGGGTGTCTTGGAGGTGGAAGGTTATGGGCTGGGATGACGGACTGCCGGTTGGGGAGGGGTGGTGGTGGAGGGTTATTATTAGGGGGAAGGGGATGCTGGGGGTTAGTGTTTTTGATGAGGTTTGGGCGATGGAAGCGGAGAGGTAGGGCGTTGAGGCATGGAGGGAGGTGGAATACCATTTTGGGTGGCGGAGAGATTGCTGGATGCGGTGGGGTGGGACTCGGAGGTCGTTTGATTTCCCGGTGGGGTCGAATCTGTTGTTGTGGGCTATGAGGCTTTGGATTGAGGATTCTAGGGTATCTTCGTAGGGGAAGGGCAAAGGGTGTTGGGCGTCCATGCTTGCTGTTGGGGGTATTCTGTTTGGAATCGATGGGCTAGGTGTTGGATATTTGATAGAGTGTGGATTATATAGCAAGCTGGGATGGACTTTGGCTGTTATGGTTCTCTGCCTAACAAGGGATAGAAGGCAAAGTTCTGCAGAGATAGAGGTTTAGATCGAACCACTCTGGCCAGAATCAGGTCTTTACTAGGAACAAGACCACGAGCTCTGGCCTTGATACCTGGCTGTCCGATTTGATAGACCTGCTACTCCTTATTAAGTGTCTTAGTGCTCTTCTGGTGAAGTTCAGAGCTGCAAAAGCTGCAAAAGCTGCAAAAGCTGAAAAATGAAGCTGCAAAAAGACGTTTTCTTTATTGGTTGGCCGAAAAACTCAGCTCCAGGCCTCCACCCCTGCTGCTCGCGGCCATGCCATTGGCCGCGGCGGGAATAGAGGCTCATCGCCGCTGAGACTCTATACGTCTAAGCGACAGGATACCTAGGGCGTTGATGGCTAGCTAGGTGATCTATGTACAGGCCTAGGTAGGTGGGATAAGCTTAAAGCGCGAAAAGCTGTTAAGATGCTGAGCAGCGGCGGTGAGAGAAAGCGACGGGGATGA
Source organism: Cladonia rubrotincta (assembly GCA_963971245.1). Taxonomy (NCBI): domain Eukaryota; kingdom Fungi; phylum Ascomycota; class Lecanoromycetes; order Lecanorales; family Cladoniaceae; genus Cladonia; species Cladonia rubrotincta. Next base: position 2,117,920 of record OZ020202.1, on the reverse strand, counting down.
AAAAGAATGAGGAGCAGGAATAGATGGTGTCCCCTACTAACAATGCTGCACCGATCCCTAATTTCCCCAATGCTTGCTGGTGGAGCTGCTAGTAGCCACCGGCGAGGCTACCATTGGACACTAACCTCCAGCTAAATAGGAACAACTGGAGACGAAAATCCACACATGGACTGCCATGTCAGCCGACTTCAAGTTATAAGAGCGTCGATTGTTCCTCGTATGTCGGCATTAATACTTTGTGTGTTTACAACCCCCTAACGTTATGGCCTCTTCGAATTTCGGAATATTCGCTTAGATATCCCCCTTCGCAACAATGTACTCTGCGAATGCCTTGTTCTAAAGTTCCAGGAGATTGGTTCCGTGGCACATACCGCACACGCAATCGCTTTCATGAATGGTTTTTTCGCCGATTTCGAGGACGGTGCCGGCGTAATCGCAGCCCAGCAGTGCGTCCGGGGCGGTCATGAAGGAGATGTGTTGCCAAATCCGTGGGGTTGAGCACCACGATTGATAGGCAATGCATGTCACTCTCTCCACTGTAAGACTCATATGATCGAGAAATTTTCCCATATGTTACCAATCCGTGGGGTTGAGCGCCACGATTGATAAGCAATACATGTCACTCTCCCCACTGTAAGACTTACATGATTAGATATTTTCCTCAGCAATGACAGCGAAAGGTCTTGGGAATTGTAGGGTGGGTATGCCGACATCGGCATATTGACCAGCATTGAACAGGAAAGCGATCTTGGACAGCCACAGCATAAGCTCTTGGAAGCTTTCATTTGTTACATTCTCGTCATAATGGGTATCTTAATACTAACTAATGCTTGATAATTCTGTTTTCATTAATGGCTGGAAGACTTGATTCCAGCTCTTTCGCCCAAATGGTTATGCTGCTGTTGAAATGAGAAGACTTGGACTGAGGTATCACACTTGAGTGGAGATGTTGGGCTTCACCTTAGCATATGTCTACCCAGTCCTCTGCCTCTTTCTGTTTTCCAAATCCTCCTTCTTCTTCTCCTTCGCCTTTTCCTTCTCCTCTTTCTCATCTTCCTTCTTTCGAGCTTCTTCCGCTAATCTTTCCATCACTTTAACAGTCTCTTTCCTTTGCCATGTGTAGATTTTCTCATGGAGTTCGTTGAGTCTTCTAACTTTCAGGTCCAAACCCCAGGTCATGATATTGTTCAAAAACTTACGAGCCTGTCGAAGATGGTCTGAGTCCTTTGTAGCGAAGGATTTGATGGAGTTCATATGGAAAATAGCTCTACCATCCTCCAGTTCCGCCCAATGAACCCAAATTTCGATCAAGCCTGGAAACATCGTCGCAGAGAAGACGAAATTTCGGTCATCCACTCCGCTTTCAGTGACAAGAGGTTCCTCAATCTTCGTCAGAAGTTGCCGCATTGCATTTACAAGGCTTGCCCCACCTCGGCGCGCTTGAAGTTGCATACCAAACTTATCCCCTTTATTGCTTTTACCCTCGATTAGGAAGAAAGGATGGGATAAGCTTGAGCAAGGTTCAATCAAATTGCGTATTTCCGGACTCAATTGCATACCGTTTGGAACAGGGATCCAATTTCGCAACAGCCCATAACATCGGTCAGGTCTGGGTGTCAGCATGTTGTCGTCTTTCTTCAGCATCTGAGCAACTTGCTCATCAACATAGCCGTGGGGTAAAAGGTCCTTGCGAAAGTCATGGTCTGTAACGGCGTAAACGCCGTCGTCAAACCAATCTCTGCTGCGGTAGACCATGCCCGGCTTGGGATTAAGAACCTCAACGATATCCTCGTCTCCACTCATCTCCCCTGAATGCGAAGTTGACCCATCGTTTTTACGCTCTGCTATGCGTTCCTTCTTGATGATAAGGGGTAACAAATTGTTCATGTAGGTGGCCTCATTCGCCTCTTCAAGAACCGGGCTTATCTTCTCAATACGCTCTACAGACTTCAGCTTCATTTCCGAGTGCCGCCCTGATGAAACAATATCTAATATCATCTGCTTGAATTTTGGATATCTCCCGAGCGCCTGGTAGTCACACTTGAGGCCGTGCATCTCCAAGCTACCAGCAGCCCAACTAGAATCCACACCAGCCTTGGATCTTGCCTTGGAGGTTGAGGGGGTTGAAGGTATACCCACGGAGGAACTTTTGGGAGTAACTGGCACCTATGTTTGGTCAGCAAAGCCTAAATAGCAACTGAAGCACGGGGATAGACCTGTCCAGCTCCTATTGTATTGTCCGCCATTCCGTAGTTAGTGATAAGCTGTGAGAGGTGTTGCGATCGCTTCCGGAGTGATGATTGCGAAAGATCTTCTTCTGTGAGTGAGGAACTGTGTTTGCGTTTGCGCGTGTTCTTTGCTGCTGGCTCCTGCGCAAGGTCTGGACCTGCCTTGCTCAAATCCTTCACAATCACCGTGACTTCAGGTCTCTCAACATTGTCCAGCCAGGCTTCGATGGTCTTGACGGAATCGCAGGAGATAGTACTAGAGGAGAGGGAAGGAGAGGGTATGGGTGCCTCTTTAAATAGCTTGGAAGCTTCGCTTGTGTTGTGAATACTGGCTGGCATTGATATAGAAGTGAATGCACTGTGACACTTCCGCTGTGACTTTTCTGACTCAATAATGCAGCTGCAGGTCTGCCTGACACAGGCGGGACATATATCCTAGACCACCTCAATGTGTTGCGCATGTGCGAGCTGTCGTATGTCGTATCGTACTTAGGGTGGTACATGAAGTGTTCTTTGGAACTATTGTTGTTCTTCATTGTGTTGCTGTTTACTCGCCTGCGGAATTCGTTCCGTTACGTAGCACTGTTACTATACCGGATTATGTCAGCTGCGGCACGCTTTCACCTGAACCCACGATTTTAGCTTTTTCTACCAAATCTTCCACCGCATACACCTCCAGCAATATGAGCCCAATTGATGACGCGTTGGCTTTTATAAATGATCTAGGACCAGAAGATCATGTTAACATCACTCAGATATCTAAGCAATTCAAATGTGACCGTTCCCACCTCTCTAAACGATACCGCGGCTTAATTGGATCCCGTTATACCCAATACCAAAAACAACGAAACCTCAATGACCAACAAGAAAAATCCCTAGTCAAATACATCGATGGCTTATGCGCGCGCGGTCTACCACCTAGCAAACATATGATTCAAAATTTCGCGCAGGAAATCTGTCATAAAGAGATAGGAAAAAGCTGGGTTTCGCGCTTTCTACACCGCTATCAGATTGAGTTGGTTTCGAAGTGGACATTAGGCCTAGATCATAATCGCGCCCGGGCAGATTCAGCATACAAATACGCGAAATATTTTGAGCTATTAAGGAAGAAATTGGAGCAGTATCAGGTGGAGCCGCAGAATATATACAATATGGATGAAAAAGGATTTTTGATTGGTATTCTATCAAAGATGAAGCGAATCTTTTCGCGTAAGAAATATGAAGAAGGATCTATCAAACAGCTCATTCAGGATGGTAATCGTGAATGGATCACTACTATTGCAGCTATATGCGCAGATGGATCAGTACTCCCACCGGGCCTAATCTACCAAGCAACTACAGGTCTTATCCAGGATTCATGGCTCCAGGATTTTGATCCAAAAGCTCAGGAATGTTTCTTTACCTCATCGCCATCTGGTTGGACCAATAATGAGATAGGATACCAATGGCTAACGCAAATATTTGATCGCAAAACAAGTGCCAAGGCGCAAAGATCTTGGAGGCTTCTAATCCTCGATGGCCATGGCTCACATATCAGTATGAGGTTTATTGATTATTGCGATAGCCATAGGATCCTACTAGCTATATACCCACCACATGCAACGCATACGCTTCAGCCCCTAGATGTCTGCTTATTTCGGCCATTATCGCAGGCATATTCAAACCAACTTACAGCATTTATGGATCAATGCCAGGGCTTTACATCTATTACTAAACGGGATTTCTTTCGACTATTTTGGCATGCTTGGGAGCTCTCATTTACCCCTGAAAATATATATTCTGGATTCAGAGCAACTGGTTTACACCCTTTTGATCCTCAGCATGTTATCAGCAAATTTACAAAAACCAATGATGATCAATCTACCTCTGGCTCTTCTACCCGCTCAGTAATACCTGCAGAAGATTGGAAACGCATAGAAAAGCTACTAGATCATACGGTATCCAAACATTATAATAAGAAGGCGGAACAACTACGCAATACAATGTATTCAATGTCTATTGAGAATATGCTATTAAGACAGCAAAATAATGGCCTAAAACAGAGCCTTATTAATGAGAAGAAGCGTCGAAAACGTGGCAAGCCATTACTACTCGATATTCCTACTGAACAGGATGGTGGTGCAATATTTTGGTCACCTAATAAGGTGCAGCATGCCCGCGATCAACAAGCTCAAAAAGATGCTGATCTATCAGCTAAACAACAACAAAAACAGGCTGAAAAGGCTCGCAAGGAAGTTGAAAAGATAGAAAAAGCTCAAAAAGTTGAGGAACGAAAAGCTATTAGGGCAAACATAAGGGAAGACAAATTGCGCAAACTAGCTGAAAAACGGCAACAAAAAGATGAAGCTATACAAGCTAAACAAGCTGGGCAGCAGCTAAATAGCGAGCTTGCAATAAGAGTTAAGAAGGTTCAAAAGCCTATCCAAGCTCAAAAACAAAGCGATGCTAGGAGTTCTATAGATTTGGTGGTGGTAGAAGATACGGACCCCCCTATACCACTAAATACTTATGGAAGGCAAATACGTCTTCCTAAACGATACCAACCATCTATATGATAGCCTGATAGATGCGCCTAATCCTATAGAACATCCTGATAGAAAGTTGGATCTATTAGCTATGTATGTATGCCTAGATAGCATCAAAATCAATGTTGGTGGTGGAGCTAAAATCGTGGGTTCAGGTGAAACCGTGCCGCAGCTGACATAATCCGGTACCGAGATCTAGCCGGCTTGGCAAAGACTGAAGAGCCGAGACCCCTTAAGATTACGGCCAATTTTCACCAGATCATTACTTGGTTACTTCTTCATCACAATAAGAAATTGATATTACTGATCAAATCATAATTGTGACCACCAAGTCAAGAGGTTCCTCAAGCGGAAGTCGCCTATCAGGATGTGACGGACTGTGGTTTTCAAGAGGTGCCAGGTTATTTTTGTCCCCAGCGCCCCCCGCGTGCTAGGGCAACACCAAAGGGTTGACTACTCTAGAGTCCGTATAACCAATAGACTAATGCAGGGACAACACAGCAGCATGTTTAAGAATAGCTTCAGACCGATCCGACTTGTCCCACACACGTCCAAGGACCAGAGGCAGTTCCCTGCTTTCCATCAGTACAAGGAAGCGCTGGCTTTACAAAGGCATTTGCGTCATAGGCTTAGTCTGTGATGTTATATGATAGCATATGGTAGGGCTCCATGGACTATCATCGAGCGGATGGCGCCACAATGGTCATACTTTGTGTTACGGAGTAGACACCCGCCAATCCCCCTGCCCTGATATTCCAGCAAATGCCCAGACAGATCGCTTCATAACATAACCTTCAAGACAACCACCACAGCACGCTTGGTATCTGGTCTACTCTGTGCTGTATCTCATCATCCATCAGGGAGTGATACCGGGTCGGACAGCTGCCGCTTATGCAACCCTGTCACATCAGACCTAGCTCTTATTGGAGATATTGAATCCGATTCCTCATGCTGTGGGCTCTGCATAGCGTCTTCCGACGTTTGACTTGATAAAGACACAGGGTCTGATAGCTCCCGCTTATGCAGCGCGGTGGCGAGCGACCTCGTTCTCTTTGGAGATGAAGGGCTGACACTTGTTGGAGAGACTGGTTCTAATTGCTCACTCCCCTGCTCTTGGATCGCATCTGATCTTACTGTCGCCACAGAGACTGGATCTGATAGGTCACGCTTGTGTAGCTTGGTAGCAAGTGATCCTGAGCTTCTTGGGGAATTTTGACTCTCTCCTGCTGGGGAAATCGGCTCTGATTGCCGGCTTTTGGCATCTGACCCCTCAGTTGTGATAGAGACTGGATCTGATAGCTCACGTTTATGCAGCCTTGGGGTACCCGACACTGCGGTCATTGCGGAGATCGGAGATGACAGCGTGCGACTGTGCCTCTCGGTTGCGGCAAGCTCGAAGCGCTGCTCTTCGCCACCGACCTCAGCTGGCGACTGCGGTTGACCATCGATCTCGTGCCCCTTATGTTCCACCGTATCAAGCTCAGCACGTCTGTACTGCTGAAAGTCTGACTTGTCTATGTCATCCGGTGTAAAGGGATCTTTCTCTTGAGCATCGAGCTCGGGCACCAAGCTAGCTGATTGCTCTGATCTCTTTTCACGGTTTCTGACCTTCACCCAGACGCCGAGCGATACCAGAAGTATCAGTATTGCTACACAACCGATAGCTATGCCAGCTATTGCACCAGCCGATAATTTGTGAGGACCCGAGGATGGATTATGCCCTGGTCGTTTGATCGCGACGATGTGCGACTGCGTGCCAGTGTCCCAGTTACATTGGGATACCGAGAAATTGTTCCGCTCGTAATCGGCTGTTAAATAACTGCAACAATTCAAGATCAGACTTCGCTCAATTCCTGTTCGGACGGCACTATGATAATGCCACTTCTTATAGATGACTTACGCTTCTTGTAAAAATGTGCGCCCCAAGGTGTACTGGCTTTCGTTCAAAGACCGCATTAACGGGAAGTATCGAGTAGCATTTGGGACCAGTGGAGCTTCAGCAATGAGATCAAACGCAGAATACGGAAGCGAGATGTTGAAACCCTGCCCTGGGGTAGTCGAGGAATTACCAAGGTTGAATACCACGGACGTATTTTGACTTTGCAAGGCCTGATGCAAGGTATCGTTGACGAAGTAGGCCTGAACGTCGGCATCCCACTCTATTCCAAAGGCCTTCTCGAATTGCTGGCAAAGATACAGGGGAAAAGAGATATATGGCGTGGTCGAGTCAATCACCGCTGGGATACTATTGTTGGGTCCCGTGAGTACCGTGACATCGTCATCTGTGGTCAAAATGATGGCTCCAATATCTACGACGAAGTTTCCAGTGCCAGTTGTATTGAAGCTGAACGTGATGTTATTAGGTTCAAACCGCGAAGCGTCGTAGCCCCCCAAAGTCAGGCTACCATAGAACGAACCTGGCCGGTACTGATTGCCGGCGGTGTAACTCCATGACAAAGACGGAATCGAGCCGCTTTGATTCAACTGAGAGACGAAATCAGGTAAGGGAGTTGTCGCATCAGGTAGGGTCGACGTTTGTGGATTCAAACCAAACAGGCCTAAGTAGAACTCCTCTGTGGCAATGCCAGCGACAGCCTGTTTGCCCAGGCTTAGGCCACCTGGACCCCCCAAGGTCACATTGTCGAAGCCGTATAGACCAGCGGCAGTATAATTAAGGAGTGAATTGTCTAGAAGCAAAGGAAACAAAGCATTTGCAGTCGCGGTATTGTTATTCCAGGTGGTTGAATTATCCGGCTCAAACGCTCCGCCTCGCGAGACGGTGCAATTAACTGGGTCACTTTGTGTACATCCTTCTGGAAGGATAGCCCAAGTCTGTGAGCTGGCCGTAGAAATAAGGACTTTCACAGTCTGTGGAGGCGTGCCAATTGAGACTTGAAATGTGGACCAAGGCCCGTCATTACCATCGAATTCTCGGCTTGGTGGTATGGAGATGGGCGCTGGCAAGGCTTGTTTTGCGCGTTTGTTCAGTCCACTTCTCCACATGACTGCTCTCAAACCCGACAGTGGGAATTTTAGTACCAGCACTCTTCAACGAGCTTTTCGTCGTATCGCGAGGAGCCTTGTGAAGACATCAATTCAGGATGATGATAGAAAGGTCTAGATTCTGCTGCTTATCACGAAACAGCATCAAGAATGTGGGCGACAAGTGCGCAAGTTTACGAGTCCATTGTCAAGACTTTGGAAGGGTGCAACACGAAACAATAATGGCCTAATTATGAACAAGTATAGACGAGCTGACGGAGCCAACTAGATGGGATGAAGGCGGGGCATGCTCTACCCCACCAAACAGCCTAAGGATGGACAACGCAGGGAACAGTACAACGAAAGAAACAAAGACGGGCAAGCCAATCACGCTAATGCGCACCTTCGTGTGCCTCGTAAATCCTACATGTCGTGGGTGGAGTTAGCGTGGGAGTGATCCCCCATTGGGAGTTGTGGAGGCTCAAACACGCCCGGACTTGCGTGGCATACGGGAACTACCACCAATTACGACCCTTGAACACCCTTAAACTCGATCGATCCTGATGCAGCGAAAATGCAACCATATGCGAAAATTCGATAGTCCACTTCAGCCCACGCAACCCACGAATGATGTCAGGCATATTGCGCCCAATCTTATCGCCCTTTGGCTAGCTGCATTGATCATCGTCGAGGCTGAACCTCGTACAAGTACTCATGGAAGCCCAATTATTAATAAACCTGGACATCTCCCAGACAGACAATCCGTGTATGGCCTCTAAAACGCAATGCGAATTCATGGAATCGTGGGTGTGGCCTTCTTGGCTTTCAAAGCCATATGTGCAGAGCCACAGTGGTCGCGTGGAGGTAACTCAACCACGAGGGACTTCGAACGAGCCACCAATTGACTAGACTGACATGAAACTTAGGTGTTCCTTATGGCATGAATATCACCGTACGAACAATAGCTACTATTGGAACAGTCCACGTGCCGTACGAGAGCACGTCAACCTCACCTGGTACCATCAGTCCTCATTTGGAGCACACGAGCCTAGTCAGTCCGTTGAGTACCGCCAAGACAATAAATGAAACACATAATACGCCCTTGAAGAGTCCCTTCAGCAAAAACAGTTGGTATGGGTACAATACTACAACGGTGGGTTCAATGAGCGGGACTGGATCAAGTCATGGGACTTGTAGTACCTACGTTACGCCCTATCGAAGTTTGTCTGGTTATACTACAACATCGACTTCCATAAGTGGGACGAGACCGAGTTATGGGACCTATGGTACACACGGTATGCCTTATAAGACTCCACCGAGGCATAACTCTACGTCGAGTATTGTGGGCGGGACTAGACCAGGGCATGGAACTCATGGTCCATATATCCCACCTTACAAGACTCCACCAAGGCATAATTCCACATCGAGTATCGTGCGTGGGACTGGACAGGGTTATGGAACCCATGGTACATACGTCACCCCCTATGAGACCTCACCAAGGCATAATACAACATCAAATACCGTGGGCAGGACTAGACCAAGTTATGGAACTCCTAGTATATACGGTACAGCCTCAAATGGCTCGCCCAATTATTATAATGTATCTTCAAGTCCATCTGTCACGGCAAAGCCAAGTCATGGAACATTTGTGGGCTCTAGTTTCACAACTGCTGAAAACAGTACTAGCTATGGAAGTGTGAAAAATACCACAAGCACAAGTCGTGGAACCTCGAGTAAATCTTTCAATGTATCCACGATCATAACCACTATATACGAAAGTACACCTTCCCGTGGATTTCCAAGCAGCTTCGTCAACGTCACGAAAAGCACTGTGACCACGACAGTTTTCTTAACAGGTTCATCGACTCCAGAGCCTACTTCTCCTCCGGTGCCATTCATATCTAAAATTCCGGTCACGATTCCTTCGGTTACAACAGTCACGTTGCGGCTTACGGGGAGCAATGGAGTTATCAGCACCACTTTTACTTCTATGACTCTGATTCCACCACCCATTACCATATCGTCAGTGGTAATTACGATCTTCAACACAATTTCCTTCGTTTCTTCCACGCCTACAATCATTCTACCTTCCCCTACCAAGACTACTAGTACCCTTTCAGTTTCTCAGTCTTCCCTCACAACTTCGCCACCTACCCCTACAGAGACTTTCATAAGTAACGCCACCTCCTCCACTCAACCTTCAACAACAATAGCCACACCTCATACTTCAGGGTTCCCAATCGTTACAACTGAACCACAATACTCGCCTTCAAATACCGTCGGCCAACCCCCGCCTCCTACGACGGAGACGCCTGGTACCACGACAGAGTCCACCTTCTCTCTATCAAAAGCTCCAAGTCCACCGCCTCCGTCCAGTCCTACTTCATCCCTTGTGACCGTACCATTGCCTCTAATAACCACGATTTCACCTTCTACTACATCGTCCTCTATTAGTGCTCCTTTGTCTCAACTTTCGCCAACAACTTCGCCAGCGTCAAGTAGCAGCTCCCAGTGCTGTTTCGTTGTGCAAGACACCGTTGACTACAATTACTGGACAGGTATGCATCCTGTAGAGGCTCCTATCCTCAAAATTAACTATCTTTCTAGATATATCAACCTCGACCTTATACTACTCCACTTCCCTCACTTCAATCATTACCCATGTCTCAAGTTATGTTGATACGGTTGTTACTAGCGTCCAAACTTCCTATTTACCCTATATCAATTCGGAACTTGTCAAGTATAATAACGCGGAGCAACCAATGCAGAATACTAATAATGCCCCGGGCGGACCCACTACACTGTCCTCAGGCTTGGGTGGAACAGCGACAGTGACCTATGCCCAGACTATGTATGTTCTATATCTCACGTAGCATTTTGACGAAGCTAATAGATCTGATAGCAACTCTCCCGACCCTTTCTTTCTTTACCGTACCGCCAAGATTATACTTGTGCCGGCCGTCACGGAGGCAAATGGCCAGCTCGCTTGCATTACAACGTCAACTTTTTATCCCTCAACATTTAATCCCAGCATTCCGAGTTCAGTGCTATTTACCGGAATCAATTCTAATGCCGAACAGTACTACAGTAGTGCGACTGCGACCACAAGCGCTATCGTTGCTGCGGAAATCAGTCTCTCAACTCCTTTTGTCCAACCTCTGGGGTCCATCCCTACTGATTATACCTCTCTTACAATACCTACCCCAGCAGTCTCGGATTTTATCAATACCAAGCGCAAGATGGCTCGCGCGATAAGTACTGGGTCTAGCCTTGCGTTGAATAGCTCGGTGTCAGAGTATGGCTATGTGCCCAACTTTTTTATCAACTTTCTCGCCCAGGATCCAAATTACGTGGCACAATTCCCTGAGCTAGCGAGTTGTTTTCCGGGTGGACCCTCCATCGACCCAGGCACAAAGATAAGCGCATTAGTGCAAGGACCAACCTTGGTTGGGAACTTGGTGAGCTCAACGACAAGTGTAGTCCATCCATCAGGGTGTTTTGATCCGAGTTCTGGACTCTGTTCTACTGCGGCAAACCCAGCCCCACCACCGATCACCCCTTTGGCGGTGAGCGCCCTCCAATCAGCCCCCCCATCAGCCCCAAGTCCTCCGCCTCCGAGCAGTCCGCCTCCCCCGCCTCTTCCGCTTCCAAGCAATCCGCCACCCTCATCTCCGAGCCCGCTGGTCCCGCCTCAGAACTCTCCAGCGGCTTCATCTCCGGCTGCGCCATCGCCCTATAACCCTAACGAACTATCACCAGAACAATATTCCAACTTGATTTCGGCCCTCCAGGTACCATCAAGCCCCTCCACACCACCTACTTCGCCTGTGAATCCCCCACCCCTATCTTCTGCAATTCAACCTCCGCCCCTAAGCACATCAGCACCACCAAGCCCGCCTCCATCTCAAGTGATAGCGGCATCTTCTCCAACTCAACCTCCACCTCTAAACGCTCTAGGCCCGACAAATTCGCTTATACCTCAACTTATTCCAGGATCTTCTCCAAGTCAACCTCCACCTCCAAACGCTCCAGGCCCGACAAATTCGCTTATACCTCAACTTATTCCAGGATCTCCTCCAGCTCAATCTCCAACCCCAAACTTACCAGGCCCAACAAGCTCGTCTGTGCCTCAATTTATACCGGGATCTTCTCCACCTCCACCTCCCACATCCTTGCAGACCTCTCTGTCTCCCTCTATAATCGCTAGTGTTTCGTCAAGTGAATCATCAACCACTACGTCCGAGCCTGCTGCTATAACCTCAATCGAACATTCTAAAGGGGGTGCAAGTCGTGGTAAAGGGAAACCTGTGTCGGCACTTTGGCATGTGTCGCTTGGGTGCCTCATTCTTACGATTTTTTAACGTGTCCCGAATTTTGGAAAGCACATGATGTTCATGAAGAATACGATGATATGGGTAATTTGACTAATGTTAATGTATAAAGATGGGAAAAATAGGCAGCATCGCAGAACCATATTCTTCAATTCGAGCGTTGCATTTGCGATGGCGTGCAAGCATGATACTCAAGGCAGATCTCACTGGGCATAGAAAAGCATATAGGTACTTCAATTCTTGTAAACTAGCCAAGTCCTCATGGTTCTTTGTGAGGACTCTTATAATCAACATTAACAACGTAAATAGTGAAAGGAAAACATTCTATGAGTATAGTCAAATGTGATTCGGCTACATTCTGGAATGTTTCTACTTCGATTGTGTGTAGACTATTAACTGCTGTACACTCTGTATGGGTAGGACCAGGAAGTTAGTAATCTCCGTTCCAGTTACCCTGCTCGCCAATCTCTGTCCTTCCTGTATTTGATGATGTCCTATATTTAATACGGTGCAACTTTCTCCTTGAACCATTGTCTTTGCCTCCGATCTATATATAGTCTTCGGAAATTTCTTTATCTAACAATGGCGGCATGATGTTTGCTCAGTGATTGCAGAGTATATGAGGATCTGGAGAATGGCCATCGAATGCTTTAAGCGCCTCGGTTGCATGATGTTGAGACCAGTTGGATGATAACGGAGTCCCAAAAGACCGCGCATTTGGAGGTAACATTCGCTTCAAGACGTTGGGCCTAGCACCTTCTCTCATCATGGATGCAGCCTCAATGATCGAGAAGGCCTTGTGGAGTCTCATTGGTGCTGGTTTGTTGTGGACTGCTTGCGTTTTGCTTTGTACCACTACTTGGATACAAAGACAGGTTTTCTATGCTTACAAGCTGCCAATCTGGTGGGGCCAGCAGCTTGATAAGCCTGAAAGGTTTGGATTTCTTAAGAACCAAGTCATACCATTTTACATACCCACTAAAGACGGGCATCGTCTTTACGCATGGCTTGTTACGCCTTTGCAGGTCTATGCAAGGCACGAGTCAATCATACTTCAAGACTCTGCCGGGCCATATGGAGATGTCACAGACCGAGTGGCCTTTAGTCTACTGGCAAACGATCCAAGGAGTCGAGTGATAATCTACTTCCACGGAAACGCTGGAACTGTTGGGCAGACGCGTCGTACTGATGCTTATCGTATGATATCGTCAGGTACTTCGAATCCTGTGCATGTACTCGCCTTCGACTATAGCGGGTTCGGTAGTTCAACTGGCACTCCTACCGAAGGAACACTCACTCAAGATGCCATCGATGTTATTAGATGGGTATTTGAGGTAGCAAGGATCCCAGCTAATCGAATTGTCCTTGTTGCACAAAGCCTGGGTACAGCGGTAGCTTGTGCAGCAGCGAATCATTTCATTGACAAGGAGCCCAAAATCGAGTTTGCAGGCATTGTTCTTTGCGCCGCTTTTACCGATGCCGCCTCTGTGTTCCTGAACTATTCGATTGGTGGTTATGTCAATCTACTCGCGCCTCTCCGCCAATCGAACATGCTGACAATGTGGTTTGCTGGGCAGATCACGGATACTTGGAAGTCTGCGGATCGCATCGCCAACATTGTCCGAAAAAGTAGTAGGATTCGTTTGACGTTTGTCCATGCCACGAACGACTCAGTCATTCCATGGACACAAGCTGATCGACTCTTCTACGTCGCAGTGAGTGCTTTGGAGGATGAGGATCTTAGTGCAAAGGTTATTGAAGAGAGAAGGCGAACCACAGATAAGGGCGAAGGAGGCTGGACTCACTCATGGGGTAACGAAAAGAAATTGGTGCAGGAAGTCATTGTAAAGCACGGCGGTGCGTTCCTTGCCGCACCCACAATTTGGTATTACACTAATTCTCAGAAGGACACAACGGGACTATGAAATTGGCACCAGTGGCGCTTGCCGTGATCAAAAGCCTTGACTATAATTAGAGAAACCTAATGCTACGCCAATGCAAAATGGTCTATCTTATGTTACTTCGCTAGATATGTGGCAAAAATTTCGTCCAATCTACAGTGCTGAACGCACCAAAAGGTTCCTTGCGGAGACAGAGAAAGACTTGGACCATCAGACAAACCCGAGCAGCTAGATATGTATAGACTGGGAGCGCACCCAGCTTCAACTGGATAGTAGACAACTTCTCCCCCTCCAAGCTGACCTCCTTTCGCTTCTTCGGCCATAAGTACGCTAGCAGCAAGAATGAATTCCTATTGCTGGTGATCCAAAAGATGAACATAGAGCCGGCCATCGTAAGTGAAGCAACTCGCCAAAGGATCAACTCTGCATCGCTCGGAAAAGTGGAGTTCCATGCCGATGTATGGACACCAGCGTACCCAGCCTATATAAGGAACACAAATACGTGATCAAGCTTGGAATATTTGGGTGCGAAGACATACGAAGATTCCCTCTTTTGCGATGGGTTTATCTCCAAAACATAGAGTCCAAACTCGTTTAAATTTTAGCATAAAATACAAGGAGCTTATTGAGCAGGCTCTGGAATTGAAAAAGGTTTGAACAGACAATATTCGCGCTGTATTGATTTAAAACAATCAGAAACCTTGGTGATTGAAAGGCGTCCTATTGCCCAGGCCACCTCCTCCAACGCCCCACGAAATTGTCTGAGCCAAGCCTCGTGGAGTCCACAATTTCCTAAATGAGCCGGAAACTCAGATTGCCACCGAAGAGTCCTGATAGAAAATGCTTTTGTTGGATTAACAGCATCAGTGTACTGTTTGCCATCCTAGCGCTTTCTATCACTCATATTTGACACTCATAAATTTTGATCCCATTATGTATGTTAGGTGCCGCATCCCATGGACATCAGTTCCTCAGACTGTGCAAATTCAGTCCTCCATCTCACAGATGCAATAGATCCAACAGCTTTGTTCCGTCGGCACAGCTAGCAGTCAAATCCCTGAACTAGTTCTCTGCTGAACGCACCTAAACACTTTGCCATCTCTCGTCTAGGAAATTTCTCCGTTCAGCCAATTGCTACTACAATACGTCGCACCAGCATAGTGACCTGCATTATCGCATCTCGCAGATCGAGGAACAGGACATTGCGTTACTTGACCTTACTGTCACACAAAAGTTTAAGTGAACGCAGGATACACTTATTAGCTGATTCACATGTGCAAGAATGGATTCACCTGGGTTACGAATACCATGAAGAGTAGTTTTCATAAACTTATGATCAATCCGGTCACCAGTGGACTACAGTCCAGCGCTATCACTGCAGCAACAGGAACGCTATGTCAAGGATCACGCTAAGTTGTTTGGACGTTACTAATGCATGCATTGATTATCTTATTGTTTTGACATTACAAGAGCTAATTTTTTCCTTTTTTGCCTAATACAATGCAAGCTGGAGTCTGCTGCTAAGCACATGTTGACTCACTCAGACGACCAAAAACTTTTCTTCAACCATTATGTTCAATCCACCGCTGCTGACGCTAACGCAGGCAAGTTGAAAAATACTTTTAAATAAAATTCCAGGCACGTTTTCAAGTTCAGGTTTCCATCTTTCTGCTCATCCGTTGCATAATCAGGTGCCTGGCCAACTTCTTCTTCGGCCGACGGACAGCTTGCTCACACCACTGGTCAACCGAGATAAGTCTCTTTCGGCTGCGTTCAAAGTAGTCTCCACTACCTCAATGATTCGCCGTATTTCCACTAAGTCTCCTCTCTCTACGGATTTAGAGAGGTTTTTCGCAGACATTATCCTGAGTTGATCTTCCAAGATTGTTCCAAGCTGGCGAGCGTGTCCTAATAATGCATCCATGTTCTCGTAGGAGGAGTCATTGGAGAGATTCACGTCTTCGATGAGGCGGAGGACATGCTCGCGTTGTTTTGACTGCGAATTTCGCAGGGTAATGACTTTTGAATAAGCTACGACACCTTTCGACAGGAGATAGTCGCGGATTGCGGCTTCGCTGGGGAACTTCGTGCAAAGCTTGGTGTAATATTTGAGAGCCTGGCCTTTAGGTGAAGATAGGAACCGTCTGTGCCGTGACAGCTTTGGCAAACATCGTTTCCACCATTGCTGAATCTTAGTCAGAGCCTGGAATTCCGTTGTTGTATAGCAGATTGGCTTGTTCCCACTCGTAATACATGAGTCGCTCCCGGATGAGGATGTAGAATTATGGTCTGGCGGGTTGAACGAAGGCTTTTTGGGGCTCAGCTGCATCGAGTCGCGACGTGGGAGCCTGAGTCTAATATCGTTCATACTCCTGTGCTCCACGCCGGGTTCTAGGTGAAGATATCCGAAGTGATGTTCTTGTGAGCTGTCGTTTGTGACTAGCTGGATCTTATTTTTGTCCCCATACTTCACCAAAAACAATGCTATTTTCTGGCCAAGCTCACCAATCGTCTCATGCTGTAGCTCCTTTAGATCAACAGATGGATATGTAAGGACCTAGTCTAGCTATTAGAAATGGGATTGGTCGATTAGAGAGTGTATTGGACAAACTTTTTGAAAGGATCTCCATGCCTGTAGAAATCCGGATGGTTGGGGTTCGTAGTCTGCGACATTGATAAGAGCTATCGCTAGAAGCTCTACGTTCCTCTGCTGCAGAGCCTCCTTAGGATACGCCCTTCCTTCGTACAAGAAAGCGAAACTCTCATCCTCAAAACCCTGGTCGACACGCCAGAGCAAGCGAATGAAGCCGTTGACCAGGTCAATAAGACATTCGCGTAATATCTCCACATTTATGATATCGAGCCACCTAGCACGTTCAACGTGTCCAATTAATGCAGGCATGTAAAGAGACACCCAAGATCGCTTGACTACGTAGGCCATAGGGCATGTCATCAGGATTAGATATACTGCCAACGATTCGAGGGTGGCTGTGACGGCATGCATGTTGGAAAACTCACTGATCCTTAGATCGTCGAAGCCTAGAAGGAAGGCCGTGAAGTTGGTTCGGAAATCATGATGCTGTAGGCCACCAGCATTCTCTTGCAAGAGATGAAGTTTGCCGATGATATTCTTTATAGAACCCTCACGGCCGGAAGGTGCAAGTTTACTTAAAAGAGCTCGAGAGTGTTGTACTTGAAAGCTCCAAGTGTTGGTCTGCGCAAATTGTATTTGCTCCAGAAGCCAGGATAAATTAATCTGGTTAATCGAATCTTCTCTCAGCCGAAAATAGAGGAGCTCCTCCAAGGCCGAGGTAACCACGGAACGCTTTTCGTGGAACATTCGTGAGTGGAAATGCAGAATGATTGAGGCGTCCTGATCAATTGAGGAGATGTATGTCAAGGCCCGCACGAGTCGTTCTAGCCAGTAACGCCTAATATTCAGATACTGTTGCTGGAAATTCTTTGGCATCGCATAGGTGTAATATAATGGCGCTAAATTGCAAAAGATTTTGTTTAGGCGAAGTAGATCTTTGATAAAGAGACGACAATCGTTCCTATTGATCGGTCCGCTCCTATGATGACGAGTGCAAGATCGACCTCCTCCAATCTGGGGACAAGAGCCTCGGGCGAGGTGGGTCAAGCAATGCGTGGGCCACTTCGTTTTCCAAAGCTCTTTTGCAACGGCGTGTAAAGTCAGAAAAGCTGTCGCCGTCTTTGACCTAATCCAGACTTTCACCAGTGAACGATCATTGGTCCGCCAGGAGTTCCTCGCTTGCTTGTGAAGTGCGGACCAGGGTAGTATGGTGTACTGGTTTGTAGTTCCACTTTGCTGCCAAAGACCTGCGAGAAGTAGCATAGCTGTCCAGCCATGTACGCTATCCTCAGTGAGACACTTCACAATGATCTTGACACTTTCCCCAAATGTGTTAAGGGGAATCTTATTAAAGTGGGTAAGAGAGATGATATCGTCGACATGTAGCATCTCTAGAAGGCCTCTAAAATACCGTATGATCGGGTCCTCGATATCTGCAAGCAGTGGACCGTGGTGGCAATGTCCCGATGGATGTGACTTTATGCTGCTCACAAACTTCCATTGGCTGTTCCTGCTTTTGACGGCATCTGATTTCCAATTTGCAAAGATCTCCGGGCTCTCTTGCTTTAATGGAATAGTCGATTGAACAAAGTAGTGGCTAGCCCATACGTAGTCCAATATCTTCAGAATTGTCTTCTCCGGCACATTGATGCGAGAGGCGTGATTAAGAAAGACGTCTAGAGCTCTCTCTACAAGGCCATACTCTAAGAGTAGTTCAATGCCATCTGTAGGTCTCTCCTGCCTGAGATACAGGTCCGCTAAGTCTTCAATCATCGCGTATTCTGCAAAGTATATCTCCAAGTCCCTCAGATTTCCGATTATCTGAAATGCATGCTTTCGACTTTGGACGCTGACTTTGCCTTGTTTCAGTAAAAGTTTACAAAGCAATCTGTAGCTTTGTTGTTGATCAAAAGGAACGTGCACCCAGTTGCTAGAGGCAGGGTTAGTTAAATCGGGACAGGTGGAGAGAGCCATGCTCACGATCTTAAATAAGAAACCAGGCTGTCATAGTAAGCATCTCGGCGTAAAGCGGTTATCACATGTTCTTGATTGACCGCAAGTTGATCGCAGGTCGGAGTCTCGGATGGTTTGTTCATTCCCACAATTATGCTAACAGATTGGCCAACAGCGGTCCGACTTGGGTCTGGTATGTGCGTCTTCACGACTCTAACGGCAGTTGAGGCGTAGGACTCAAGGTATTAATAGTATTGTAAAAGTCATGACAAATCCCTTGAGTGTCACGCGAGAGGTACAGCTTCTGATGAAGAGTGAACGCGCAACAAACCCCTTTTCACGTGATTCACCCATGCCCCTAAACGGGATCTGATCAGGAGGTTCAAGAAATCGATAGACTAGGAGCGCATGACATGACTTATGGCTCGATAGGGAACACCCATGTACGATTATCTTTCGGACATAAGATATAGCGTTACCGTTCCCGGACCCAGAGAGCTGGTACCTTCGTTGTGCCCCGATGAGAGTGATACGACACCCCACACATACCCCGCCTTTCAAGTCACGGAGTGTCATGGTCTCTCACCGCCGGGTGTCATGCACGTGGATCGAGCTGCATCATGGAGGTATGACAAATGAAGATGCCTGTCGCAGTGGCCTCAGTGTCTTGTAATGACTTGGGTTTCATTGGTCGTCAAGAGTGTCGAGATGTAGCTCGTAACCCGGGATTACAGAACGAAGAGCTCGGTGTTGAAGGCCACATCAACGGGGAATACCAGATAGTCTAGCCATTGACGGCAAATTCCTATGGAATCTGATTATAAGACGGCCTCAAGCACTCACCTCTATCCCAGGTATGTAGGCCAGTCAATCCCTTCTCGATTTGCTGCACCGAAAACCCTCAGGTAACTTCTTCGTCGCTCCGGGCTTATCGGTAGCCATAGATGCACTCAAAGAAGACAGGAAGCGTCTTCAAGGACTCGATTAATGTCCGAGCAACGATTTGGCGGGCTAGGTAAGAATAATCGGTGGCTAGCTTAAAGCCACTCAAGCTGACGAACCATGATCCAGCATGCTATCCACAGACCCATTTCCATGAGTCTCATATATGCGACCTAATTCACCTAGTAAGGTCGCGACCTGCCAAGGTATGTTCGAGCTAAGGGGTTACCGCCCGTATGTCCATCACCCGTGTGCTAATGCCAACCAGGTGCCCATAAGGCGCCTAGACGGGGAAGTAGCATTTGTCAAAGTACGATTCACCAAATCGTGTATTAGCAGGTAGGGACATAGCAAATAATATAGTGCTTGTGGGCGACACTAGATAGTGCTTGTGGGTGACACTAGGATCTTCCTTGCAGGTCAATTCCACGCACATCTCGCACACGTGAAGAAGTATGTTTGCTTTAAGTTCATAGGCACTGATGTAGTATTTTATACTCTAGTGGCTGTGTTAGTTCCTTTGATAAGTAAAGGCTACTAAAGGCGTGTGAAGCATTGGAAAGGTCATCATGGCCAATACCTAGCAGGCGTCAGTCGAATTCATTGTCCGATTAAGATCTATAGTCCTTCCACACGTATACAACTACAGTAGATAAGCGAGGAGGACTCTAATAGACAGAACAGTTATAGACAAAGATGGATAGGAGTGATGATTGAATGTTGGAGATGGGTAGAAGAGGGCTGGTTGACTAAGCAGATGGATAAAGTTGACCAATCAGCGGCAAGACGAGTGCATTGCACCTCAAACAACATATCTCTCCAGTCTACTACCACCAATTGCACAGATCTTCTTCTCTTAGATGCGATGATGCACTGCTGACAAGGTCCGCAAAGCTCAGCAAACTATGGTTGCACGCGTCGCTTTCAAGACTTTAAGTCTCTCGGTGCCCTGTCTGAGTCTGCTGAAGGAGCAGCTGTCTCCTGCCAATGCTATTTCTTGATCCCAGCTCATCAGTAGCAGCTAATTACTGATGAATATCGTCTATCGCACAGTCAGTCTACTCATAACATTCATGCAAATGATTGTTCCGACTATGATTGCTTCAGCACGAAGAACAATCACACAGCTTCTTCGTCACGGGAAATGGAAACGGCTGGCGGATCCTGTAAGCCGCTATGCCTTCATTGCTAGTCGTTGAGAACATAAAGAAAGGTGCGTCGCGACTTGGGGGGCAATGATTGAGGTCCTACTGGACATGTCGAAAACACCAAGTAGCTAGCATTCTCCGGGAGAGCCTACTACTTGCAGCGCTACGCTCCTCGGGGTCATACCACCTCTAGTAAGTCCCCTCCCTATCCCTCTGTTCATTGGCATGACTAACATCGGGTGTTCAGGAGTGCTTGTAGCGAAGTCATCAGCTTGTCCTATTCTATCACTCCCCTGCCATCCGATGGCGACACGATCGACTAGCCCAGCAGCGTCGTGAAACGTACTATAAGCATCACTACAAAGATTAATGCGGTGGAAAAGGTGTTCTCAGTCAGGACAGGGACCAGTTAAGAAGGGAAAGCGCCTGTATCACGCCCCACGGCTAGTAAGGTCAAGGGAGACAAAGTAATGAGTAAAATCTATACAAGGAATAAAGCAATACCAGCAATCGCGAGCACACAATGCCGCCATGTGCTGCCAATGCCTTTTACAACGTGTTACAATACATTCACACCCAAATGGGGTCCAGCTGTCCCCCCCGTTTGCTCGGATCGAAAATCACCATATGAAAACATCGTTATTGAAGCCATATCTGTGTGCTCAATAGCTCGCTAAATCGCGTGCTGACGGGTTATAAAGCCTTCTCTTTCTCTCGCATTTCGCTTGCGACTGCTTAACTTGCGAGCGCAAAGTTCTGAAGAAACGAGTCCAGACTATAATGCAATGCAATGCGCTCTTCCTACGCTGATCGATACCAGCTTTTGCCAGAAATATGATCTGCATGCCTACTCACAGCTCTCTATCATGCACCGTAAACTCGTTAGTGCTGAAGGACATTGCTTCCTACCTCCATGCCCGCGGTTAGCCTGGATACCGAGTGTGTGCTAGGGAACCGTGCCATTCTTGTTCTATACGTCTGAACCCTTGTCCCCATGGGCTTGCCAGTGAGCTGTATTCAGCTCCACCTTCCTTTAAAGCAGCAATGACGTTGTCCTTTTCTTCAACCTGAGCCTATGCCATTTACAATGTCTATTGCTGTTATCAAGAATCAACCCTAAGCTAGGTCTCTTCTTCTTGACCGGAACAATTGCTTGAAATTCCTGTTTAGTCTTTCGCGTC
The DNA here is from genome assembly GCA_963971245.1 of Cladonia rubrotincta. NCBI lineage: Eukaryota > Fungi > Ascomycota > Lecanoromycetes > Lecanorales > Cladoniaceae > Cladonia > Cladonia rubrotincta. The sequence goes on along the minus strand of OZ020202.1, from coordinate 2,096,136 downwards.
TCAGTCTTGATAATTGGCGCTTAGGACACAATAACGCCGTAAATCATTACCTTTCTACAGCTGAGGATGGCCTTTCCTACAGCTAAAATTTTATTTCAGGGACGTTTTAAGTATTGGGATGTATCGTATAGGATCTCAAGATAAACAATCTGGACTTCTAACTGTCTCATAGTATCTAGATCAAGTGCGGCCGCCATTTCATGTTCATGTGCTAGGGTGTTACATCACATCTGTTCTCTGCTCGCTCACTTCTCTCCGCCGCTGTTTTTGCTCTCAGTGCATTCAGTAGGTAGAAGTCCACCATAGCCATTCAGCCAGTATTACCTTCAGACTCTTTCCCCTATCTCCACTGCGCCATGAGCATTCCCCTTAACACTTCCTCTCCCATCGCAGCGCCAGCAATCGAATTTCCGAGCCACTCTCCATTCTGTGCTGGGGTCGAAGGAGCCAATGGACGATTCCACAATGCGTATACTTGGTGAGTGTCCGAACATAATATCTAGTATGGAGTTATACGTGCTATTGACGAAGACAATGACGGCGCAATGGGGCTCGATATGGCGATGTCGCCCCAGTTGCACGGTACTGTAGCTTTGGCTCTCCACGGTGAGGCCTGTAAGCTGTCTGAAGAGGGCGCGAGAAGGTCGTTTGACCGTTGAGAGAGCTCTGAAGCAGAAGGAGCATGCATATTTCTTTCCTTTTAAGGGAAGGTCCACGTGAGGGTTATAGCAGATACTTGCATGTAGACAAATGAGACCCTCTTTGCTTTGAAGGTCACAGTACTGCACCAACTTCCACTGAAGATGGGCCGCGTCACCGGTTGAAGACGTTCGTTTATCTTACATACAATATCGTACATTCATACATCCCCGTCCACGAATCCAACAACCTCGCCATATGTTCGCTGGATATGCTGCCAAATCAGCCAAATCCAAAAATACAGCCGAGAATATCTAAGAGAGATCTCCTACACGACGACCCAGCCATCGAATTACCCCCACAGACAAACGCCCGACCCTCATCGCCCTTCCGTATCTGAATCCTTCAAGCTCGATCCCATTATACTCACTCCTTTTAACCTTCGCAACAGAACTAACCTAAGCCGGACAGACCAATTGATCACCCTTAACCGTCGCGCTCGGTTTGCTACCATCATTGCAGTTGCAAATGACACTGATCTTGGGATTGCGACCTCCGCCAATAACTTGGTCACTATATCTCAGAAAGAGAAGACAGATTAGTGGTTAAGATCAATGGGTTGGAAAGATGCAAATGCAAAGTGAATCGATTCTACTTACGTCCACGTACAACCGAGTTTCGGCGGTGGCGGTCGCGCAGGTGCAGGCGGTGGTGTAGGCGATGGTGTAACGATTGGGGGGGGGGGGGGGGGGGCGGGGGTGTAATCAGTGGAAAGGAGCGGAGAAGCGGCGACGATGGTGAAGAAGATGAAAGAGCTGAGGGTAGCAAGAATAAGGACTTTAACTGAGAAACCCATTCTGTCCTAGGATCTTAATCGGACAGAGGGCAACGCCAAGGTCAAAACTTTGCTGGTAGGAAATTGAATTATCCTCTGAACGATTGAGTCTTGACATTTTCAAACGACCTCGTCTTTATATTATTTCACAGATACAAAACAGCTACGTTTGATCTCAGCTCTTGTCTTGCCCATCGTATACCAAGAAGCTCTAGCCTCGTGACAAAGTAATCCAAGTATTTGAAAGATAAGGTTGGAGTGACATACTGACCAACGTTGGTGATATTCGATACAGTCGGGGCTCAACAGGGACGTGCATAGAAACATTGCCCACTATACGCGAGCTAGGCATCTAAGACCGAGCATCTTCTCCTCCAGCACATGTCGTGGCGTAGTGGGATGATACAAGGCCTCATTGGATAGTTTTTGCAGGATCTTTTAGCACTTGAGCCGCATCCGAAGATCACTTACTATCAAGTTAGTATTAAACGATGGGCAACCTGAAACGCCTGAGGACGAATTGCCACGCCAGGAGGTGCGGAGCCGCGTCCCACCATTGAATAGTACACCAATAGTAAGGTACCTTAAGGTAAGCTTGAGGTAGATAGTGGGATGCGGGCCCGCGTTCAATCCGTCCTCAGTCTACGAAGTGCCTTGGTCCAGCTTAATAGAGCTAGCTTACTTGCATACCTTGCTGTTTGCAGGATTGGTACCTGTTTAATCGTGTCAACTTCGATTCTTAATGGCGCTGTTACAATGGTGTAGCGGTTCGGTACATTTCTCTTACCTTACCACTGATATGGGTTCCCTCCACCAACATCTGACTGTAACAAAGGCTCGACCTGGCATGACTTCACCCATGGAGAGGCTAATGAAGAACTCGACTGAAATGCATGGTAGAGGACATATGATTCAATCCTACGAGGGAAGTGCCTTGCCGAATCTTCCAATAAGTGCCGACTGTTGTGGTCCCAGACGTGGGGCGGTCACTAAAACTTCGCAGCTCCTGTTCGTTGCGGCTGATATATAACGGGACACTTACGTTCATTGTTGTCTTTTCACATCATTATCAAATTTGAGACCACCAACAATCCCAGAAATGCGTCTCATTACATAGCGAACATCGCTGTTTACATTTAGTGTCATTCGTCAATACCCATGGTCATCCTCCTTGTACCATGTCTACACACTTCGTAGCATCCATTTTGAACCCACATACTTCAGCGAACGAGAGCTTTGAGAGCCGGTAAAGTAATTTCAAGGGAATTCATTTCGAGGTGCGGCGAGGGCGAAATAGTAAAGCGACCCTTCGATGATGACTATATCCAAGAGGGGCGCCCAAAGTATCCAGACAGGCATGCTTAGTCGAATGGATTCCAATGGGCACCCTTTGATGTCCAATTTGAGGATGCTGGAGCAGGCGCAAACGCTTCCCGGTGAGACATTTTCCAATGCAGAGCGCTTCTTCCAAAGCTAAGCATAGGGCTTCCACAGTATTGCTAGCTATATCAACAATGTCCAACCTTTTATTCATCGATCAATGTATTATACTGTTAAAAGGCTGATAGATTCGCTCGTTCCTCTTTTCAAGTCTACAGTGATCGATCTCAAAGCTCCGGGATGGCAGAATCAACCCATACATCTTGCAATGCTCGGACGAGGACCCATGACCCAGCGTGAACCTAGTCCTTTCACTCCACCGGAACAAAGGGCTCTGGACTGGCTCGACAAGCGTCGATATCAAGACGTCATCTTTATGGACATGAAGAAAGATATTTGGAATGTTGGCATCCAAATAGTACTCGAGCTTCGAGGAATTAACCTCAGGCCCGAGAACTTCTTTGGGCCCCATGACCGAGACCTCAGGAAGTAGTCCCTGGCAGCCCTCAAGCTGCAATCCTTTCTCAGCGTGAGTGTTTTATCTGTTCGCTTTCCATCCCTGCTGTATCCAAAAGCTCCTTGCCCATCTCTTGCCCAGCTTCCAATCCTGCGCCTCCCGTCTCCTTATTAGCCGTTCAGCCCATACTATCTTTTCATCTGTAACGTCTGGAGGTCGAAAGGCAATCGGGGTAGAGAGATGGCTGTTCCGCAATGGAGTTAGGTAGGATTGATCGTGACTATATTACGAGAGTATCGTAGACGTATGGTGTGATAGCAAGCAACTCCCGATAGGGGGTAAGTTCTGACGAGACACCTCGATACTGTGATAGGAGTGGCGCGAAGGTTTCTGGGGAGATCATATTCGCTCTTTCCAAGCTTGATGGGTTTACCCGTAATTAGGGTTAGGGTTAATGTTGTTAATGTCCTACCAAATCAGTGATTCATCGGGCGCTGTCAGCGAAGCACTCCATTGTACAGAAAGAGGAAACGCGCTAGCTCAATTACTGTCAGTACGTGTTCTTCTCTTCCAGCGAGGAACACTCAAGTGCGATGTGTTAACGACCATCTGCCTGCGCAGATTGAGGCAGGAGCTGGCCAATGATTATGGTTCTTTGAATTGTAAGGAGCCTTGTGTGACTCCGACTTGAGTAAGTTGAGATTCACTTGAGAGATTGTGCTGTGCTAATTGCTTGTCGTTCAACAGCATATCAATCTTCCACACGCCTCATCTTTCACCTCCGGCTCCATCTCTACGCCTGCCTTTTCAGCTAACGCCAAGTCTGACACTTCTCTCTAAGGTCATCCCCCACCACTCACTAAGGAGAAGATACATCTTCTTCATGAGATTATGGGTGGACCGGTGCCACTGAGCGACTTTAGAGAAATGTTCATCGAAAAGCACTTCGAAGAGCACAAAGACGGAGTCGACAACAGCGACGGCGGCTGGAGCCTTCATATTGCTGAACGTACTTGATGCCAAGGAAATACACATTGAGAACGACGATGCACAAGATAGCTTTCGGGAGGTGATGGATTCCACGAAGCGCATTGCGCGGTAGAGAGATAGGGGCTCGGAAGCGAAGCCTGTGGTCGGCACGAAAACCATTGAAAGTGCGAAAAAACTATGGGGGCAAGAATGGGAATGACTGCCTCAAGTGTCGATTTGATACCAGCGGCATGAGAGAAGACCATCTGGGAAGAGGACGCCCTTGCCGAATCTTGGATCTAGCCCTTCAAAAGAAATTCAACACCACAAGTCTATACCTCGAGAAGGGAACTACTTGAACGGCTTCTGAACCAGAACCATGCATCAAAATCCCTCCACCATATATCACTTACGGCCTACCGAGAGCTACTTCAGCAGTAGTGGCACGAGCACTAATGGAATACAAGTTACACAAAGAGCAATCTCGAAAGAATTCAATTTCCTTCTTCTTGGAGAAGCCCAGACCGATGGTGTCATGCGACTCATCGAATGCCAGTTCGCAGGTGAAGGTTCAGCTTCCATGAATCCGACGCGTCGATCCTACTGAAGCACTTGACCCATATTTTGCCGCTCTCTCGTTTGCTCTGATCCCCGTCGTCGAAAAGCTGTTCATCCATTGTCCGGTTTTCTGTAGGGAAAGAAAGGCCCCCTATCACATGCGCAGGCTACGTATCTACCTGCTGAAAGAAGACGACCATATGGTGGGCTTGTGAGATGATGGACTATGGGACCTATGCCAGAAGTTCTGGCTAATGGGTCTTACGGAAGCGAACTGATCGAGGATTCATGTGGAAGGTGTCGAGGTACCCGAATTATTGGAGGAGGGTTTGGCTTGGATGAGGACAACTCTGATGAGCTTATGTTGGCATTAAAATTGAGAGGAGACAATATGAGTCTGTCGGTCGTGGTCTGAAGCAAAAGACTCAAGGTATTGATCCCTCTGTGTATTGTGTTTCCATCCTCGAGGGTCACGTCCGCACAAGCTGAGGAAGGCCGGACCAAGGTTGGAGGTTTGTGATGCAATCGCGGTATTTAACGGCAGTCATTTTAGTGAAGTCGTGTCCCTTGCGAATAGAAAAATAGTACGCATTCCTCGCAAGACTCAAACAGCTCTTCTCAGAAGGCTAGCTTGGGTAAGACCTGATAGAGAAACTCGCTATCTCCCCAGATATGGGTCTGAAATGGTCAAGCCTTAGGCGAAGCAAAGACATCGTTCAAAAAACAGCTCTTCCCCCTCTGTGTACGGCGCATGTTCCACCAAGTCGGGCTCGTACTCACTCCTTCGTCGAAGGCATACTACAACGTATGAATGATACTAAAGAGGATGCTGCAGATTTCCCCCACAGCGTGCTTTCCCGTCCCTGTAGAGACGAATGCTCTTTGAATTCATTGCTCTGGGGGCAACTGTCATGCATGGGCTTGGTACCTGAGTTCCTAAATCCAGTCATAAAACGCTTGCCAGCTCGTTGAAATCAATGATAACGTGGCCATTACTCGGCCCAATCGCCCGGTAACAGCTATCTAGTTGGAGTGAAGGAAGCTCTTCGTCTCCCGGAAGCACCAATATACTCTCATTTACGGCGTTATGGGTCACTCGTGTGGAGTCAGAATTCGCGGAAGTGCCGTTTACTTCATTGTCAGTGTTGTCCAGCTGAGCTCTGCTTAAATCAGCACACAGTATGCATAATATTGTCAAAACAGTATCTATTTGGTCGTATCTTGGTCAGGTTTTACATCAAATGTAAGTGTGGCAGACCAACAGTATCTCACGTCAGTGAGAGACAAATTGAAAAGCTCGCAATGGTTAGTTGATAGCGATAAGGCCTGGGGTGAACAATGGAGTGCATTGAAGTATTGACTTTCCGGCTGAAACAAGCACTACCGTATATTGGGGGTGCTTTGTCGTTTAGAAGGGTGAGACGGACTCACACATCAAGTGGTGTATACACAAGCAATCGGATGAAAATTGGCTGAGTAGGCCATGGAAAAGATTTTGCAGATGTGGAAGACTTAGTAGGTGACGAGGGTGTGCTTCGGGTAAATGCATTCACTCTTAAATTCAGTCATCTTCCCGTCCAGTATGACCTTAGATGCATCTCACAGTTTGCTAACCCCCCTCCGCACGACAAACCTGTCAAACCTCTCAGAAATACTCTACTACGCCCTTCTCGCTTTCTCGTGGGGGTGCAAGATTCTTCCAGAAATTTTAAATAAGGCAAGATCAAGCTATTTCAATGCTTTTGTTGTGTTGATCGAAATAACAAACAAAACTAGTTGTGGTCTTTCTAAATTCATCTCTGTCCTCTCGTGACTTCTCTTCCTGCTCCACCTGCTCCATCACCAGAGCAACTCTTCTACTTCGGACGAAGATAAACGCGACATATTCGGAGAGATCAACCACAGTGCGCGGCCATGGAAAATCTGAGAGAAAATGGGCGTGTTAAGGTGAGTCTTGACGCAGACCGCTGAGTTTGAGACGAAAACAACACATAGCGCTTCTCTGGCCACTGCGCAACATCATACACTTAGCACGCTGTTTACAGAGCTGACAGACCGCCAGAAATGGAGCGAAAAAGGCTTCGGCTTCATCGACCGCACAGATGGTACCAGGTAAGACCACTTTTACTCCACTCATCAACTACTACGCTCACGCAGACAGCATATTCTGCCATGCACGCGAAACTCCGGGTAGATCTGGCTTGACTGCAGGATCAACGGTGTCGTATGTCTATGAGAGTGATGAGAAAGGCGGCAAAGCGGTACGAGTACAAGTTGAGAAGGCTGTGGAGGAGAGCAGCGCAATGCGCGAGGTGGGTCGCTTACTGTATACGGACTGTGGGTGAAGGAAGCTAATTGGAAATACAGATGGGTACCATCAAGGTATGCAATCACCACGGACTTCTCACGAGGAAATGCTTTGCCTGAATCCCAACGCATACTCATGAGCCTTTACTGATCGCGCAATCCCTGATAGCGGTGGAACGCCGAGAAGGGCTTTGGATTCATTGGACGCGCCTCAGGCGGTGATGAGTGAGTCACATCCTTCTACAATGGTTCACATCTGGATGTCTAATGCGCTACCACCTTCAGCGCCTTTGTACACAAGAAAGACTGTGGAGGCAAGGATCTTGCTGTTGGTCAACCTGTATCGTTCGTGTTCGAACAAGGCCCCAAGGGTGCTTCCGCCAAGGCTGTTAAAGAGGAAGGAGCAATAGAAGAAGTGGACGATGGAGTACGCGAGCTCGGAAAGGTCAAGCAGTACAACGAGGACAAGGGATTTGCATTCATCGTAAGTATGACAGTTGAGACCGATGTTCAAACCCTTACTACATCTAAGAATGTTAAGGTTTTTAAAAGAAATTCCTCTTATCGCTCCCTCTTTTTCGATGTAGTATCTTGAAATCCTTTTACTAACATAAAGTCAATACAGGGCCGCTGTGCCGGCGGAGATGACCTCTTTGCGCACAAGAAAGAATTTGGAGTTATCGTACCCTACGCTGGCCAACCTGTCTCCTTCCTCGTCGAGACCACCGAGAAAGGCGCCGCCGCCAAGAAGATCCGCGAAGAAGAGAGCGTTCCCGACCTCCCCACCTCGGATGAAGGGCGCACCTTCGGCACCATTAAGGATTTCAATCAGGAGAAGGGCTTTGGCTTCATCATTCCCAAGAAGGGAGGAGATAATGCTCGGTTTTTTGACAAGGCATGCAAGAACATTACGCCTTTTAAGGGGTTGTGTGTTTCTTTTGTATTAGAGGAGACGGAGAAGGGACCCACGGCGAAAAATCTGAGAGAGGAGGATCCGGAGAGGGTCGCAAGGGTGACTGCTGAGGTTCACTATGGCAAAGTGCAGGTGAAACTCTTCTGTGCCCGGTGCTTGATGTACACTGCTTACCCTTGCCAGAAATACGTCGATCCTACCCCACAGAAGCCAACAAATGGCTATGGGTTCATCGAACCTCTCGAGACACCTTCCTACGGGGCTCCCAAGAAGTCAGTGCAGTCGGCTGAGTCACGGACATCATTGCCACAGCTGACACTTCTACAGATACTTCTTCCACATGGACGAGATTGCGACCCCCGATGAAAAGGGTGGCATCAACCCTGACGCTTACGTATCCTTTATTGTCGTCCCAGCTAAGAAAGGGTCCCAAGCCGTCGCGGTCACCATAGTAGACCCGCCGGAGGAAAAGAAAGAGGATAAGAAGAAAGAGAATGTCCCTACAATGGCAGCAAAGGATCCTTTCGCCGATCCTTTTGCCGACCCTTTTGCCGATAACTTTGCTGAGATGAAAGTCACAAAGGAGAGTAATGGCACTGCTGCTGCTGATGCTCCTGCTGCAGATGATGACTGGGGCGCTGTGCCAGCTTGGTGAGCTTGAGAAGGATAACGATTTCGGAACAGCAGGTGTTCGAGATATTTCCTCATCTAAGCTGCTCGCTGGACAAGGTGGGGTGTGATAGCTTGAATAGAAGACTTGGCGGCTTTCTGATGCTCTATTTCCTATCAAGGCGCGTTGTAAGATACATCATCTCACGTAGGGGCGAGCCGTTAAAGGAAAGATGAAGCTATTTTGTGTGCTGTCCTTTCAGCCTGTACTGTCTTGAAAAGTCGAGATGATTTCTTTGGCAGCAGATGATCTGATGAGGACTGGCTTGTAGGCTGAATAATCCTTTCAAACACTTGTCAAATAGCAAAGCCTCCTCAACAAGGGGCGCCTTACTGACCCACCAGAGCAGCACTCATTTTATGTTCTCTCCGACTACCTAGTCTCGGTCGCTTACCCCCTTCCTACCTTACTTTTAACACACAACACTATCCCCACTTACCTTCAACACAAATTACCTAATCCTACCATCAGAAAAAACCTTAAAATCCTATAGATCTACCTTATAGAACCCTCTACCCTAAAACTATAAATACTAACTCTATAACCCCTCTCTATATCTATAGAAACGGCGCTAATGTTATAAGGAATCCTACGATGTTCGAGGGTGAAAGTCGAAAGAACCTCAAATTGGACTAGCGCGGGGGATGTGTTGACACACGGGTAGGTAGGAAAGGGTATAGCTAAGGTGGCGTTACTTCTCACGTGTTTCTGTGAGGTGCGAAGGGGTTTTATGTACGAGTTGAGTTGAGCTTTGCATTAATTGGGAATAGATAAATGAGGTTGCCCTGGGGGCTGGAAGGGTTATTTGGTGGAGGAATAGTGGTTGGGATGGAGAGATTGAGGGGAGGGTTCAGCGTTTCGCGTTCGGCGGTCATGAGATGGGATTTGAGCATACTGAAGGATGGGCATTCGCTGTTCGAACACACAAAGTTGGCAGCGGGCGGATAACATTAGCACAGAGGCTAGGTATGTTTGAGAGGCGTTAACGGAGACATCAGCTTGGGGAATGCATATATCGAGACTCGTTTCAAGGAACAATGGATACTGTAGACTCAATTAAAGTAGTCTTTGCCCCGTGTTATATCTACATGGAGAATGCTCATGATTTCGTTTGTTATTAGCCGCAATCAAGATGCTTAAAGTACCTCGCTATGCACGTACTTGGGTAGTGCTTCGATGATTTGACCAATTGTAAATCCTTTTCCGCATGGCAGCCCAGTGCACTCAAATATGCGCGATCGGAGGGGAGACAGAGAGAATACACAATAGAATGTAGGTTAGCACCAAGAAGTAGGTCCTCGGTAGTAGCCTGAGCTTTGAGCATCATCCGAGCCTGTACCATGGCAGCACCACCATACAACCCCGGGCTTCGGCATCGGCTGTAAAGCCATGGCGATCATTACCCACAACAAGCACTAGACGAGGTGGGATTCTCCCAATTGTCATAGAGAAAATCCCAATCCGAGGCCTGTTGGTCCATCCCTCTTTTCTTCAGGATCGTTCGGCTGCTTGTCTTCAACCATTTTATGCAAAACAGCCCCCAAGTGTGGATTACAATTTTGAATTCGCCGAGCTCTTGATATTCTGCACGTCTTACCAACCATCTTCAGCGAGTCATGACCTATTACCCGAGGCTTTTCTATCTTCAACGCCATATCTTTGACTTCTTCCCATCTCTCGAAAGTCTTGTCATCTCCCGTCAAGCACCTGTTTTGTCCGAACATTCGTCTCGCAAATGCAGTTGTGCGGATGGATGATGTTGTAGTCTTGGTAGATGCTGCAGAAGATGGCATTATGTCGCCGTTGAACAACCCGAGGTTTATTATTGGATAACAAGTACTTGAGAATCGGCGAAGAGGTGTGTCTTGGGGTCCGGACTGGCGAGTGGGCAGAGGCAAGTGAAAGTACGGTAACCCCTGCGGCTTTCAAAATATGGGTAAAGCTTCGACACGAGGCAGCGAAAGTGAGGGATTGCCCTCAACGAGTTGGTCTTCGTCAATCCACTTCAATCCGTCGACTTCATGCAGTGTATGTCCTCCCAATGTGTGCCGAAGGTCGGCTACTCGTTTCCTATTCCCTCTGTTTCCGCTATCGTGAACAGCCCCTTTAGGGGTCTTGCACCATCTTGTCACACATGTCTGGTTCCTTGAATTTTGTGACGCGGGTGCTTTTGTCTCCTGTGCAATGACGAGAGGTGGAACAAAGGGTCACTGGGGGCATCTGCGTCAGCGAAGATCACAACGAATGAGCACGTGGAAGGCTTGTAGGGAACCTGACAATTGTCGAAACAGAATTGCTGGTTGAATAGCGAGGCATTGCTATCCACCTATGTCCACAGCCATGGAGATATCACATAGAAATCATGAGAATAGTATTGCGTCAGTCCAATGTGAACATGAACATGAACATTGCTATGTATTGACAGAATACTGAGATGGAGAGAGATGAAATAGCATTTCCTACGGTTGGCCACAACTACAGAATTGGCCTCCGTACTCCGCTTTCACCTCGATTGTAGGCGGTCACTCTTGTCGAAGTCATTCTCCGTATCTGCTCCATTTGTCTTGACGGATCCTAAGTGGCTCTGTTCTATCATAGTCTGACCTGCTTTGGCTTGTGTTGTAAGTTGTCTAAGTAACATACTAGGCCCCACCTCATTGCCTTGAAGAATCTAGTCTAATTTGCTCTTTTCAAAGCCCACTACAACACTTAACAAGCCACATCTTACAGCGTATTCAACACTGCAGTTCGAAGCTGGTGACAAATGGCCAAGCACGTCAAAGGTTGGCGCCACAAATCCTAAAAGCACCACCAATAGCCCACTTGCGCACATCTCTGGAGCGCTTCTGACCAGCCATCAGAAAGGCTTGGGCCAAAGCGCAACCGCATCTCATCCAATTTCCACCTCTCCGCCCCTTTCTTACGCATGTGAGTCTTCGATTTTCTAGGTCAGGTATCAATGATCTAGTCATCGATTATTCTTTATTCGTCCGAGATGTCACTTCTCGCACGAGTAAGACCTTCGCGAGCTCTAGCTCACCAAATGTGAGCCGCCAATCTCATGTCAAAGCGCTCAATTGGTGATATGGCCAGTGACGTGCTCTCAATCTCGTCCATACTCATCGGTTTATATCTCCTCTTACCAGCAGCTAACATATACATATGTCGAACAACAGACTTGCGCATCCTAGGGAGAACTTCCTATCTCATCTGCGCTCTCTTCTTCCAACCCCACACGCTCTTACCGGAAGTCTCTCAAGGGAGACACTACCTAACTATAGCCAACCCTCAAAAAACTCACTTGATCACTAACAGACATCACCAGGTACAGTAGGCCTGCTAGAACCTCACCTCATCCCCCGTTCTTCAACCCCTTCACCTACCCCAGCATTAACTGAGAAGTCTACTTCATCCTAGCCCGGCTATCAAAACGGAAAACCAGCTCGCGCACTGGCGTGAGAGCCGGGTGTTACTCACATGGCGGCGATGTATGGCGGCTTGTTCCTCAGTAGCATGTCTGTTGCAACGAGATTCGCGCCAGGGAAATTGTTAAAGACGCCGTTAAAGAGTAGTGACTGGATCATAGTCGCTGCTTTAGTAACGCCAATCGCGTCTTCAAGCTCTTGTCGCTCTAGATTTTGGTCTCGATTCGTGAGAATAGGTTGCTAAGAAGTGCAATGTTGCTGTAAGTTTTCACTCTTAGATGCGCTATATCACTGTCACTGGGCCAGTCTTGTCCTGTATTTGATCGAATGAGGTTGCCTTGTTCACATATGCATCTACTGGCCTCGTCGGTCTCTCAGTCGTATGTCGCTATCACGGCGGGCTTCACGCAATCATGTCCAACGATCCCATCGTTCGAGAATGTATGTCCTCGTCCTCTTCTCTATTTCCCCTCCCCTCCCCTCCCCACCATCAAATCCTTTAACTCCCCCATTCGCCACAGAGCTTTATCGGCGTAGAAGGCTTATCCTGCCCACCACCATCGCCTCCATAGGCCTTAGAACCCTCCTCCGTTGCGCGGATCGAGTTCTGTGTCGTGATTGCTTTTTCTTGCGCCATCCCTTTCCGGCTGCTGTTCAGTCGGATCTTCCGCTTAGGCGTTGTGGGTGCGACTTCAGCGACTTCAGCCGCGAACTCGAGGCTGAGTGGGGACATTATCTATGCAAGTTCTGATCAGTGGCATGGCATGAAGTTTGTGTGGAGAGAGGATCCAAGACGTATTGGGTGAAAGTGAATGTAATTGCGCATAGAAGGGATGAGGAGAGCTTTAGGAAGGCTGAGAGTCAGAAAGGTTGAAGAGCCAGGGAGGTAGCTGTATGAAGCAGCGTCAGGGCTTGTGTTTAGTAAATATGTACAGTAAATGAAGTGAGGTAGGGAGTAAGAAAGGCAACATTGTATAAAAAAGGGGCCCAAAGTGTCTTCTCCATGGGCATGTCCTTGATCGGCGCAGGCTGCTACTGCACTACTGCACACAGCGGTACAGCCGTGGACCCTCAAGTCCATATCGACATTCTTCGGGCTAGAATACCCGTTCCCTGATGCGATAACCCGATTTAACAGGCTGACAGCATATCCGGACGAATATTGAAACGAGTGGCCCGCATCTGCGTTTTCGGGACTAGGTAAAAGGAAGCTGATTGGGGGCGTTCACACGAGTACTGTAATAGAAGCCCGTTGTCACTGGGGCGGATCCGTTGACCAGCCAATATGGTAGAAGAGATCATTTCCTCATTTGTCTTGGCGGTAAGCGATACTATTTACATTCAGCAGGAATTGACCAATGAAACGCGTGTCTGCCCGCAAATGTACACTATGACCAAGAACGGGTTAAGCTCTTTGGTTGGCACGGTAACGAGCTGGGTCGGGGAAGAGTCGCCGCTTGCCACACGTGGGGAATCTTTCTTGATCAACCAAGCAAGCCAATCTGTTTTGGATCGACTTTTGTGGCATGGTGAGATTTGTTATTTAAACAAATCTGAACTATCTTCTGCTCCCACTTCCGAGACTCGCCTACGAACTGGCGATATCACGCATGTCTTCGGCGAGGAGAACAACGCTACCACCTATTCGTAATGGTGCCACTTTGGGTACACCATGCAGGCGCAAATACGACATCTGCGTTCAGGCCACACCTCCTATTGGCTCCTATGAGTCGCTGGGTCCACAGGTCCACTCACCTGCCGATTGCAGCTTCGTCACGCGTCCACTTCACCTGCCTAACTTGGCCACCTGCCCAATCAGTAACGTGATGAGGTATGCCGCATCGTTTGCTGGAAAGATAGGGTGACACGGTAACTATGTCATACAGAAGCTTTGCTCACTCCAGAAGGTTCCAGTGTCAGAAGTGGGCAGGAATTGCTCTGACCGCAGATCAAATCACCTTCAATGGAGCCACTAATCATATCCTCACCGGACAACCTTCTCCCGACAATGAGCTGCCCCAACAGGTGCAGCTGCTTTTGCCTGGCAGCTCTATCCGTGTCATTGAATATGCATACAAAAGAAACGTCTCTCCCCGTTGTCCGTGATCACTAAGTCTTCCGTTTTTAGTTCGTCTTTCTCCTTACAGGTCTCCTTACCGCACATCATGTTTCTCCATGCCACTTGTCCAGCACTAGGCATTCTGTTTTCCCTTGTTCTCTCCACACACGCTGCCTATCTCGAGCAGTTAAGTGCCGTTCCCAATGGCTGGACCCAAGTTGGTACCCCAGCCGATAGTGATACCATGGTCCTCCAGATCGGTCTGCAACACCAAAATCTGGACCAACTGGATTCCATGATCTACTCAGTCTCCACGCCTGGTTCGGACTCGTACGGAAAACATATGGAGGGTGATGCGGTTGCTACTATGCTCCAACCATCAAGTGAAGCAAATAGCGCCGTTCTTGCCTGGCTCAACGGAGCAGGCGTTTCAAATGCCTACAGTGATGGAACATGGGTCAATTTCTCAACCACTGTGGGCACAGCGAACACTCTTCTCAGTACCACATTCAACTATTATGAGAATGATGGGATTCAGAAGCTTCGGACGACCAGCTATTCGGTCCCTGACGACCTCACTGATTATATTGACCTTATCACACCAACCACTTACTTTGGAAAGACTACTGCTCAGGCGCCAGGAAGGATGCATTTCCCCAAAAGAAATATTGCGCCTCGCCAGCTTAACTCTAGCTGCGCAACTCTTATCACACCAGCTTGCATCAAGGAATTGTACAATGTCGGGAATTATACAGCAGATCCAAATTCTGGGAGTAGAATTGCGTTTGGTAGTTTTTTAAATCAGTCCGCTCGTACTCAAGATCTATCTCTGTTCGAAACAGCCAATTCTATACCCCAGCAAGGGTTTTCGGTGCAGCTCATTAATGGCGGAGTAAACGACCAAGCCATTGACGACAATCATGGTGAAGCTGATCTTGATGTCGAATACATCATCGGAGTCAGCCACCCGTTACCAGTCATTAGCTATATCACCGGAGGATCACCGTGAGTCTCGAATGGCTATACTCTTCTCAGAATACGTAGTGACAAATATTTGCAGTCCATTCATCCCCAATCTCGATGAGCCAACTGCTGCAGATAACGAAAACGAGCCATATCTCAACTACTACCAATACTTGCTTGCCCAGCCAAACAGCGCTTTACCAAACGTTATCTCTAATTCGTATAGCGATGACGAACAGGTAGGCTTTCTGGATGTTTTATATGAGTGGCGTTTGCTGATAAAATGATTTTTGAGACTGTGCCAGAACGGTATGCAAAGCGTGTATGTAACATGATAGGCATGTTGGTATTGCGTGGTATATCAGTCCTTGAGTCTGCTGGTGACACAGGCAAGTTTCCTTTCCATTACGTCTTCTTACTATACCGGATATATTAGACATGACCACGACAATTGCTGATCCCCATTGTAGGAGTTGGTTCACCATGTCAATCTAATGATGGCAAGATGACACCCCAGTTCACACCACAGTTCCCACCCACTTGTCCGTACATCACAGCTGTCGGCGGTACTCAAGCCATAAACCCCGAAATTGCATGGGTCGCCGGCTCCGGTGGCTTCAGTAATTACTTTACTCGCCCATCTTACCAAAATGCGGCTGTCTCCAGCTATCTAAATAATTACATCAGCAAAGAGACTCTTGCCTATTTCACACCCTTCTTCAACAGTTCTGGTCGCGGCTTTCCCGACGTGTCTGCCCACAGTCTCACCCCTGAGTAAATATCTCTTTTGCCTTATTTAGCATATGCTGAAGCACTAACCCTTTTCTTTCCTACTAGCTACTCCGTCATCCTCAATAATAACGCCAGTCTCTCCGGCGGGACATCAGCCGCAGTGCCCGTCTTCTCATCAATCATTGCCCTACTCAACGACGCCCGCTTCCGGGCTGGAAAGCCTGCACTTGGCTTCTTGAATCCCTGGCTCTATGCAATTGGCTACACAGCCCTCACAGACATTACAGGTGGAGGATCTCAAGGCTGTACTGGTATCAATTTGCAAACGGGGGCGGTGGTTCCAGGTGCAAGTATCATCCCGTATGCGAGCTGGAATGCAACGCAAGGTTGGGATCCGGTCACGGGCTTGGGCGTGCCAAACTTTCAGAAGTTATTAGCACTAGCTCTAGCGTAAATCAATTGAAGATGTACGTGTATATGTTTGCTAGATACTGCATGATGTAGTATCTTGAAAATCATAACGAACCGGTCAACACGATAAAAAGAGGAGAGCGCAGACTTTGCGGCGTAACATAATGCTATAGATCGCTTTGGCATTTGTGCAACGCGCTTCATGGGGAGATTGTGGAGGCCAATATCGGCAGCCATGAAACCCAAGTAGAAGTGTGGGATGAGGCTACCGAATGCAAAGTGCGATCAGTAGATTATCCCAAAATAATATGAATGGCAATACCCCCTAGTCTTCATACTTGGCAATCCCGGCTGTGCTTTCTCATTGATGTGGTAGGGCGATATTAAGCGAGATTGCGTCATCCGGTAGGGCTGGTCAGGTTTTTCTCCCATCCGTCCCCTATTCCCATCCCATCATCGAGCTACTATGTACCACCTTAGCTATTCAAACAAGGTGTTCCGCTGAAAATACAACGCGCTCTAATCTGTGGCAACCAACTCACTGGCTCTCTATCTCCATGCATCCTTTCAGAAGCTCAGCGCTCTCGCTGGGAGACTAAATCTGTACCTACCTACGGTCCAGTAGAGTGTTGAGATGAGACTGGATACACAGCCTTTTCATGGATGTGGACAGCTCGGTTGTCCACGTACTTGAAGGTAGCCGCCGAAGATGAGGATTTGATTGTTTCTGTCATATTCAGATAATCACTGGTCTCAATATTCTTCGGCATTGATACATGACTACTTCTAATACTCATCAATGCCTTCCTCAGGTTAAGCGACGTCCTTGCCTCAGATGGTACCCATCGTGACCTGCGGTACTGGACAAGGAGCACTTCTGGTATTGGACGTTCACTACCACCGGTGCAAGTCAAGAACAATTGTCCAGACGGTGATCACCCAGCAGCATTTGGACTGGGTACTCAGTAGTAATGGTTATCGTGGACCGCCACTCCTGGTTGGTGTAAACCATGACAGCTGGTAGAGGAAAACATTGCATTCTATACTGGCGTTCCCTCCTGGCGGATTACTACTTTTGGACGTTATCGACCACTAGCCAACCGGAACGGGAAACACCGCCTCAGCTGGCGTTATATCATCTCCTTTACAGAAGTCAATCTCCCTCCAAGAAATTGCGACATCAACAACAGCACCAATAACGATTAATTACCGTCTCTGGTACTATCATGGCCACATTGCCTTCGAAAGTGCAATAGCAGTATTTGTTGATTTTCTCTCTACCTCAAATCCTGCCTACTCGCCCCACCTTGATCTGTGGCTGGGTCCTTTCGAGTAGGCCCTAGACTCACAGGAGTAGGGGTCTTTTGCTCTCGAATTCATCTGAGCATGAATTAAGGCGAGTAATGTTACTATGCCTTTTACCAAGATCGTATGAGCGAACCCATTGGCCGATTGGCCCTGGACGCATCCTCTTCTTTAGACTGCCTTCTATGTTCGTATTCTCCTTGGAAGGACAAATGTATCACACTCGCGCCGCCGTTACTGGGAACGCATTCACCGAACTGGCCATTCTGGTCATCTCTGTACAGTTCTTTCGTGATACAGCTGGTTATATCACCTTTTTTCTTTGGCTGATCTGGGAATGCCGTGCAATTTGGTCGTCAGAATTTAGTCTTTCGTTCTTTCAGATCAATCATGCATGGTAAAGGTCAATGATGCGCATGGGCGGACCATGCAGAAGATTTTCCTAGAAGGCTAAGCGACCCACAGAAGCCAAGAAGCCACACTTCCAGCTACCTGGGAAGCACTCAGGTGATCCATATTTGTAATAGCGATTCTACCAACGAGCGTATCCTCTATTGACAACGCGCATAGATTCAGGAATTAGCACACACGAAGTAACATGCGACACGCCTTTCATCTGCCAAGTAGCACCGGCGCCAAACTAGCGGTCCTAGAATGAAGACAATGCACAAGCCAGCCCAAGCAACATTTTGCGAGGAAAGTGTCCTTATTTTCCTATCAGACTGATAAGCCTTCCAGAAGGCCCTCACAATCACAGATCTACTAGAACCACTTTGAAACGGCCTGTCCCGCTCATTATCAGTGTCTCAAGATTTCTCCATTTTGCCTAGGTTTGTAAGTCTTTGGTGTCGCATTTGCAGATCAGTAGGTTGGATATGGAAGCGCGCGAATCAAGTTGCGGTTAAAGGGCGGATTTCCCGCGTCCAAGCGGGCCATCTGTGGAGACAAGACCAAAATGTATGCATGCAGACAGGAGACTGTGCATGTCAAATGCACGAAGCATTTTCGGGAGGTTTAAGATAAGACCAATATTTCCTGACTTCCGAGCAAAATAAATTGGCATTAATCTTCTTTTGCTTCTTGTGAACCGGACTTTGTAGGTTGCCATTGAAAGACGGATCAGATGTTCGCTATTAAAGATTCTCCCAAAGCTTCGCCCGGTCTTTCATGCTCCAAGTTCTCCTTGCCCTTGTGGAGCCTTCTGAATTAATTTGCAATGCCTTCTTCATACACTGCTGGCAGAATTCCCAGGACTGCCTTACTGGTAGAATCTCCGCAATCCAACACTGACCACGCCAAGACTGATGTATTTTGTAGGCCTCTACGATAGCTCTATTCGCAATATCTGTCCTGGCCGCCATCGCTCGGACAGCTCTTCGCCTGAAGTATCAAAAACGTCTTTTTGTCGATGATGGCTTTCTTATGCTCGCAGTCGTCCTGGCCACTGCGTGCATGGGCTTGTATCTATCCTTTACGGATGACTTGTATATGATCGAAGCAATAATATTTCAGGGTCAGCTTCCTACGGATTTGTCCTTCTCAATGATCGAAGAGACCGTTAACAAAGCTCATATACTCGAAACAATTGCACTCGAACTTTCCTGGACGTCAATCTTCGCTGTGAAGTTTAGCTTTCTGTTCTTTTTTAAGACGCTTGTCAACCGGATTCGTCTGATGACGATCCTTTGGCAGGTTGTTGTGGCTGCCACGGCAGTTGCTTGGGTGGTTGGCTGTTTGTGTGCGATCATGGAATGTCCATACTTTGGGGCCAGTGAGAAGATGTGTATGCACATCAGCCTCCTTTAAGTCACACGTCAACAACTGAATGATTGAACAGTATCTTGCGCTACATCGAGCAGAACTGTCAATCTTGCTATCATCCTCGTGGTTGGTGATATTGTGACTGACTTGGCCGGTACTTGTAAATGAAATGGCTAAATGGTTTGCAAGCTAATGAGGGAATTTAGTCATCACCATACCTATACTCTTACTTCGAAAAGTGCAGATCAAGCCTCAAACAAAGATATTTTTGGGAATATCTCTTTGTCTCTCCTTCGCAATGGTGATCGTCACAATTGTCAGGGTCTCCGGGCTTCGGAACGGTACCAATCTAGATCCCGTCTGGGACTTCTACTGGCAAGTGGTTGAGTCTAGCATCGCGATTATCATGGTATCTTTAACAGCATTCCGCTCCTTTTTCGTTCAAGAAAGGATCCGAAGGTCCCAGGAAAAAAGGTCTTGGTATCATGGAGTAAAACAAATGTGGTCAAGTAGATCCGCTGGCGTATCCGAGGAGTCGGCTCATGAGTTACCACCGATTGCCAGAGGACACTTGACTGGTTTGAGGACAATAATTTATGGAAACGGAAGGACCTCGCAGGGGGCTGGTACTTATCTTCAGGACGAAGACGAAGATACTGAATGGGGTCTGCCTGTTATGCAAAGACCAATCCCTAAAAATACCATTAGTGTACGGCAGGATGTCATCGTACATACAGAAACAGTAAATCTCACACTCGACCACTCTGTAACTGGCTAACCTACACTAGGAGCCTTAAGCTACGAGTATAGTAATAAATACCATCTGAATAAAGAAAAGACTTCACACGTTCAAAAAGTTAGAGAATACAATGTGTTACGGGTCAGCCCGCAAGCTAAGTACGGGGGGCGCTCCCGCTGCGCTACAGGTAAGAGGATATAAGCGAAGTCCGTACCTTAGAATTAATCCTTAACCCTCTACATTTAGAAAAAAACTCCCAGATATACTATTTACTTAAGTTCAATTTTTTATTTTTAACTAGGGGGGTATATTACATTATAAGGTATAGCGCCAGCTCAACTTTACAGAATTCTACCGCGCAGATAACGCTAATAGTGCTATCCTTTATATAAAAGCTAATTTGCTCTCATTCCAGGTGTATCGTCTTCGCTGCTGTACCCGCGTGGGCTTTTCTTTCGCTCCGATCACAGTAGACTACTGTCCACTCGGTTGGATTACTCCGTATCTCTTCCCAAACGAGAAAGAATTGACGGGCTGATGGGCTGACCGCATGCCAGGCTAACCAACAATGGCAACGCTGCAAGCTGCAGGGTCACACTGCCACAACATGACTGGTGCAGTAGCTACCAAGGCTACTGCCAGGCCGATCCCCATCGCTATCGGGGCATGGCGAACCTGCGCGATAAGCAGGCGGGCGCTCCCCTGTCCTTCTCCCAATTCCCCGCACTAACCCAGAGAGCTACTGTCGCAATATGTAAGCCCAGATGAGCACTGCCAATATTGGCGGCGCTACCTTCGTATTGCAATAACAACTTTTTTTTACAAGGATTTTGATATCGTTGCGAAAACACTCCCGACTCCAGTGACAGGATGCCAAGATATTCCATCCGATCCAAGTCCGATCCCTCTACCCTTCCATCGTCGATCAAACATGCTCCCCCTGCACAGGAAGACATCGAAAAGGCAGAGAAAGCTCATTTGATGCCTTCGGACGCTCTCGCGTCGGAGTGCGCTCACGTCGAAGATGCTTCAATAGCAGATGACCATGGCCTGAAACTTCTGTCCTTAGGCCAGGTGGATGGTGTTCCTCCTGTCGGGACGCTCATCTTCATTCATGGACTTGGAGGTCATTTCACTCGAACATGGAGTCATGAAAGAGATAGCACCTTCTTTTGGCCTAAAATTTGGCTTCCCACGACAGAGGGTTTGCGCGCCGTTCGAATCATGTCTTTTGGTTACGATGCGGCAATATTTCGTTTTACAACTAGTCTTGCCTGCGTCAATGATTTTGCCAGAACATTACTCTTGAATATCATGGTCTACCCTGGGCTGGATGAAGACAAGGTCGGTCGTAGCTTCTCCATGATGAGTATCAAGGGATAACGGAAGAACTAAAAATTCGCTCAAGACACCCATTATTTTGGTGGCCCACAGTATGGGAGGGTTGATCGCAAAAGAAGTATGTTGCAGAGATTAATGCACGGCAAGAGGGAAGCAGAAAGGCTGACATTGATGGCAGGCATACAATATGGCCTCAACTCCAGGAAGCGAGCATAGTGATATAGCTTCCAGAATCAAGGGCATTGTTTTCTTCGCAACGCCTCACCGGGGGGCCTCTAGTGCTTCTCTACTCAAGAATGTTCTGCGAATAACCCAACTCACAGCAGCACCAGCAAAGTACATTAGTGATCTGGAACCTGACTCTGCGCTCATTGATCACATCAACGAGACCTTCAGGAATAACAGTAAAGATTTCGAGCTTGTGTCATTCTATGAGACCCATTCCACGTCAATGGGTCCACTCAATAAGGCCAGTCTCTGTCAGAAAATCTCTCGTCGGGACTGATTTTTGTCTAGTTCATGGTCAGCAAAGAGTCAGCCACGATGGGGCTGCCACGTGAATATCGTGCGGCAGTGGCAGCTGGTCACTGCAACATCTGCTGGTTCCGAAATCAATATGAAGCCAATTACCTGCTGGTCTCCAGGACACTGGGCTTCGTTGTCAAGACCGTTTTGAACAAGCCTACTTATGAGCAGCCGCAGAAAGGTCACAGCAAGTTACAGACGAGAATCCCATTTCCTCGGAACGAAGACTTTCTTGGACATGAATCGAGCTTAGCTCTTGTAGAGGATGAATTTGCCAAGGGAAGAAGAACTGGATACGCACCTATCGTTGCAATTTATGGGTTTCCAGGGGTGGGCAAGACGCAGTTGGCATTGGAGTTCGCCTACCGACATGCCCAGAAGTGGTCGATATTCTGGGTCAGAGCAGATAATCAGGAGATTCTTGTCCAGGACTTTCAGAAACTTGCAGAGACTTTGGGTATAAAAACTTCGCCGGACAATATTGTGCCGGCAGTGAGGCAATGGTTCAAAGATGAGGCTGGTCCTGACTGGATGATGATTTTCGATAACGCTGACAACATCTCCTTTATTCCTGACTTTCTGCCCATAGGAACCAATGGTGGAATCCTGATCTCAAGTCGGGATCCCAGGCTGGGTGAGAGCATTGCCACACGTTCCATCGAGGTCGAAGTCCTCACCCACGAAGAGGGCATTCAGCTACTACAGAGAAGAGCACAAATAGCAGCATCAGATGACGTGGGAGCTTTAGTCAATCTTTTGGGTGAGCTTCCTCTGGCCATTGAACAAGCTGCGGCCTACATACGAGAGAGGCACGTATCAATCACGCAATTTATTAAGCTATTTGACTCGCGCAAAGCAAAGAGCAGAATTCTTTCGCGTAAGATTACTGCAACTCGCTATACGAAAACCAACTCAGTCTATGGCACGATAAGTATAGCAATTGAGAAACTGGAGGAGATATGCCCTCTTGCCGTCAATCTTATCAAAATCGTCTCCTTTCTAGATGCTCAAGATCTTCCACTCGACCTTCTCAGCGGCGCACTCAGCCTGGACGCTGACCCTGAGGAATTAAGTGGACTGGATGACTTAGATTTACTCGATGCCTTGGAGGCCTTGGAGGCGTCGGCGATTATCATCCGGAAAAGAAATAAAGCTAGTGTTTGGCTCCACGTACTTGTGCAAGCTATTATGTTAGAGAAGCTTGAAATTGGCGGGAATTATCAACACTGGCTTCACAAAGCGTTGACGCACATGACAATGAAATTTGCCGAAGGAAGAAGAGTGGGGACGTGGAGAGAGATACAGCCACATGCGCTGAAACTCCTGTCCTCCTCTGAAGGATACTCTTTCCCCCCAGAGAATTTCGATCAAGTCTTCAACATGTTCTACATGATCCTCTGGGACATGATGTTCATGTCGCGGCGAGAGTCTTCGATCATACAGCTTGCGATTTCATTGTCCGAGAGATTGCTCACAGCGTACGGCCCTCATGACATACGGACCATTCGCTACTTGCGTTTCATGGGTCACTGGCATTATTCTAATGGTAGTGTTCTCGAAGCAGAGGTTGTATGTAAGAAGGCTCTGGATAATCCCAACGGCTGGGAGTCGGCCAATGACAAAACCCTACAAGAAGTGGCAAGGACTTATAGAATGCTATCAACAGTCTACTCGCGGGATGGACAAACCTTCGAAATGGTAGTCAAGTCAAAAGAAGTTGCCCAACAAGCGCTAGCAATTGAAGAAGGCATGCAATTTCCTCGGCGGCTTGAAGTAGCTTTCAGTCGGGAAGCGTTGGGCCACGCATGCAGGCAACTGGGTCATATCGACGAGGCAGTCAACCATTTTGGTCCTGCATTCGCTGATATCGAAGCTAGCATCGGCCTGCAGACGACCACAGGCATCAAGAGTCTGCACAATCTCGGTGGCCATCAGCGCCTGGCAGGTCACACAAAAGCGGCAGAAGAGTCCCTTCAAAAGGCTCTGGCCTGCGTGGACGAGGCCTTCGGCTTCGAGCATTACACTAAGGGGAAGATCCTTCAATCCCTGGGGGAAGTGTACTTTGATCTCCGTGATTATCCAAAAAGCATAGAATACTACAAGGAAGCTCTGGCGTTACAACTCAGAATCTGGGGTAGTATTTTACACCTTGAGCCAGCCAAGAGTGTGTTCAATTTGGGCATTGTATATCGCGCCATGGGCAAGCATGACCTCGCAATGGTGGAAATGAAGCACGCTGTGGCGGCAAGAGAAAGGGAGTTCGGCATCGAGCATGTGAGGACTGGAGAAGCATTGATGATTGTGGCCATGGTGTACGAGGAAATGGGTGATCAAGAGAAAGCGACAGAGATATGGGAGAAGCTGAAACGGTGGCATGGGGATGGGAAATTCACCTGGCAAACGGGGGTGAGCTTGTGTTATAACCTCAGTATCAATTGGTCCGTAGAGGAATACCTACTTTACAGTACTAAGGTAGAAAGTCTAACTGATTAAGACTTTATTATAATATACTATACTTTTTTTATTCTTACTTAATTACTTTACTAATATTTTCTTAATTTTATATATTTTAAATATTATTATATTTATTATTCTTATTTCTATATATTTATTATATAAAGTATTATAATAAAAAATAATAAATTTTTTTTTAAAGTATTAATAAAACTTAATTTAATTATTAACTTTATAATAATATAAAAATTAATTATATTAATAATTATTATTAAGTAAAGATTTTAATTTTATTATTATTTTTTATTTTAAATAATTTATTAAAACTTAATAATATTCTTTAAAACCTTTAAAACTTTAATAATATATTTATATTAAAACTATTAATTTATATAATAATTTTAAAAGAAGATTTATATAATAATATACTAGTCCTTATAAATTTTTAAGGCTTAGTTTTAAGAAATAAAATAATTATAATAATAATACTTTAATTAAATATAAGGTAATATTTTTCTTTTTAAAATATATTTATAATAATTATTAATATAATATTAAAAAAGAGAATTAAATATATTTTTTTATTAATATTATCTTAGAATAATAAATATATATAATTTCTTTAATCTATAAATTATAAAAAGATTAAAATTAAAATATAATAAATATAATTATTTAAATAATATAATACTTTTGAAGACTAAGAAATACTATTAAATTAATTATTAAAGAATTATTTAATAGAAAATATAAAATTAACTACTAAACTTAAAATTAATTAAACTTATATAAGGTAAAAATTAATAAGAAAATTCTTAAAGATTAAACTTTATTTAAATTAAACTCTTTTAAATTAAAAACTATTTCTTATATTTAATTTTAATAACTTTAAGATAATTAATATTATATTAAAGAAATATAAATATTAATAAAATAATAAGTTATATATATATTATACTTAATTAAAATATTAGTAAAAGACTTATTTTAATAAATTAAAAAATATTTATTTATAATAAAAAAGGTATTACTATAAGTATAACTAGTCTTAAAGAGAAGTAAGCCTTATATACTAAACTTTTTTTAAGGTAAATTAAATATATAATTAAAAATATAAAGATTAAATTATATAAGTTATAGAAAATTATAAAATATTAAAGTATTATTAAAGACTTTATATATTTTTATAGTAAATATTAAAAGTATTAAAAATTATATAAATACTTTAATTATATTTTAAAAGCTTTAATTATAAATTAATTAAAATATTTAATTACTTCTAAAATAATAATTATCTATTTATAATACTTATTAATAGAAGTATATATATTAAGTTATTTAACTTAATTTATTAATTAAATAAAAATAATTATTATATTAAAGTTCTTTTATAATAGGGGGGTTTAACTCTAGTATAATCTATAACTAGGGTATAATATAAGTAGTATAATATTAAGAAGTACGCCGCGCAACGGGTCGGGTTAAACCTAACCTGTTTAGGTTGGATTTTAAGTCAGGTCAAGTTTTAAGTTAGATTTTTAAGATTAATTAAGAACTTAACCTAAACCTAACCTAATTAATAGATTTTTAGGTTTAACCCAACTAACCTAATTAATTATTAGATTGATTATTAGATTATAAAGATTCTTTTAAATTATATATCTAAGTCCTAGTATATCTAAGTCCTAGATATATTATTTATCCTTAATAAATATAATAGCCTTAGTCTTTTTATTTAATACTTATTACTTACTAGGAGTAGATATAAATACTTATAATAAATAAGCTCTTTTTATTTAAGATAGTTCTTTAATTAAACCCCTTTTACTAATCCTTTATTTAGATTCTTAAATAATAATTAGTATACCTAAGGTTTATAATTATAGGGAGAATCCCTTACTTTAGTCTAATTATTATTACCTTTTTTATCCTTATTATTAATATATTAATAGGCTATCACTTCCTCTAGGGCTGTCTTATATTAAAGTAATTTAAGGTTTAACTCCTCCTAATTAATTATCTTATCTTTAAATAGATCTATATAATAACATATATTAATATTCTTTATAAAATTATATTAATTAAGGATTATAATTACTCTAAAGGTTTTTAGATTAAAATATTAATTCGCCTTATATATATTACTAGTGATGTTAAAAACTCACTTACAACTAACTCCTACTATAGGTGATATAAGGATAGAATAAGTAATAAATACTATTTAAAGAAGCTTAGTTAAAAGAACTTTTTATACCTCTATTATAGTACCTTTAACATTATACGCTATAAATAGTTAGAAGGTGATTATTAGATTAATTATTAGATTAAGATAATACTTACTAGTTTTTTAATGGTAGTTAAACTTATCTTTAATTTATTCTATATTTTTATAAAGGAGAGTATCTAAGTTATCTAGGGTAGAGTATATAGATATTAATATATCTATAAGTTATAAAGAAGATATAGTAATACTAGTTAATATATAATTATTAAAGTCTTCTTATAATATATCTTAATATATATTAGCTTATAATAATTTATCTTTATCTTCTATTTATAAGACTTTCTAGAAAATTAGGTTTTTAGTCTTAAATAAAAGTAATATAACTTTACTATAAAGATACTTAATAAATAATTAAGTTTTTATATAATACTTTAATAATTTATTAGAAGCTAATTTAAGTATTTCTCTTATTTATACCTTCTAAGGTATTCTTTTATATAATAAGTACCCTATTATAGTATCTAAATAGTTAAAGAGCTTATTGTATATTTTAAATACTTAGTAGAGTATTAGTTATTAAGTAGTACTAATAACCTAGGTATATCTATAAAAAGGCTTAATAATATTAATTAAGTATTCTACTTAAGACTACTCTTCCTTATTTAGTTTTAAAAAGTACGCCCTATATTTATTAAAAAAGGCTTTAAGGTCTAATCTTAATTAATAAGTATAGATAAGTATGTATAATATAGAATCCTACTAAATTTTAATATCCTAGAAAAGCTTTAAAACCTTTAGTATATTAGGGCGGGTTTTTATAAAGGCGTTATAAATTAGGTTATAACCTTTAATTTTTATTACCTCTACCCTTTCTACCTATATAGTATTAATTTATTCTTTATATATAAAACTAGTATTAATATAAACTACTATTTTACAAACCTATAATTAGATAAAGATTAATATAATATAATTATTAAATTAATTATTAGATTACTTATTTTTATAAATATTAATAATACTCTAGCCGAAGAATCTTTTAAGGGTTTTTTATTTAATTTATTATTTTATATTATTTATAGTTCTTTATTTATTAGAGTAATTTAGATCCTTCTAAATAATTCATTAATAATAAGTTAAATTATATATATAAGATATAGAAGATATTTAAAAGGCTAAGATTTATTTTTAATATTATCTAATCTATACCTTTATTAAAGAGCTTCCAAGATAGCTATTATTATAACGGTATTATTTAATATATTATTTATAGTAATAGTAGTAATAATATTCTTAATTTTATGAAAAGTAATCTCTTTTTTTAAGATAGTTATAATTTTCTACCTAATATAATAGCCTTAAATATATTAGAATATAAAAAGGATTTTATAATACTTCTAGTTTATATTAATAAAGTATATATTAAAAGCTAGATAGCTTTACCTATTTTTTAATAATTAGTTATTATATAATAAAGAGATCTTAGTTCTATTTTATAAGAATTTAACTAAGAGTTTAATATAAACTTCTTAATATTACTTTATTACCCTATACTTAATAGTATTTATATTTAATAACTTAGTAAAAGAGTCTAAATATTTAAAAATTCTTTAAAGCTTAATATCTTAAATATATTAAAATAGTAGTTATAGGGAGATAATTATTCAAAATATCTAAAGATCCTAGTTATTATAATTAAGGGGTTGATTATAAAGCTTCTATTTTATAGTCTTATCTTTTAATATCTAATTATATAAGTATTAGCTAAATATAGTGTAAATAGATAATAATATACTAATTAATCTAATAATTAATCTAATAATTAAATTAGGGTTTATAATTTACCGCTTTATAATATATTAGCTGGCGTTTATTATTATTATCTCTATAATATCCTCCTATCTATACATAACTCTTATTTTCTAGATCTAATATTATTCCTAGAGGGCTAATATTTTTTAGTAAAGGATATTTTATAATAATAGAGTATCTTTTATATATTATTATTAAATAATCCTTAGGGATCTAAGCTCTTTCTAAGAAGTATAGCTAGGTAATAGCTTTTTTTTAACGCCCTATATAATATTAGTCTTTTTATTTTTACTATAGAGGTTTTTTTTTAACTATTCTATTTTATACTACTATTCTTTAAAAAGCTTTTTCTTCTCCTCCTTATATAAAAAGTAATTTTTATTTATTCCTACCTTTTATAGACCTTAATCTAAAATAAAAACTAGTATTATTATTAACTAGCTTTAGGGTATATTAAATGTGCTTTTTAATATAATAAAAGTTATAATATTTACTTAAGATTAAATAGAAATATAATAATTTATTATTATTTATATATATAGGTACCTTAAAATATTCTAGTTAACCTAGTAACTATATTTTATCACAATCTTAATTACTATAAAGTATAATATACTTAATTTATTAGCCCTAAGCTTAATTAAAGCCTAAACTTTATATTTCTTATCTTTAAAATCTTCTTCTAAATTCTACCTCTTTACCACTATACCTCCACCAATTATTAAGGATAAGGTAGCAGATATATATAATAATTATAATAATAATATAAGGGAGGCGCTTTAATTTATATTTTATATCCTAGCTTTAAGGATAATTATAATTATACTTTCTAAACTGCCTAGATAAAAGAAAGATATTATATAAAAAAATCTCCTTATAATT
Organism: Cladonia rubrotincta; assembly: GCA_963971245.1. Taxonomy (NCBI): domain Eukaryota; kingdom Fungi; phylum Ascomycota; class Lecanoromycetes; order Lecanorales; family Cladoniaceae; genus Cladonia; species Cladonia rubrotincta. The sequence goes on along the minus strand of OZ020202.1, from coordinate 2,066,775 downwards.
ATTAGTAAATCTTAAAGAAAGAGTTTAAAAGCTTTTAATTTAATAATAAAGATATTAAATAAAGTTTATTATAAATAAAAGAAAGAAAGTAAGTTAGCCTAAATAGTTTTAATAACTCTACTTAAATAAGAGTAATTAACTATTAGCTATAACCCTCTAGGAGATTAAATAACATTAAAAATCTATTAATCTATTTATATTAAAGAGACCTTTTACCTATATTATTTATAAGATTATATATATACTAGTACCTACCTATAATATTTAAATATAAGAATTTACTTTAGAGGCTTTATAAAAGATAATAAAAGGTTATCTTATTATAGAATTATAGTATAAGCTATAATAATATTTAGACTTAGATTTATTATTAAACAACCTAATAAGTAACCTCTATACAATTTATTATAAACGGGTAACTCTTATATAGAAGGATATAGTACTTATATAAATAATATAATAGATTATTACTAGAGTAAGTAGTAATAAAGATTAAAATAAGTAGTAATTAATTACACTATTTAATCTAATAATTAATCTAATAATTATAGTTATAGAGTACCCTTTTATTCTATAATTAGCTCTATATAAATAAACTTAAACCTCTTAAATATATTTAGAATCTTTTTAAACTCATCTATTATAAGTAAAAAAATAAATTATATTTTTACTAAGTCCTAATTAGGGACCTAGCTATATAGCTAGTAGTTATATTTATTAATCTACTAATAACTAGGGCCTAGATATTCTATCCACCTACTATTACTTACTAATTTCTATACTATAAGGTTCCTCTATACGGCACATTCCTTTTCAGTAAAGTATATATACGGGGGGACTAATTTTATATAGTAGATTCTTATCTATTATATATTAATAAAGAACTTTAATTATTAGATTAATTATTAAATTAGATTACTATCTTATTAAAAAAGATATTATTATAATTAATTAACTCGCCCGTCTAGAAGTTTATAAGTATATAAGGTATAAATATAGCTTAGGTATAAAAGTAAATTACTTTATAATTAATACTTAAAATTATATCTATTATTAAGAACTTGTGATGTTTATAAGACTTAATATTATATTATAGTATACCTAGTATATAGTGCTAGCTAAAATATCTAGTCTTATATAGAAACAATATAATTATTAGTTACTAATATTTTTTTGTTTCTAAGAAAGCTCTTAATTTAAGGTTTTTTATTTACTACCTAAATCCTACTACCCCTAATTTTTCTAACTCTTATATTATAGTGGGGTTAAATTAGAAGTCTTCTTAATCAATAAATACTAAATATATTTAGTATTTTAGATTATTTTCTAGTTCCTCCTCTATAAGGTTTATTTAGTTATTTTAGCTATTAAGTATATCTAGATTACTTAACCTAAGCTTAATAATTATACTATTATTACTTATTATAGATAGATTAAGTATTGTATTATTAATATACTACTTATAGAGGATTCTGATTATTAAAATAATTATTAGAATAAGTATAAGATCTATAAAGCTAATACTTACCTATAATAAATAAATAATTTTTTATTATCCTTTATTATTCTAAGTCTATTTAGTTTAAATGCTACTTTATAGATATCTAAAGCCTTAAGCTTTTATTTTAAAGTTAAAATTATGTTTATATCCCTGTTTTTTATTTTATAGAGGAGTAAATTATCTTCTATTAACTTTAAAATTTAGTCTTTAGCTCGCCTTATATATTTATTAGTAAAAAGTTAACTAAAATCCCTTTTATATTTACTAGTTATACTAGGATAAACTCTAGAAATATAATTACGCGGTATATTAATCTCTATACTTATATTAACGGTATTATATATAATTTAGTTAAACTCCTATTTAAGGGTAGCGGCTATAATTAATTAGTAATCTAATAATCAATCTAATAATCACCTTATTAAGAGACTTATATATATATAATAATATATTATCTATTCCGCCTATAATAATATCATCTTTAACTTTTATTAATATAGTATTATTTATCTAATTTCTTTTATTAGGTACTAAAATACTTACTATCCTATACCTCTATATTATTAATATCTATATCCGCAGAATTAATAGATATTACACTTTTAGATAATCACCCTTAAATTAATCTACTACTAAGAATTTAGAAAAGAGTAACTTAATTTAAAATATTAAATAAAATATATAATAAGTTACTTAATCTAATAATTAATCTAATAATTAACCTAATAACGTTAGCTAAATTAAGGATTAACTATAATTATTTTAAGGGTTAATAATAATAGGATATAAAAAATAAAAAATTATAAGTAAGGATTATAGGTAAGGAAATCTCTAACATTAATATACTAATATACTAGTATAACGCTAGTACTATTTAAATAACCTATAATTTACTTCTTACTAGATATCCTTATTATACCCTATTTTATCTATTTTCTACTTTATAACCTATATAAACAAGTTAATCCTAGCTAGTAAGTATTATTTTATATGTTTCTACTAGATATATTTAAAGATATATATTAACATTACTAATAACTATAGTTTATTAGTGGCTAAGATTATAATTAAGTAAATTTAAAATAAGATTTTCTAAAAAAGCTTATAATAATCTAGTTTTCTTAAATTTCCTATCTATAACTACTTAATTTATATTCCTATAAGTAATTATTAGATTAATTATTAGATTAGTTATTAGATTTATTATTATTATATTTTCATTACTATTATATTCCTAACTTATTAATATTTATATTTTCTTTTCTATCAATATAGTAAGAATAATAATATTAATTAGTAATAATATAAGATTAATTATCTATAATATATACTATCTTATCTAGATAATATAGTAATTTAATATCTAACCTATTAAGCCCCTTTTTAAGTAGTTAAGATAATTCCTAAATAGCTAGTACTATAGTTCCACAGCCTAATACCCTATAAATAGAGGATATAAATATACTAAAAGGGATACGGTTTATTAACATTCCTATATAATTTCACATATTATATACTAATTGAATATATATTTAGATATATAAGAAGAGCATATATACTAAGTTATAACTTAGAAGCAGATTATAAAAAAGACTCTAATATTATAATCCAATATATTTATTATAAATATAGATTTATATAACTAAAATATTTAATATTAGTTCTCTTTAAAAGAGATATAATCCTCTATATAATACTTTTAATTATAATAATAATAAAGAACTTAGAAATAAATAAGCTATTTAATACTAAACTATAATTTAATAATTAATCTAATAATAAATCTAATAATTATATTAGTATTACTTAAGAGCTACTCTCAACAAACTACTAGGCCTTTTTATTTAAGGAAGATAGTTATATAATAAAAAAGAGATAATACTCTCTTAATTAATATTTAATAATTAAATAATTAATCTAAGTTAGCTTCTATTTTAGGACTAGATAGATATAAGATAATAATAAATTTTAAAAATAAAAGAATAATAAAGAACTAAAAAAAGATAAATAATAAATAATTATTCTCCTATATATTTATATATTTACAGGTTTTAATCTATATAATTATAATAATAATAGTAAATTTAGATTTCTTAATAGTATTAAAACCTATTATAATAAACTTAATATTAATAATAAAGTTAATCTCTTTAATAGTAAGCCTATAAAAAAAAAGGAGAGTATATCTATAAAAGGCGTAATTAGGGTTTAACTTCTAACCCTAAGTATTATAATATACTAGCTTATAAATAAATTAAGGAATACCTAGTAAAATTTAAAATTAACTATAAAAAAAAGATAATAGTTAAGAAAGTACCCCTACAATCTAAACCTACTACTTAAAAGGGGCTACTAATAAAGAGTATAAAAAAGGCTCTAATTACATCTAAAAAGGGGGGTAAAAAACCTTATAAGACTAATATAAAAATAAGGACTACTAATTTCACTATATAAAAAGCCTATTAATATACTAACGCGGGGGAAATAAAAAAAGATATACTAAACTAGGCTATAAGCTAATAAAATCTATTAATTTAATAATTAATCTAATAATCACTTTAACGGCTGCTCTATATAAGATTAAATTCTTTTAAAAAGAAATAAAGTTTCTAATCCTAAAACTCCCCTCCTAATATCTTATTTAAGAGATTTATATAGATTAAAAAAATAGAAATAATCTTTAATAGTAATTAAACACTATAATAGTAATTTAAAAGGCTATAGAAAGCTTTCTATTTATAAAATTTATAAATATTATTCTCCCTATACCTAACTCAAGATTTAAGATGGTTAATTAGTTAATAATAACTCAATTACTTATTATATATAACAAGCGAGTTATAATTCAGTCTAAGGATATAATATTAGTTGAATAATTAAAAAATATATTAATAGGAGTTTATAAATAAATATAAGACTTATTTAATAAATAAAGTTAATAAATTAATTAGCTTATTACACAAACCTAGAGGCTATTAGGTTAGGATTAATATATAAAATATATAAAGCTTAATCTCTTTATATAATTAAGTACTTTATAGAGGAAGATTAAGTAAAGTCTTATTATAAAAAAGTTATATTAATAATATCCTAGATAAAAGCCTAATAAAATCTCCTCTTCTATAATTATTAGATTAATTATTAGATTAATTATTAGATTAATTATTAGATTAATTATTAGATTAATTATTAGATTAATTATTAGATTAATTATTAGATTAATTATTAGATTAATTATTAGATTAATTATTAGATTAATTATTAGATTAATTATTAGATTAATACTAACCCTATTATAAAGCTTAGTATATTAGTTAGGTTAATTAGATTTAACTTAAAAACTTACTAAAGAAAAACCTAACTCGACCTAAATATATTAGGTTTAGGTTAGGTTTAGGTTTAAGTTAAATTAAAAAAATCCTAATCTAACCTAACCTATTACGCGGCGTATTAAGAAGTTAAATATATAGAAGGAAATTCCATTATTAAAAAAGAAAGCCCTTTTTTATATATTTATTAATCCTTTAAGTACTTCCTTTAGGATTATTTAGAATTAATTACTAATTTTATTTAGCTCTTCTAGGATTACTTAAATTAATTATTAATTAAACTAATTTTAAGGATTAGTTTATTAAATCTATTAATTATATTACTATAACTCTTAATACCCTATAATATATACTTTTTATATTAATTAATTTTAAAGTAAATAAACTTATAATATAATCTTCTTATTAAGTTATTTTTATTTTAAAGAGTATTTAATAATTTTAATAATTCCTATCTATCTTTATATTAAGGCTGTGTAAATTATTTTTAAAAAAGTATTACGCCTAGTTAATTAAATCCCTAAGTATAGCTAACCTTTTAAAGCGATAATATAGTAGGTATTATAATTATTCTTTTCCCTACTATTCTAATAATAATTTAGATCGTTGCTATAAATATATTTCTATTAAAGCTAATTATAGCCTAGCTCTATTAAATATTCCAAAATAAAAATGCTTTTTTAAGTAGTGAAAGTTATTAGAGAAGAAGCGTGATAAAACTTTTACTAAGATAGTTTATATTTTTATTAAGATTTATTCTATTAATTAAAAATAAGAGTAGATAGTAAAATAGGAGTTAGAAAATATAAAGATATAAGAGAAGAAAAAGAAAGTTAAAATATCTTCTAAAACTTTTAATAAGCCTATAATACCTTTTAAAGATAGTAATCTTTTTAATTCTTTTATAAATTAAAGATAACTATTAATAGATTTTAGGCTTAAAATCCCTTTAACTTCTTAAAGTAATTAAATATTAATAATAACTTTTATATATTCTCTAAGTGATTAAAGTTTAACTATTTAATTAGATATCTTTATTCCTTATTAATTTTCTAATAATCTAGGATTTTTTTAATATTATATTTCTTATTATCTTAATTAAGTAGTAATAGGGCTATTTATAATAGTATCCTAAAATCTACTTTTTTTAAAAGTAAGATATAGAATATTAAATATTTATATATTAATTAAGATAAGTTTAGAAAATAATTTATATTTTTTCTATATTCCTTAATTAGGAAAAAACTAAATTTTATAAAATCTAGTTTATTACTAGGCCTATTAGTTTTAAAATTTCTATAAAAAAATATACTTTATTCTTTTTAAAAATATTTAGACCTTTTAAATATTTTTAATTATAATATATTATTAAGTAACTACTTAGAAATTATAAATTTTTTTATAATTTTTAATAAATTCTCTTTATTTCCTAAATTATAATTATTACTTTTTATACTTTTAATTCTATTCCCTTAGATAATAATATTATCCTAGGTTTAAATCTATAATTAGCCTAAAATAGTAATATTTTAATAGAATTTAATAGTAAGCTATTATATACTAATTATATATTTAATAGATAGATAACCTAATTATTTTATCTATAATTAATATAATATTAAAGGTACTATTAAAAAGTTTAATTTATTTTTTCTATCTAACTATTAGTTTATAAGTAGAAAGTAGTATTTATTTTTAATTTAATTTTTATTATATTTATTAATAATCTTTAAAACTTAAAATTAAAGAGTTTATTTTAGTCTAAGATTATCTCTTCTAAAATTCTATAATTAACTACTACTATTCTTAAAAATATATAGATAAGATCTTCTATATTAGAAGCTTTCTTATATAGTATAAAATGAACCTACTTTATTAGTTAGTTATTAATTATTAAGATAGTATTATATATTATATTTATTAATTATTCCTTTAATTTAAAGAGTTTAATAATAAAATCTTATATAACACTCTTCTATAAATTATTAGGGAAAGTAAATAATCTTATCTCTTTATAAAACTTATATTATATATATTTTATTCTAATATAAATATTATATTAAGTAATATTATTTTTAATATACTTTTATATTTTAAAGAAATAGAAGTTTTTAAATATTTTTCTAAATATTTTTTCTATTTTTTAATACCTATTAAAGATTTTATCTTTATAATATATTTTAAAAATCTCTTTTTAAATACTTATAAGGATATAAATTTATTCTTAAAAAATTAATAATCTTAGATTTATTTCTCTAAATAAGTTATAGCTATTAATATCTTTATAAATCTTAAATATAATTTTATCCTTTAATAAATATCTTAATATTATCTTAGTTAGACTCTTAATTTTAATAGTTATTATAACTACTATTTATAATTTTATTATATTAAGCTTAAATAATTTATTCTTATTTTATACTAATAGCGCTTTAGAACTCTATTAAATATTTACTATATAATTAACTCTCTTATTAAGTATATTTATAATATTATTTTTATTGCCCTTAATAAAATTAATTCTAAAATTAATTCTAAAATTAAATATTAATAGTTTCTTATACTATTAAGCTAGATATTTATTAAGCTCCTTAGTAAATATAAAATATATTTATAATAGTAAATAATTTCTTATTATATATTAAATATCTAATTTTAGTATTTAATAATTTTTTACTATAAAAAGCTATAAAGTACTAATATAGCTTATCTCTCTTTATAATACTATTATTAATAGTCTCTAATTAACTTATTATAGCTCTAAATACTTTATTAAAGGTATTAATATATACTTTAATCTTTAGCTCTAGATTAAATTAATATAATATAAAACCTATTATAAATTATTTTTATAATTTTTTAAATAAGGCCTCTACTTTATCTAACTATATAAATAGTACTTTGTTATAAGTTAAGCTTATAAGAGATATAGTAGTTTTTAAATAGTTTTAAATAAATTTTTAATAAGAATTTATAAATCTAAAAAATAATTATATCTCCTTTTTATTTATAGGTATTAGCTACTTAATTATATTTTTTATTTTTTTAAGGTCTATCTTAATTCCCTTATTAAATATAATAAATCCTAGGAATTTTACTTATTTCTAATAAAACTTATATTTTAATATCTTTAGGTATAGGCCTACCTTTTTAAGCTTTTTTAGTATTTTTTATATTTATTTAATATACTCCTTAAATATATCTAAGTATATAAGAATGTTATTAATATATACTAAGATAAACTTATTGTGATATTTTTTTAGGATACTATTAATAAATACCTAAAATATTACTAGGGTATTAGTTAACTTAAATAATATTACTAAATATTTATATAAGCTTTGCCTTATATAAAACGCTATTTTCTATTTATTACCTTTTTTTATATAAATTTAATTAAATATATTAAGAATATTAAACTTAATAAACTATTTCTTTTTTTAGAACTTATTTTATAACTTATTAATTAAAGGTAGAGAATAACTATTCTTAATAGTAATATTATTAAGCGCTCTATAATTTATATATAACTTTAGTTAGTTATTTATTTTTAGTATAAATAAGATAGAATAATTTATTAATAATTAAGATTTTTAAATAAACTCTTTTTATTTTTTTTTTAATATATTTTATAAAGGTAACTACCTTATCTTATAATAATAGATATATAGGCTTCTTTATAGGTTATTTATTAAAAATTAATTTTATTTTATAATCCTATAGTTAGTACTTAGAAAGGGCTTTATTAATACTTTTTTTCTTAAATAAGGTTTTATATTCTATATATTTACTAGATAATTTAATAGTTATAATTTTATTTATAAAATTTATTTAACTTTATAATACTATAATATCTTTATTTTTAAAGTTATCTTTTATTTTCTCTCTTATCTAAGTAATAATATAAAGAGAGTTAGATTCTTTAATTAAAAATTTTTTATTTATATAACTATTTATAAATACTAATATCTAAGAACTTTATATTATCTAAAAATCTATTTTTTTAAGTTGTTAGATTTTTAGAATAATATTATTTACTTTTTTAAATACTAGATTAAATATATATTTCTTATATCTTTATCCTATTTTTAAGTTTAGTATTTTAATATAATTATTAATTATTCTAATCTTAGACCTATTATAGTTTATAAGTATATATAGCTTATATTTAATAGTAGATAACCCTAGTTTCTTTATTATACTAGATTTTATTAAATCTTTATTTAATTTATTATTAATTATAATCTTAATTAGATTTTTATTAACCTTTACCTAAAATTAAAATCTAATATTATTATAAGATTTTATAGTAGTAATTTATTTAGTTTTAAAAAAGGTTTTATTATATAGCCTTTTTACTAAAAAACCTTCTAATTTTTTAGTTTTTTATATTTAAGAATATTAGGTTTAATTATTAAAATTTATTAAAAAGAAAAACTTTAAAGATAAAATCTCTTTCTTATATACTAGTAGTTTTATAATATTATTTACTACTATTCTTACTATATTTCTTATTATTTATAGGACTAACTATTTATTTAGTAAGAATACCCTTTTATTTTTAAAAATTTTTAATCCTTTAAAGATTTTTATATAAATTATTTCTAATATATTATAAAATTCCTTTTAAAGTATTTCTTTAATCCTTTTTATTATAAGGCCCTTTATATCCTCTTTACCTAAATCCCTAATTACTATTTTAAATAATTCTTTAAATTACTATATTAATATAAGTATTCTAATCTTATTAATTAGTATTATTTTTTTAAAGGGTCTTAATATTTTTATAAAAATATTTATTAGTCTTTTAAAAGATATTATTTTTATAAACTCCTTAACCCTAAAGAGTATATTATTTAAATTAGTAATATATTCTAATTAATTCTTCTCTAATTTTAATATTAATTTAATATAATTTCTAAAGATTATTTAAAAACTTATTATTAAAAGACTTATTTCTAATAATAAGTTCTCCCTTATATTAGAACCGGGGCTAGGAAGGGCTGGTAATAGGAACTACATGGGTAGAGCGGAGTTCTAAGTACAAATGTCTAGGAAGTTCAGCGCTAAGTATAACTAAACATGCTAGATATATATTTAGAGAGATTAGGGTATTTAATAATAAAATACACTAAATATACTAAACTAAATAGTCTTAGCAGACTTTTCTATATCTATATAGTTAGGGCTCTCACCTATTTTAGATAGATCTCTTTATATTTAATTTATATAGTTAATTAATAGTTACTCTTAGCCTTTAAAGACTTAATCTTATATTATTAAATAATACTAAGTTATACCTAGCTTACCCTATTTATATTGCCTTTTAATTATTTATCTTTAGAAGACCTATATAATATTAGTTTATAATACTTTAAATACCTTTAAATGTAAGTTTATTAAATTAATAAAATATAGTAACCCTAAGTAAAACTATTTAGGACTAATATTATAACCTTAATAGAAGACATTAAAGGAATATTAAGATTATTTAATTAAACCTTTATTATAAAGAAAGAAAGAAGCTTAAAAAGTAGTTATTATAGGTTTAATTCTACTTTTATTTCTATAAGAAAATAGTCTTAAATAAGTAGTAAATAGTAATTACTATTACCTTTATATATAAAGACGCATAAAAATAGGTATAACTATATTTATAGAAGTACCTTAATAATCTAATAAATATATTAGATATAATAAGGTGGATAGAGAGTTTTATATACTTTAAAATAGAACTCTATAAGATATTTATACCTTTAAATAAAATTAATTAAGTGGTATAAATTATATAATATATTAAATAAAGGAGGTTTATAGCAGAATTTATAACTTAGTTCTAGTAGTATATAGTTAAAATAGAACAGAATAATAATATACTTATAATAATATATAGAAGGGGGTTAAAAGAAAATATTAAGGATAAGCTTATAAAAATTAGAGTAAGTACTAATATACTTAATAAACTTTAGAAGAAAGTTATTAGGATTAATAATAATCTCTTTAAAAAAGCTATAAAGAAAAGATATAATAGAGGAATTACTAAAATAGGTATCTTAAAATATCGCTTTAATAAGAATTTTAACTCTAATTATAGAAAGAAGATATATAACCTATATAAACTAATATTAATAGAAATTAATATAATAAAGAAGAGAACTATATAAAGAAAGCTAAATAAAAGGGTAAATAGAAAAGTACTAAAGTACTATAGTTATAGTAAACTAAGTTATTTTACTAAAGATTATAAGTTAAAAAATATAATATTAAGACCTTAGATTAATATAATAAAAAGAGTACTTATTAAGAAGAAAGGGATTTTAGAAGATAGTAAACTATTACTAATATAAGATAATCTAGAACTTAATATAATACTAGAGATAGTAAATATAATAAGAGAAATAATAAATTAACTATAAAAAGGTATTAATAGACTATTAAAAGAACTAGATAAGAATAATAATAAAATTATAAAGGATTTAATAACTATATCTAACTAATAGGAATATTACCTATAAGGATTTTTATATAAGATATAGGATAGTATAATCCTACTAGTTATAATAGGGCTTGAAAATTAAAATAAATATAATAAGTATTATAATAGGTTTTAGGAAATATAAAATAAATAATTTAGACTAGGATATAATAGAAAGGCTTAAATAAATAAATAAGATTAGGAAAATAATTTTAATTAGGAGTAAATAAACTATAAAGAGGAATAAGAACCTAAATTATTCTAAAAGGATTAAAGATAAGATATATATAATTATAAAAACAATATATACTATCCTAGATATAGGGAAATCTACTAAAATAAATATATAAGTTTATAATACCTAAAATACAATATAGTATAAAGGGAGGTATAAGGGTTTATATACTTACTATAATATCTTATAAAAGTATTTAAATAATATAAAATTAACTATTACTCTTAGCACTTATATAGAAAAAGAGAAATATATTATTTTCTAGGGAGATTAAATAATTAGTACTAAGTATTTAGGGAAATATTAAATAAAGACTATTATTATAAAGACTATAAAGGGGTAGTATAGGAAATATGCCTATACCCTAATTATTATAAATATATATAGGTAAAGATCTTAGTAGGATTCCACTTAAAAGATAATCTAACTCCTTTATTAGATAATTAAGGAAAAGACTAATCACCTATACTAAGGGTAGGTATAAGGAGATTAATATTATAACCCCTAGATAATAAATATACTTAATAGAGTATAATTAACTTATTAAAATACTAGTTAAAATTAATAGTTAAGGAACTATTATAATAATTAATTTTAAAGTAATAGGGAACTTTATATTTAATATTCTTATATAAATATAAAAAGTACTAATAGTTAATAAGAAGGAATTATATTAGTTATAGATAGCTGATAAGTTAAATCTATTATTAAGAGATATTAATAGGGAAATAATCTTATTAAATATAGCTTATTAACGACACTATAAGGAAATTACCTTTAATATAGTATAAATAGCTAACTATTATATTATATTAAGAGTATCTTAGTTAAGGAAGTAAAACCTAATAATTAATTAGAAAATAGGAGTACTTAGATTTAAAAAGATTAATAACATTACTAACTCTAAATATATATATTAGTAGTAATTAATAGTGTATAATACTATAATTTTAAATAAGAATAACTTTATGAAAGGATCTGACTCTATAAATATAAGTAAAGGGTTAGCTAGTTAATAGTATAAGAGTAATAAAAAAGGAAATATACCTTTAGATATCCCTAAAAAATATCTTAAGTATATATAGCTCTTTTAGGAAGAAGTAAATATAAAGATATTATTTAAGTACTAGCCTTAAGATTATAAAATTAAACTTAAATTAGGTAAGGAATTAATATTTAAATCTATATATATATTATTAGAAAAGGAACTCTAAGTACTATATAAATATATTAAAGAGAACTTAAAAAAGGGATTTATTTAATACTCTTTATATTAAAGAAAGATAGAAGCTTATAGTTATATATTAACTATTAAAAGTTAAATAATATTATAATTAAGAATAGGTACCTATTACTAAATATTAGTAAACTTTAGAACTAATTTAGGAAGGCTAAGGTTTTTATAAAGCTAGACCTTAGAAGGGCTTATAACTTAATTTATATAAAAATAAGAAAAGAATAGAAAACTGTATTTAGGACTTAATATAGATATTATAAATATTTAATTATATTATTTAGACTTATTAACGCACTAGCAACCTATTAAGCATTAATTAATAATATATTAAGGGTATATTTAGATAGAATAGTAGTAGCCTACCTTAATAATATTCTAATTTATTTAGAAAATGAGGTAGAATATGTTTACTATATATAAAAAGTATTTAAATACTTATATAAAGTTAGACTACTCTTTAAACTAGAAAAATATAAATTCTATAAAAAGAAAGTTAACTTCCTAGGATATAATATTAGTATAGAAGGTATTTAGATAAGCTAAGATAAAATTAAAGATATATAAGAATAGCTAATACTAATAATAATTAAAGAAGTATAAGTATTCTTAAGATTCCTAAATTTTAATAGATAATTTATTAAAGGATTTTTAAAAAAAGCTCTACCTTTAATAAAACTAACTATTAAAGATAAAGAATTTAAATAGGGAAAAGAATAAGATAATATAGTCTTATAATTAAAGAAAGTATATATAGAACCACTAGTATTATATATCTTTTAAATTAATTAATTAGTAAGGATTAAAATTAATATATTAGATTTAGTTATAGGAACATGCCTATATTAATAAAAGGATAATAAGTAGTATTTAATTATTTACTATTTAAGAAAGATAATAATATTAGAGCAAAACTATAATATCTATAATAAGGAATTACTTGTAATAGTTAAGACATTTAAATATTAGAGAGTTTATATTAAAAACTATTTAGAACTTAATATCTTTACTAATTATAAGAATCTCTTAAATTTTATAATAATAAAAGCACTTAACTAAAAACAAGTTAGATAAGCGGAACTTTTAAGATAAAATAAATTTAAAATCTACTATACCTTAGGAAAAAAAAATAAATATGCTAATAATTTAAGTAGATAATTAGACTATATAAATATAAAAAACTTAAATAAATAAGCTATCCTATAGTAAGAAAAGAACGGATTATTAGTACTAAATATATAGATACTTATAATAACTATAAGGGTTAAAGGATTAAATATAATTAATAAACTAATAAAAGTATATAATAAAGATACTAAAGCTAAGGAATTGTATAAAGAATAACCTAATATAGTAGTACTAAGCTATTAGAGCAAGACATATATACTAGAGAAATATATTAAGGAAATAATCTAAAATTATTATAATAACTTAATATACAGGTACCTAGGAGTTACTAGGATAATAGAACTTATTTATAGAAACTATAATATATTATAATTAAGACTAAAGATAAAACAATATATTAAAGAATATATCAAGTATTAGTAGAATAAGTTAGTAAGATATAAGCTATATAGGAATATATAATTTACACCTATACTAAAGATACTATAGGATAATATTATAATAGACTTTATTACTAAGTTATTAAAGTCTAAAAACTTAATAATAGTAGAAATATATAATATTATTATAATTATTATAAATAGACTAATAAAGTATATTATTATACTACCCTTTAAAGAAAAATATAATATTAAATAATTAGTATTTATATTACTAGACAGGCTTATAAGGGATTATAGTATACTTAAATTAATAATATTAAATAGGGATAAGCTATTTACCTTAAACTATTAAAAAATATTATTAGGAATAATTAAAATAAAACTAAAAATATTAATAATATATTATCCTTAAATAGATAGATAAATAGAAAGGGTAAACTAAATATTAAAAATATATTTAAGGTATTATATAAATAAATAGTAAAATAACTAAGTAACCTTATTACTAATAACTTAGCTAATATATAATAATAAGTTATCTAGAATAACTAGAATAATACTATTTTTTATAAATTATAAAAAAAATATAAATAGCTTTCTATAATTATAAGAAGGACTTAATATAAAGAAAATATTAATTAAAGCTAAAAAGCTTAAGAAAGTTTATAAAAATCTAAAAAATACTATTAAGAGCTTAAATAAAAAAGTTAGACTTTAAATTAATAGGAATTAAAAAGATAATCCTTAACTAAAAAAGAAGAATAGAGTATATCTCTTAAGTAAGAATATAAAAATAAAAACGCCTAGTAAAAAACTAGATTATATAAAGGTTGGACTATTTTTAATTATAGAATAAAGGGGGCTAATTAATTATAAATTAGAATTATCTAAGGGATTTAAATAATACCTAGTCTTCTATATATTACTATTAGAACTAACAGACCCTAGCACACTAATATAGAATAATTTTTAATATAAAACTAAAGAAAAGGATAAATATAAAGTTAAGAAAATCCTAGATTAAAAGAATTAAAAGTACCTTATTAAATAAAAAGACTATAATAATACTAAAAATATATAGAAACTACTTAAAAACCTTATAAACTATTAGGATTAATTATAATAGTTTTAAGTATAAAAAACTAGGTTTAGTTAAGATTAATAGGAAAAATAAAGAATAAAAAGGGATTAAGAAGAGAAGGCTCCTTAAAATACTTATTAACTTCTAGCTTAAGAATATTCTATACCTTAGTATTATCTATCTCTTTTAGCTTCTAAAAATAGAACTTTTTTTACTATTTAAAATAGGCTAGCTTTATCCTAATTTCCTAAATATCCTTATTAAGTTTCTTAACTATGTCTTACACCTTTTTATACTCACAACTAGGAGGGGCTAAATTATAATAATAATTTATTTTATCACACTTAGTATATTAAATAGACCCCTTAGTCTTAATATAATCCTTAGACTTAATATATACTATTAAATATACATTATATATCTTTATAACAACACGACAGAGTTTTCTTTTATAATAATTAATAGCTTAAATATAGTAGAGGTTACTACTATCTTTAATATATATAATACCTTATTAAATAAATATTTAAGAAGGAGGAATTAAATTTTAAAATAAAATTTTTAAAAAGAAGATTTAATATTAGAATTAGGGCTAGAAAGGGCTAGTAATAAAAACTATATAAATAAAATAAAGTTCTAAGTATAAATATCTAAAAAGTTTAGCGCTAAGTATAACTAAACATGCTAGACATATATTTAGGGAGATTAGAGTATTTAATAATAAAATATACTAAATATATTAAATTAGATAGTCTTAGTAAACTTTCCTATATTTATATAATCAAGGCTCTTACCTACTTTAGATAGATCTCCTTATATTTAACTTATATAATTAATTAATAATTACTCCTAGCCTTTAAAGACTTAATCTTATACTATTAAGTAATATTAAGTTATACCTAGCTTACCCTATCTATATTACTCTTTAATTATTCATCTTTAGAAGACCTATACGACGTTAGTTTATAATACCTTATTATTATTAATTAAGTAGTTTTAGTCTTTTTTTAATTTTAAGGACTTTAAAATTTTATTATTTATTATAACTACTTATTATTTAAGTATTTTAAAGAACTATTTTAATCTTTACTTTTCTAATCTATAAATTTTATAATAATTATTATAATAAGTTATTTAAAAGTAATTTTTATAATTACTAAAATACTTCTCCTCTTATATTTATATATATAGATTATTTATTTTAATAGTCTAATTTATAAGACTAGTAGATTATTTCCCTACTACTATTATCTAGTATTTTAATATAGGGTATTTATTTTTATAATATCCCTTCTTATAATACCTATAATATTTAATTTTAAATAAATTCTTTTCTTATTTTTTTCTTTTCTTTAACCTTTTTTAGGGCTTTATATTAGTTATTAAAATATTTTTTTTAACTAATTTTTTCTCTAGGATTAAAACTCTCTATTCTTATTTTCTTTTATATATATAGTTATTAATAGAGTAAATCTTACTAAATAGTACTACTAAGTTAATAATATTATTTAATTAAATAAGCTTATTTTTAATCTCTTTTTTAAGCCCTTTATAGTATTAAGTTATATAAGCTATATTAAATTAGTCTAACTAGTATAAAATTTTTTAAAATTTAGTAATATATTCTATTATTGCTCTTTTTTATTTTAGGTTTATTATTCTTTATTTTAATCTTTTTACCTTTATAAAGTTTTTAAAATAAAATTTTAAAAGTCCTTAAATATAGTTCTTATTAACAAAAAACTTTAATAATTTATTTTTTATAAAATTAATATCCTAGAGTTATATATATTCCTTTAATTAAGATTTAAGGATATCTACTATATTCCCCTTAAAGTATAATAGAAGGAATATATTCCTTATTTTTATTATTAAAAAAGATTTAGTATAAAATACTATATATAAACTAGCTCTTTTTAAAAATATATTTAATATTCCTTTTTTTCTTAAAAACTTATATAAAATAAGTATTTTTATACTACTCTTATTTACTACTACTTCCTTTTTAAGAATAAGAGTAATATTATTCTTTTTATATTTATTTTTAAAGCTTAATAAATAATTATTTACTATTAAACCTAAGGTATTTATATTATTAATAGAGTATAGTATTTAAAATATAATAAGGGGGTTTAACTCTAATATAATCTATAACTAAGGTATAATATAAATAGTATAATATTAAAAAGTTAAATATTTATTAGCTATAAACTCCTCTCTATTATATAAATTAAATATATAGAAAGAAATTTTATTATTAAAAAAAAAGCCCTTTTTTATATATTTATTAATTCTTTAAATACTTTTTTTAGGATTATTTAAAATTAATTACTAATCCTATCTAACTCTTTTAAGATTATTTAGACTAATTACTAATTAAACTAATCTTAAGGATTAGTTTATTAAGCCTACTAATTATATTACCATGATTTTTAGTACCTTATAATATATACTTCTTATACTAGCTAGTCCTAAAGTGGGTAAACTTATAATACCCCTAACTTAAAAAAAAAGATAGTACTTATATTATTATATTTTACTTAAGAGTTTACTATTTAATATATATAATTTAGTTTAAAAAGTAATTTTACTATTTAATATATAACTATTGTTCTTCTTAAGATTAATAGTTTTATCTTTTTTTAACTAATTCCTTTAAGTTTTCTTTTTAATTTTAAATTTATTTTAAATATTAAATTTTTTATTTTTATTTTTAAATAATTTCTTAAACTTTTTTAATATATTATTATATTACTTATTAAAAGTATTATTATTTAAGATAATTTACTTTTATTATAATTATAAGGGGTAAATAAAATAAATAAGAATTATAAACTTTATCTTTAAATTAAAATTAATATATAAAATAAATATAAAAAAGAGATTTTTAAATAAAAGGGGACTTATACTTATATAAAGTATATAAGTACTAGGTAATTTTAAGGATAAATTATTTAAAAGTTATATTAGAATTAGGGCTAGGATAGGCTAGTAATAAAAACTATATAAATAGAGTAGAGTTCTAAGTATAAATATCTAAAGAGTTTAATATTAAGCGCGACTAAATATACTAAATATATATTTAGGGAGATTAGGATATTTAGTAATTAAATATATTAGATATATTAAACTAGATAGTCTTAATAAACTTTTTTATATTTATATAATTAGGGCTCTTACCTATTTTAAATAAATCTCTTTATATTTAACTTATATAATTAATTAATAATTATTCCTAGCCTTTAAAGACTTAATTTTATATTATTAAATAATATTAAATTATATCTAGCTTACCTTATTTATATTACTTTTTAATTACTTATCTTTAAAAGACTTATATAATATTAGTTTATAATACTTTAAGTACCCTTAAATATAAGTTTATTAAATTAATAAAATATAGTAACCCTAAGTAAGACTACTTAAGATTAATATTATAGCCTTAATAAAAAAATACTAAATAAATATTAAAATTACTTAATTAAACCTTTATTATAAAGAAAAAAAAAGTTTAAAAAGTAGTTATTATAAATTTAACTCTACCTTTACTTCTCTAAAGGAATAATTTAAAATAAATAATAAATAATAATTATTATTATTTTTATATATAAAAATATATAAAAATAGATATAATTATATTTATAAAAGTATTTTAATAATTTAATAAAATAAATAAAGAGTTTTATATACTTTAAAATAGAATTTTATAAAATATTTATACCTTTAAATAAAATTAACTAGGTAGTATAAATAATATAATATATTAAATAAAGGAGGTTTATAGTAGAATTTATAATCTAATTCTAATAATATATAATTAAAATAGAATAAGACAATGATATACTTATAATAATATATAGAAGGGGGTTAAAAAAAATATTAAAAATAAATTTATAAAAATTAGAGTAAGTATTAAGATGTTTAATAAACTTTAAAAAAAAACTATTAAAATTAATAATAATTTTTTTAAATAAACTATAAAGAAAAGATATAATAAAGGAATTATTAAAATAGGTATCTTAAAATATTATTTTAATAAAAACTTTAACTTTAATTATAGGAAGAAAACATATAACCTATATAAACTAATACTAATAGAAATTAATATAATAAAGAAGAGAATTATATTAAAAAAAGCTAAATAAAAAGATAAATAAAAAAATATTAAAACATTATAATTATAATAAACTAAGCTATTTTACTAAAAACTATAAATTAAAAAATATAGTATTAAAATCTTAGATTAATATAATAAAAAGAGTATCTATTAAAAAGAAAGGGATTTTAAAAAATAGTAAATTATTACTAATATAGGATAATCTAAGACTTAATATAATATTAAAAATAATAAATATAATAAAAAAGATAATAGATTAATTATAAAAAAGTATTAATAAACTATTAAAGGAATTAAATAATAGTAACAATAAAATTATAAATAATTTAATAACTATATCTAATTAATAAGAATATTATCTATAAGGATTTTTATATAAGATATAGGATAATATATTTCTACTAATTATAATAGGGCTTAAAAATTAAGATAAATATAATAAGTATTATAATAAGTTTTAAAAGATATAAAATAAATAACTTAAACTAAATTATAATAGAAAGGCTTAGATAAATAAATAAAATTAAAAAAATAACTTTAATTAGAAGTAAGTAAATTATAAAAAAAAATAAAAACCTAGATTATTCTAAAAGGATTAAGAATAAAATATATATAATTATAAAAATAATATATACTATCTTAGATATAAGGAAATCTACTAAAATAAATATATAAATATATAGTACTTAAAATATAATATAGTATAAAAAGAGGTATAAGGGTTTATATATTCACTATAATATTGTTACGAACTAACGTTGTATGGGTCTTCTGAAGATGAGTAATTAAAGAGCAACATAGATAGGGTAAGCTAGGTATAACTTAGTATTATTTAGCAATATAAAATTAAATCTTTAAAGGCTAGGAGTAACTATTAGTTAACTATATAAATTAAATATAAAAAGATCTATTTAAGGTAGGTAAGAGCTTTAATTATATAGATATAGGAAAGTCTATTAAGACTACCTAGTTTAATAAAATTAATCTATAAATTATTTAAACTCTTTATAGTTTATTTAAATCACTTAGTAATTTATTTAAACTAGTAGTTTATATATTTTAATTACTAAACTATTTAAACCCTTCTACTAAGCCTATGCTAGAATATTTATAGTGATAGTATTCCCTCTATTACTTCTTATTAAGTTCTAATACTATCCTCCTCCTTTAATATTTTTATCCTAAAGATAACCATCTATCCTTTATACTATAATACACTATTAATCCTCTATTAAAGTCCACCCTTTATTATAGGTGAGTTTTAGAGAGTGCTTATTCTAATAGAATTATATATTATTATAATAACTATATATGCCGGCATAAAGAATATAAGGTCAGTTCAAGCTCTAATTCTTATATAGAGTGTATTAGAGTTGGCCTGCCTTATAAGCTTACTTTTTTAGAAGCTAAGCTTCGCTGTATATAAAAAAAATATTATAAAAAGTTAAAGGCCGCCTGCCTAGCGGCTATATAGATTTAAGAGCTCATCGCCTACTAGTTAAGGCTTTATATTAAAGCAAATAATCTAGAAAAGTAAGAGGAAGAACTTATTTAGTAAGAACTTTAGAATATTAAAAAGTTGGAAGTAGATAAAGTAGTATAAGTTATCTTTAAAAGCCCGCTCTTTAATCTAAATTTAAAGGTTTTTAAAATTCCCTCTAACTTTAACTAGTCTATATTCTCTATCCCTAAAACTATTATAGAAGGTTTTAGTAATTTATAAGATTTTTAAGTAGCTCTTATATATTTTTAGTATTATTATAGTCTTTTTATTTAATAAGATATTTTTAACCTTTTTAATCTAGGATTTTCTTAACCTTATATTTATCTTCTTTTTTAATTTTATACTAAAAATTATCCTATACTAGTATACTAGGGTCTGCTAGTTCTAAGAGTGATATATAGAAGACTAGATATTATTTTAACCCTTTAAATAATTTTAACTTATAATTTACTAGTCCCTTTTATTTTATAATTAAAAATAGTCTAACCTTTATATAATCTAGTTTTTTACTAGGCCTCTTTATTTTTATATTTTTAGTTAAGAGATATACTTTATCCCCCTCTTTTAGCTAAGGATTATTTTTTTAATTCTTATTAGCTTAAAGCCTAACCTTTTTATTTAAATTTTTAATAGTGTCCTTTAAATTTTTATAAACTTCTCTAAATTTTTTAACTTTAACTAATATTTTATCTATATTAGGTCCCTTTTATAGTTATAGAAAGCTATTTATATTTTTCTTATAATTTATAAAGAATAGTATTATCCTAGTTGTTTTAGACAACTTATTATTATATATTAGCTATGCTATTAGTAGCAACGTTACCCAATTATTTTATCGTTTATTTATATAATACCTTAGGTATATTTTTAATATTTAGTTTACTCTCTCTATCTATTTATTTACTTAAGGATGATATACTGTTAATATTTTTAGTTCTATTCCAATCATTCCTAATAGCATTTTTTAATAGTTTAAGATGAATAGCTTATCTCTATCTAACATTATTAATTTAGGTATATTATAGTCCCTTATAAGCCTGTCTAGTAATATAAATACTAATTATTTAGCATTATACTTTTCTTTAAAGGGTAGTATAATAGTATATTTTATTAGTCTATCTATAATAACTATAATAGCATTATATACCTCTACTATTATAGGATCCTTAGATTTTAGTAATTTAGTAATAAAGTCTATTATAACATCATCCTATAGTGTCTTTGGTACAGGTGTAAATTATATATTCTTATATAATTTATATCTTGCTAACTTATTCTACTAATATTTAATATATTCCTTAATATATTGCTCCACCTTTGGTCTTAGTTATGGTATATTATAATTTCTATAAATAAGTTCTATTATTCTAGCAACTCCTGGGTGCCCGTGCATCAGGTCGTTATAATAATCCTAGATTATTTCTTTAATGCATTCCTCTAGTATATACATCTTGCTTTAGTAGCTTAGTACTACTACGTTAAATTATTTCTTATATAATTCCTTAGCTTTAGTATCTTCGCTGTATACTTTTATAAGCCTATTAATTGTATTTAATCCTTTAACCCTTATAGTTATTATAAGTGTCTGTATATTTAGCACCAATAATCTATCTTTTTCTTATTATAGGATAGCTTATTTATTTAAGTCTTTTATATTTATATAGTCTAATTATCTATTTAAAATATTAACGCGTCGATTTTCTTTCCCTAGGGTGTAGTGGATTTTAAATTTATATTATCCTAAAAGTTCTACCTATCTAACTTATCTTTAGTTAAGTATTTTTGTTATTATAAAATTTAAAAGATTCTTATAATTAGTAAAGATATTAAGTTTTAAATAGCTTTTAGTATAAACTCTCTAATACTTAAGTGCTTCTACTACTGCAAGTAACTCCTTATTATAGATGTTATAGTTCTGCTTTAGCATTATTATCTTTCTTAAATAGTATATAACTAGGTACTACTTACTATCCTTTTATTAATATAGGCACGCTTCTATAGCCAGATCTAATATATTAGTTTTAATCCTTACTAGTTGGTTAACTTAAAAAGTATATAATACTAGTGGTTCTATACACGCTTTTTTTAATTATAAGACTATATTATCTTATTCTTTTCCCTATTTAAATTCTTTATCTTTAGTAGTTAGTCTTATTAGAGGTAGAGCTTTCTTTAAAAATCCTTTAATAAACTGCCTGTTAAAGTTTAGGAATTCTAAGAATGCTTGTATTTCTTTAACTATTATTAGTGTTAGTCATTCTTATATATTTCTAATTTTATTTTGGCTTATTTAAACACCTTCTATGCTAATATTATATCCTAGGAAGTCGACCTTTGTTCTATAGAATTTATATTTTTCTGGTTTAAGGAGTAGTCTAGCTTTATGTTAGAACCGGGGCCAGGACGGGCCGGTGACAGATGTTACGCCAGGAAGGCGAAAATTGCAGAACGAATGTTCAGTATGGCCAGTACGACTGGGTATGCTGAACACCCTGAGCATGCTGAACATGTTCAGTAGGGAGCAGGGGGATCAGTGTGCTGAACACACTGATTACTGAAGTCTTGGCAGACTTTCCTATGTCTATATAGTCAGGGCTCTCACCCACCTTAGATAGATCTCCTTGTATTCAACTTATATAATTAACTGATAGTTACTCCTAGCCTATTAAAGACTTGATCTTATATTGCTAAGTGATACTAAGTTATACCTGGCTTACCCTATCTACGTTGCTCTTTGATTACTCATCTTTAGAAGACCCATACGACGTCAGTTTATAACACTTTGAATACCCTTAAGTATGAGTTCATTAAATCAACAAAGCACAGCAACCCCAAGTGAGACTACTTAGGACCGACGTTATAGCCTTGATGGAGGATACCGAGGAAGTATTAAAATTGCCTAACCAGACCTTTATCATAGAGAAAGAAAGAAGCTTAAAGAGTGGTTGTTGTAGGTACAACTCTACCTTCGCTTCCATAAGGAAACGGTACTAGACAAATAACAAACGGCAATCGCTATTACCTTCATGCGCGGAGACGCACAGAAATGGGTGCAACTACATTTATAGAAATACCTCGACGATCCAACGGATGTACCAGACGTGACAAGATGGATGGAGAGTTTTGCGCGTTTTAAGGCAGAACTCTGTAAGATCTTCGCACCATCAAACGAAATTAACTAAGTGGTATAAGTAATACAACACATCAAGCAAAGGAGGTCTGTAGCAGAATTCACGACTCAATTCCAACAGTATGCAGTTAAAATGGAATAGGATGATGACGCACTTATGATAATATATAGAAGGGGGTTAAAAGAAAACGTTAAGGATGAGCTTATAAGAACTGGAGCAAGCACTAATACACTCGACAAACTTTAGAAGGAAGCTATTAGGATTGACGATAATCTCTTTAAAAGAGCTATAGAGAAAAGACACGACGGAGGAATCACTAGAGCAGGTGTCTCAGGATATCATTTTGGTAGAAACTTTGACTCTAACTATAGAAAGAAGGCACACGACCTATATAGACCAATACCAATAGAAATTGATGTGATGAGGAAGAGAACTGTGCAAAGAAAGCCAAATAAAGGGGCAAATAAGAAAGCACTGAAGTGCTATGGCTGTGGCAAACCGGGCCACTTCGCTAGGGACTGCAGGTTGAAAAACGTGGTGTTAAGACCTCAGATCAACATGATGAAGAGAGTACCTATCAAGAAGGAAGGGACTCCAGAAGACGGTGAAACATCGCTAGTATAGGATAATCCAGAACTCAATACAATGTTAGAGACAGTAAACGCAATGGAAAAAACAATAGATCGACTGCAAGCAGGCATCGATAGAATATTAAAAGAACTGGATGACAGCGATGACGAAACCACGAATGATCCAATGACTATGTCTGACCAATGGGAACACTATCTACAAGGATTCTCGTACGAAACATAGGACAGTACATTCCCACCAGCCATAACGGGGCTCGGAAGCCAAGATAAGTACGACAGGTATTATAACAGGTTCCAAGAAATACGAAACGAATGGCTCAGGCAAAGTTATGAAGGAAAGGCTTAGATAGATGAGCAAGATCAGGAAGACGACTCTGACTGGGGGCAAGTGAACCACGAGGAGGAACAAGAACCTGGATCATTCCAAAAGGATCAAGGATGGGGCATGCACGACTACAGAAACAATGCATACCATCCTAGACACGGGGAAATCTACTGGAGTAGATACGCAAGTATATGGTGCCCGAAACACAATACAGCACGAAGGGAGGCACAAGGATTTGTGTACTCGCTATAATGTCTCGCGAAAGTATTTGAATAATGTGAGGTGGACTGCTACTCGTGGCACCTGTGTAGAAAAAGAGAGATGCATTACTTTCCAAGGAGATCGGACGATTGGCACCAAGTGTTCAGGGAAATACTGGACAAAGACTACTATTATGAAGATTGTAAGGGAGTAATATGGGAAACGTGCTTACATCCTAATTGCCACAAACACATGCAAGCTAAGATCTCGGCGGGATTCCACCCAAAAGATAACCTGACTCCTTTATTGGATAATCAGGGAAAAGACTAATCACCTATGCCAGGGGTAGGCATAAGGAGATTAATACCATAACCCCTAGATAACAGATATGCTCAGCAGAGTATAGTCAACTTATCAAAATACCGGTTAAAATTAATGGTCAGGGAACTATTGCGATGATCGATTTTGGAGCAATAGGAAACTTTATGTCCAACGTCCTCATATAAATATGAAAAGTGCCGACGGTCGACAAGAAAGAACCTTATTAGCTATAGATGGCCGACGGGTCAAATCTATCATCAGGAAACGTTAACAGGGAAACGATCCCGTTAGACGTAGCTTATCAACGACACCACGAGGAGATCACCTTTGATGTGGTTCGGATGGCCAACCACCACATTATATTAGGAGCACCTTGGTTGAGGAAGCAAAACCCAATAATCAATTGGAAAACAGGAGTACTTATATTTAGAGAGACTAATAACGTCATCAGCTCTGAACATACGCATCGGCAGCAATCAATGGTGCATAAGAAGCTAAGTGGAAGAACCACTACGGAATGCAATACTATAACTTCGAATAAGGATGACCTCATGAGAGGATCCGACTCCATAGATATAAGCGAAGGGTTAGCTGGTTAACAGCATAAGAGTAGTAAGAGGAAAGACGTACCTTTGGATATCCCTAAAGAGTACCTTAAGTATATACAGCTCTTTTAGGAAGAAGTAGACGCAAAAGCGCTACCTAGATACCAGCCTTGGGATCATAAAATCAAACTTGAACTAGGCAAGGAACCAACATTCGGACCTATATATACATTATTAGAAAAGGAACTCCAAGTACTACACAGGTATATTAAAGAGAACCTAAAGAAGGGATTTATTTAAGAATCTAAATCATCAGCAGGCTATCCAATACTCTTCGCACCAAAGAAGGACGGAAGCTTGCGGCTATATATTGACTATCGAAAGCTAAACGATATCACGATTAAGAATAGGTACCCATTGCCAAATATTGGTGAACTTTAGGACCAACTTGGGAAGGCTAAGGTTTTTATAAAGCTGGACCTCAGGGGGGCTTATAACTTAATTCATATGAAAGAGGGAGAAGAATGGAAAACTGTATTCAGGACTTGATATAGATATTATGAGTATCTGGTCATGCCATTCGGACTCACTAACGCACCAGCAACCTGTCAAGCGTTAATCAACAACGTGTTGAGGGCACACCTAGATAGAATAGTGGTGGCCTACCTTGACAACATTCTGGTTTATTCGGAAAATGAGGCAGAACATGTCTACTATGTATAAGAAGTACTTAAATACTTACGCAAAGCTAGACTACTCCTTAAACCAGAAAAATACGAATTCCACAAAACAAAGGTCGACTTCTTAGGATATGATATTAGCACGGAAGGTGTTCAGATGAGCCAGGATAAAATCAGAGACATACAAGAATAGCCAACACCAACAACAGTTAAAGAAGTACAAGCATTCTTAGGATTCCTAAACTTTAACAGGCGGTTTGTCGAAGGATTCTTAAAGAAAGCTCTACCTTTGACGAGACTAACTGCTAAAAATAAAGAGTTTAAATAGGGAAAAGAACAAGACGATGCGGTCTTGCAATTAAAGAAGGCGTGCATGGAACCACCAGTGTTATACACCTTTCAAGTCAATCAACCAGCAAGGATTAAAACCGACATATTAGATCTGGCTATAGGAGCGTGCCTATGTCAATAAAAGGACAGCAAGTGGCACCCAGTTGCGTACTATTCAAGAAAGATGACAGCACCAGAGCAAAACTATAATATCCATGACAAGGAGTTGCTTGCGGTAGTTGAGGCACTTAAGCATTAGAGAGTTTATGCTGAAAGCTATTTAAAACTCAATATCTTCACTAATTATAAGAACCTCTTAAATTTCACAACGACAAAAGCACTCAACCGAAGACAAGTCAGATGGGCAGAACTTTTAGGATAGTACAAGTTCAAGATCCACTACACCCTAGGAAAAAAGAATGGACGCGCTGACGCTTTAAGTAGATAATCGGACTATATAAATATAAAAGACTTAAATAAATAAGCTATCCTACGGCAAGAAAAAGATGGATTATTGGTGCCAAACACACAAACACTTGCAACAACTATAAGGGTTGAAGGACCAAACATGATTAATAGGCTGATGAAAGCATACGACAAAGATGCTAAAGCTAAGGAATTACGCAAGGAACAACCCAACGTAATAGTGCTGAGCTACCAAGGCAAGACGTATGTACTAGAGGAATGTGTTGAGGAGATGATCCAAGATCATTATGACGACCCGATGCACAGGCACCCAGGAGTTACCAGGACAATAGAACTTATTCGCAGAAATTACAATGCACCATAACTAAGACCAAAGGTGGAACAATATATCAAGGAATGCATCAAGTGTTAATAGAACAAGTCAGCAAGACATAAACTATATAGGAATATACAGTTCGCACCTGTACCAAAGACACCATAGGACGATGTCACGATGGACTTTATTACCAAGTTACCAAAGTCCAAGGATCCAATAACAGCAGAGGTATACAATGCCATCATGGTTATCATAGATAGACTGACAAAATATACCATCATGCTACCCTTCAAAGAAAAGTATAATGCCGAACAATTAGTATTCGTGTTGCTAGACAGGCTTATAAGGGACTACAGCATACCTAAGTTAATAACGTCAGATAGAGATAAACTGTTCACCTCGAACTACTAAAAAACGCTATTGGGAATGATCAGAACAAAACTAAGGATGTCGATAGTATATCATCCTTAAATGGATGGATAAATAGAAAGGGCAAACCAGACACTAGAGACGTACCTAAGATATTATATAAACAGACAACAAAACAATTGGGTAACGTTACTACCAATGGCACAGCTGACATACAACAATAAGTTGTCCGAGACAACTAGAATAATACCATTCTTCACGAACTATAGGAAAAATGCAAACGGCTTTCTACAACTATGGGAGGGACCCAACGTAGATAAAGCATTAGTCAAAACTAAAGAACTTAAGGAAGTTTATAAAAATCTAAGGGACACTATTAAAGACTTAAATAAGAAAGTCAGGCTTCAAGCTAACAAGAATCAAAAAGATGGTCCTCAGCTAAAAGAGGGGGATAAAGTATATCTCTTAACTAAGAATATGAAAACGAAGAGACCTAGCAAGAAACTGGATCATGTGAAGGTTGGACTATTTTTGATTATAAAACAAAGGGGACTAGTTAATTATAAATTGAAACTGCCTAAAGGGACAAAGCGACACCCAGTCTTCTATATATCACTCTTAGAACTAGCAGACCCTAGCACACTAGTATAGGACAGTCTTCATTATAAAATCGAAGAAGAAGATGAGTATAAGGTCAAGAAGATTCTAGATCAAAAAGGTCAGAAATACCTTATTAAGTAGAAAGATTGCGACGATACCAAGAATACGTAGGAACCACTTAGGAACCTTGGGAACTGCCAGGACCTGCTGCGACAGTTTCAGGGACGGAGAACTGAGTCTAGTTGATATTAATGGGAAAGGTAGAAGGGGAGAACGGATTTAAAGGAGGAGCTTCTTTAAGACGCTCGTCTACCTCTAGCTTAAGAATATTTTGGGCCTTATAATCACCCAAATCCCTCAGCTTCTTTAAATGGAATTTCCGCTGCTTTTCCAAATAAACGATTTTTATCTTCAACTCCAAGTCCTTTTTATAGAGTTTGAGGATGTCTTTATCTAACTTCTCTACTATGTTCTAGGCCTTCTCATACTCCTTACTAGGGGGGGCCAAGTCGCAGGAACGATTGTTCCCATCGCACGAAGTACAATGGTTACTACCAGGAGTAACCACACACTCGCTCCCAAAACGGACACATGCTTGGCAGGAACGCATGTTGATGTGACGACACTTTCTTTTTCTCCTATTAGCAGCACGGTGACGGCAAATGGTGCTGTTGGCTAGAGGGGGCATCATGCTATAACAAATGTTTAAGAAGGAAGGATTGAATTTTGGGATAAAATCCCTGGGAGGGGGACCTAATGTTAGAACCGGGGCCAGGACGGGCCGGTGATAGATATTACGCCAGGAAGGCGAAAATTGCAGAACGAATGTTTAATATGGCCAGTACGACTGGGTATGCTGAACACCCTGAGCATGCTGAACATGTTCAGTAGGGAGTAGGGGGATCAGTGTGCTGAACACACTGATTATTGAAGTCTTGGCAGACTTTCCTATATCTATATAGTCAGGGCTCTTACCCACCTTAGATAGATCTCCTTGTATTCAACTTATATAGTTAACTGATAGTTACTCCTAGCCTATTGAAGACTTGATCTTATATTGCTAAGTGACACTGAGTTATACCTGGCTTACCCTATCTACGTTGCTCTTTGATTACTCATCTTCAGAAGACCCATACGACGTCAGTTCGTAACACTTTATATAAGCATTCAAGTACTTCTTATATATAGTGGATGTATTCTGCCTTATTTTATAAATAAACTAGAATGTTATTAAGGTAGGTTACCACCGTTCTATCTAAATATACCCTTAATATATTATTAATTAACGTTTGATAGGTTGCTAGTGTGTTAGTGAGTCTAAATAATATAACTAAATATTTATAATATCTATATTAAGTCCTAAATACAGTTTTCTATTCTTCTCCTGCTTTTATATAGATTAAGTTATAAGCCCCTTTAAAGTCTAGCTTTATAAAAACTTTAGCCTTCCTAAGTTAATCCTAAAGTTTATTAATATTTGGTAGTAGGTACCTATTCTTAATTATAATATTATTTAACTTTTAATAGTTAATATATAGTCGCAAGCTTCTATCCTTTTTTAGTGTAAAGAGTATTAGATAGCCCGCTAATATTTTAGATTCTTAAATAAATCCCTTTTTTAAGTTCTTTTTAATATACTTATATAGTACTTAGAGTTCCTTTTCTAATAATATATATATAGATCTAAATATTAATTCTTTATTTAGTTTAAGTTTAATTTTATAATCCTAAGGCTAGTATCTAGGTAGCGCCTTTATATCTACTTTTTTCTAAAAGAGCTATATATACTTAAGGTACTCTTTAGGGATATTTAGAGGTATATCTCTCCTCTTATTATTTTTATATTATTAACTAGTTGACCCTTTATTTATATCTATAAAGTTAGATCCTCTTATAAGATTATCCTTATTTAAAGTTGTAGTATTATACTTTATAGTGGTTCTTCTACTTAGCTTCTTATATACTATTGATCACTACTAATATATATATTTAGAGCTGATAATATTATTAGTCTCTTTAAATCTAAGTACTCCTATTTTTTAATTAATTATTAGGTTTTACTTCCTCAACTAAGGTACGCCTAATATAATATAGTGGTTAGCTATCTAAACTATATTAAAGGTAATCTCCTTATAATATTGTTAATAAGCTATATTTAATAGGATTATCTCCCTATTAATATCTCCTAATAATAGATTCAACCTGTCGGCTATCTACAGCTGATAAGGTTCTTCTTTATTAACTATTAACACTTTTTATACTTATATAAGGATATTAGATATAAAGTTCCCTATTACTTTAAAATTAATTATTATAATAGTTCCTTGACTATTAATTTTAACTAATATTTTAATAAGCTAACTATACTCCACCAAGCATATCTATTATCTAGGGGTTATAGTATTAATCTCCTTATACCTACCCCTAGTATAGATAATTACTCTTTTCCCTAATTATCTAATAAAGGAGTCAAGTTATTCTTTAGGTAGAATCCTACTAAGATCTTAGCTTATATATATTTATAATAGTTAGGGTATAGATATATTTCCTATATTACCCTCTTATAATCTTCGTAATAGTAGTCTTTATCTAGTATTTCTTTGAATACTTAGTACTAATTATCCAATCTCCCTAGAAAATAGTGCATCTCTCTTTTTCTATATAGGTGCTATAAATAATAATTAACCTTACATTATTTAAATACTTTTATAAGATATTATAGTAAGTATATAAACCCCTATACCTCTTTTTTTACTATATTATATTTTAGGCACTATATACTTATATATCTACTTTAATAGATTTCTCTATATCTAGGATAGTATATATTGTTTCTATAATTATATATACCTTATTTTTAATCCTTTTAGAATAATCTAAGTTCTTATTCCTCTTTATAGTTTACTTACTCCTAGTTAAAGTTGTTTTTTTAATCTTATTTATTTATTTAAACCTTTCCACTATAACTTAGTCTGAGCTATTTATTTTATATTTCTTAGAACCTATTATAGTACCTATTATACTTATCTTAACTTCCAAGCCCTATTATAGTTGGTGGGAGTATACTGTCCTATATTTTATATAAGAATCCTTATAAGTAGTATTCCTATTAGTTAGATATAGTTATTGAATTGTTTATAATTTTATTATCACTATTATCCAGTTCTTTTAATATTCTATTAATACCTATTTATAGTTAATCTATTATTTTTCCTATTACACTTACTATTTCTAGTATTATATTAAGTTCTAGATTATCCTATATTAGTAATAGTTTACTATCTTCTAGAGTCCCTTCCTTTTTAATAGGTACTCTCTTTATTATATTAATCTAAGGCTTTAATATTATATTTTTTAACCTGTAGTCTCTAGTAAAATAGCCTAGTTTACTACAGCTATAGCACTTCAATACTTTTTTATTTACCCCTTTATTTAGCTTTCTTTATATAGTCCTCTTTTTTTATTATATTAATTTTTATTAATATTAATCTATATAGGTTATATGCCTTTTTTTTATAATTAGAGTCAAAATTCCTACTAAAATAATATCTTAAAATACTTACTTTAGTGATTCCTTTATTATATCTTTTCTTTATAGCTTTTTTAAAAAGATTATTATTAATCCTAATAACTTCCTTCTAGAGTTTATTAAGCGTATTAGTACTTACTCTAGTTTTTATAAGCTTATCCTTAATATTTTCTTTTAACCCCCTTCTATATATTATTATAAATATATTATTATCTTATTCTATTTTAACTATATACTACTAGAATTAAGTTATAAATTCTACTATAAACCTCCTTTACTTAATATATTATATTACTTATACTACTTAGTTAATTTTATTTAAAGGTATAAATATTTTATAGAGTTCTATCTTAAAGTATATAAAACTCTCTATCCACCTTATTATATCTAGTATGTCTATTAGATTATTAAGATACTTCTATAAATATAGTTATACCTATTTCTGCGCGTCTCTATATATAAAGGTAATAGCAATTATTATTTACTATTTATCTAATACCGTTTCTTTATAGAAGCGAAGGTAGAGTTAAACCTATAATAATTACTCTTTAAGCTTTTTTCTTTCTCTATAATAAAGGTCTAATTAGGTAATCTTAATACTTCCTTAGTATCTTTTATTAATATTATAATATTAGTCCTAAATAATCTCACTTAGGGTTGCTATATTTTATTAATTTAATAAACTTATACTTAAAGGTATTTAAAGTGTTATAAATTAATATTATATAAGTTTTTTAAAGATAAGTAATTAAAGAGTAATATAGATAGGGTAAGCTAGGTATAACTTAATATTATTTAATAATATAAGATTAAGTCTTTAAAGGCTAGAAGTAACTATTAGTTAACTATATAAATTAAATATAAAGAGATCTATTTAAGGTGGGTGAGAGCCCTAACTATATAGATATAAGAAAGTCTACTAAGACTATCTAGTTTAATAGAATTAATCTATAAACTATTTAAATTCCTTGTAGTTCATTTGAATCACTTAGTGATTTGTTTAAACTGGTGGTTTATATATTTTAATTACTAAACCGTTTAAACCCTTTTGCCAAGCCTATGCTAGAATGTTTATAGTAATAGTATTCCCCCTATCACTTTCTATTAGGTTCTAACAAATATCTTATAAAAGTATTTAAATAATATAAAATTAATTATTACTTATAGCACCTATAAAAAAAAAGAAAGATGTAATACTTTCTAAAGAAATTAAATAATTAGTATTAAATATTTAAAAAAATATTAAATAAAGATTACTACTATAAAAATTATAAAAGGATATTATAAGAGATATATTTATACTCTAACTATTATAAATATATATAAGTTAAAATCTTAGTAGGATTCTACCTAAAAAATAATTTAATTCCTTTATTAAATAATTAGGGAAAAGACTAATTACTTATATTAAAAATAGATATAAGAAGATTAAGACTATAATCCCTAAATAATAAATATATTTAATAGAATATAGTTAGCTTATTAAAATATTAATTAAAATTAATAGCTAGGAAACTATTATAATAATTAATTTTAAAATAATAGGGAACTTTATATCTAATATTTTTATATAAATATAAAAAGTATTAATAATTAATAAAAAGAGATTATATTAATTTTAGATAACTAATAAATTAAATCTATTATTAGGAGATATTAATAGGGAAATAATCCTATTAAATATAGCTTATTAATAATATTATAAGAAGATTACCTTTAATATAGTTTAGATAGCTAACTATTATATTATATTAAAAATATTTTAGTTAAGAAAATAAAACTTAATAATCAATTAAAAAATAAGAATACTTATATTTAAAAAGACTAATAATATTATTAGCTTTAAATATATATTATAATAGCAATTAATAGTATATAAAAAGCTAAGTAGAAGAACTACTATAAAGTATAATATTATAACTTTAAATAAAAATAATTTTATAAGAGGATCTAACTTTATAGATATAAATAAAAGGTTAGTTAATTAATAATATAAAAATGATAAAAAGAAAGATATACCTTTAAATATCCCTAAAAAGTACTTTAAATATATATAACTTTTTTAGAGAAAAATAAATATAAAAATATTATCTAAATACTAATTTTAAGATTATAAAATTAAACTTAAATTAAGTAAGGAATTAATATTTAAACCTATATATATATTATTAAAAAAGGAACTCTAAATATTATATAGGTATATTAAAGAAAATCTAAAAAAAAAATTTATTTGAAAATTTAAATTATTAATAGATTATTTAATACTCTTTATATTAAAAAAGAATAGAAGCTTATAGCTATATATTAATTATTAAAAGTTAAATAATATTATAATTAAGAATAGGTACCTATTACTAAATATTAATAAACTTTAAAACTAATTTAAAAAGATTAAAATCTTTATAAAACTAAATTTTAAAGGGGCTTATAATTTAATTTATATAAAAAAGGGAGAAGAATAGAAAACTATATTTAAAATTTAATATAAATATTATAAATATCTAGTTATATTATTTAAACTTACTAATATACTAGTAACCTATTAAGTATTAATTAATAACATATTAAGGGTATATTTAAATAGAATAATAGTAATCTATCTTAATAATATTCTAATTTATTTAGAAAATAAGATAAAATATATTTATTATATATAAGAAGTATTTAAATATTTATATAAAATTAAACTACTCTTTAAACTAAAAAAATATAAATTCTATAAAATAAAGATTAATTTCTTAGAATATAATATTAGTATAAAAGGTATTTAAATAAACTAAAATAAAATTAAAGATATATAAGAATAGCTAATATTAATAATAGTTAAAAAAGTATAAGTATTCTTAAGATTTTTAAAAAAAACTCTACCTTTAATAAGGCTAACTACTAAGGATAAAAAATTTAAATAGGAGAAAAAATAAAATAATATAATTTTATAATTAAAGAAAATATATATAAAACTATTAATATTATATACTTTTTAAATTAGTTAATTAATAAAAATTAAAATTAATATATTAAATCTAGCTATAAAAATATACTTATATTAATAAAATAATAATAAATAATATCTAATTATATATTATTTAAAAAAGATAATAATATTAAAGTAGAACTATAATATCTATAATAAAAAATTACTTATAATAATTAAAATATTTAAATATTAGAAGATTTATATTAAAAGCTGTTTAAAATTTAATATCTTTACTAATTATAAGAATTTTTTAAATTTTATAATAATAAAAGCACTTAATTAAAGATAAGTTAGATAGGTAGAACTATTAAAATAATATAAATTTAAAATCTACTATACTTTAGAAAAAAAAATATATTAATACTTTAAATAAATAATTAAATTATATAAATATAAAAAACTTAAATAAATAAACTATCCTATAGTAAGAAAAAGATAGATTATTAATACTAAATATATAAATACTTATAATAACTATAAGGGTTAAAGAACTAAATATAATTAATAAATTAATAAAAGTATATAATAAAAATATTAAAGCTAAGGAATTATATAAGGAATAACCTAATATAATAGTACTAAGCTACTAAAACAAGATATATATACTAAGGGAATATACTAAAGAAATAATCTAGGATTATTATAATAACTTAATATATAAATACCTAGGAGTTAATAAAATAATAAAACTTATTTATAAAAATTATAATATATTATAATTAAAACTAAAGATAAAATAATATATTAAAGAATATATTAAATATTAGTAGAATAAATTAACAAGATATAAATTATATAAAAATATATAGTTTATATCTATACTATAAACACTATAAAATAATATTATAATTAACTTTATTATTAAGTTACTAAAATTTAAAGACTTAACTATAGTAGAGGTATATAATACTATTATAGTTATTATAGATAAACTAATAAAATATACTATTATACTACCCTTTAAAGAAAAGTATAATACTAAATAATTAATATTTATATTATTAGATAGGCTTATAAGGGATTATAATATATCTAAATTAATAATATTAAATAGAGATAAGCTATTTATCTTAAATTATTAGAAAATATTATTAGGAATAATTAGAATAAAGCTAGAAATATTAATAGCTTATTATCCCTAAATAGATAATTAAATAAAAAGAATAAATTAAATATTAAAAATATATCTAAAGTATTATATAAATAAATAATAAAATAATTAGATAACGCTATTATTAATAGTATAACTAACTTATAATAATAAATTATCTAAGATAATTAGAATAATACTATTCTTTATAAATTATAGAAAAAATATAAATAGCTTTTTATAATTATAGGAAGGACTTAATATAAATAAAATATTAATTAAAATTAAAGAACTTAAAAAAGTTTATAAAAATCTAAGGAATATTATTAAAAAATTAAATAAAAAAGTTAGACTTTAAGTTAATAAAAATTAAAAAAATAATCTTTAGCTTAAAAAGGGGAATAAAATATATTTTTTAACTAAAAATATAAAAATAAAAAAATCTAATAAAAAACTAGATTATATAAAAATTAAACTATTTTTAATTATAAAATAAAAGGGACTAGTTAATTATAAATTAAAATTACTTAAAGAATTAAAATAATACCTAGTCTTTTATATATTACTATTAGAACTAGTAAACCCTAGTATACTAATATAGAATAATTTTTAATATAAAACTAAAAAAAAAGATAAATATAAGGTTAAGAAAATCTTAGATTAGAAAGGTTAAAAATATCTTATTAAATAAAAGGATTATAATAATATTAAAAATATATAAGAATTATTTAAGAATTTTAAAAACTATTAAAATTAATTACAATAATTTTAAATATAAAGAATTAGGTCTAGTTAAGATTAATAAAAAAAATAAAAAATAAAAAAAAATTAAAAGGAGGAGGTTCTTTAAAATACTTATTAGCTTCTAGCTTAAAAATATTTTATACTTTAATGTCTCTTATTTTCTTTAATTTCTAGAGATAAAACTTTTTTTACTATTTAAAGTAAGTAAATTTTATCCTAATTTCCTAAATATTTTTATTAAGTTTCTTAACTATATTTTATACCTTTTTATATTTACAGCTAAAAAGGGCTAAATTATAATAATAATTTATTTTATTACACTTAATATATTAAATAAACCCTTTAATCTTAATATAATCTTTAAATTTAATATATACTATTAAATATATATTATATATCTTTATAATAACACGACAAAGTTTTCTTTTATAATAATTAGTAGCTTAAATATAGTAAAGGGTGTTATTATCTTTAATATATATAATACTTTATTAAATAAATATTTAAAAAAAAGGAATTAAATTTTAAAATAAAATTCTTAAAAAGGGAACCTAGTATTAAAATTAAGATTAGGATAAATTAATAATAAAAACTATATAAATAAAATAAAATTTTAAGTATAAATATTTAGAGGGTTTAATATTAAGCGCGACTAAATATACTAAATATATATTTAGGGAGATTAGGATATTTAGTAATTAAATATATTAAATTAAATAGTTTTAATAAACTTTCCTATATTTATATAGTTAAGGCTCTTATCTACTTTAAATAAATCTCTTTATATTTAATTTATATAATTAATTAATAATTACTCCTAGCTTTTAAAAACTTAATCTTATATTACTAAATAATATTAAGTTATACCTAGCTTACCCTATCTATATTACTCTTTAATTACTTATCTTTAGAAGACCTATATAATATTAGTTTATAATAGTTAGTAATATTTATTAATAAATTTTTTTTTAATTTATTTAAATAAATTTTATTTATTCTTAAAAAACTTTATTAATTTAATTTATTTT
Source organism: Cladonia rubrotincta (assembly GCA_963971245.1). Taxonomy (NCBI): domain Eukaryota; kingdom Fungi; phylum Ascomycota; class Lecanoromycetes; order Lecanorales; family Cladoniaceae; genus Cladonia; species Cladonia rubrotincta. The sequence goes on along the minus strand of OZ020202.1, from coordinate 2,028,586 downwards.
TTTAGTAAATAAGTTAGCTTAAAAATAATTCTAAATTTTTTTACTATTTATAGGATTAGTTTAATAAAATTTTAATTTAAAGCCTATATAAAAGTATTAACCTAAGTTAGTAAAAAATATATATATATATAAAATAATTTTTAAAAAGTAATTATTAATTATAAATTAACTAGAAAAGAGTTACTTAGCTTAATTATTCTATAAGAAATTAATAAAAATTTATAGATATTATTCTATAATTATATTAATATTTTCTATTTAACTATCTATTTTAGGGTAGATTTTAAAAATAACTCTTAAACTAAGTACCTCTATTAGTAATAATAGAAGAAGGTAGCTTATAGTATTTTTAAATAAAATTATAAAAAGCTAAAATAATATTCTTAATTATAATAAAATTTATAGAGATATACTTTACTATTTTAGTAAGATAGTTAGTAATTACTAAAATATTAAGGTAGATCTACTTATAATAATTTATATTTTTAAAGAGGGTAATAATAAAATTATTATTATATAAGATTAGTAATAGTCTAGGACTTCTAAAAACTTTAAAATATTATAATATTATTCTTTAAAGACTTTAGTATAAGAATATAAATAATAGTTATATATAAATCTCTTAATATTTAATAGGAGGCTTAGTTAATTGTAATAATAATTTAAAATTTTATAAATTTTTACTCTTTTAAAGTATTTAATATTAAAGGAGTTATAGTTTTTTTAAATTAAGTATAATTTAAATTTATTATTATCTAAGATAAAAAAGTAATCCTTATAATAAATATAATTTTTATAAGTTTTATATTTAATTAAAGGAAAACTTTTTATTTCTTAATCCTTAGAAGTAAATATAATAAGGATCTTTTAAATTTATTTATTTTAAAAATAAATAATATTAATGGTATCCTCTAAATTTAGAGTTTTAAGTTTTTTATTAAATTTAGGACTAGTTTTAAAAATTTTAAAATTTTCTTATAATAATATTTTAATATTAATAGAGATAAGAAATACCTAGAGGAGTTAATTATTAAGATTTTTAAATTTTAAAATTATTTATTACTAATATTTTTATTATTTATTTTTTTCTTTTTTAGGGAGGTCTTCTAATTATTAAGTTAAAACATTAACTTATTTATTAAAGCCTTTAAAGTAATAAATAATCTTAAAATTAAATTAAGAAAAGAATTTTAACTAATAAACTTATCTTTAATTTAAGAGCTTAGTAATTATAAAATACTTTAAGTTTTTATAATTTAAAAGTACTATAATAGGCTTTTTAGTATTTTTAAGCTTTAAATATTAAATTTTAAAAATTTAAATAATAGTAAATAGTTCCTTATTATAGATTTTATAATTATATTTTATAAAAAATATTTTAATAAAAAAATAAACTATAAGCTAGAATTAATTTTTTTTATTATATTAAAATATAACCTTAGTAGTAATATAGTCTAAGGTATTTATCTCTATTATAATTTTTTTTAAGATTAAAGTAGAGTAAAATAATATAAAAATAAATTTTTGTTTAAGATTATTAAAGATATTTTAATAAGTTAGATAAAAAGGTTAATAATAAAAAAAATCCTTAAATAAAATATTAATAAAAGTTAATAAAATCTAAGAAACTTTAAATATTCTTAATATTTTTAGAGGGTAGTTAGTTTAGGATTAATAAAAACTTTTTTAAATTTATTTAAATATTATTAATAATAATAATTAAAAAAATATATTTACTAATATTAATTTAAAGACCTATTTTTTATAACTAACTTAAGATTTTATATATATACTTTTTATACTTAGCCTTAATATTATTATAAATTAAAATATTATTTATATAAATAATATAAAAATTATTAAAATGTTTATAAATTATATTATTAATATATTATTAAAAAGTTAAAGGGGTGTTAACTAATCTAAATAATATTATAAAGGATTTATATAATTTATAATAAATTTAGAAAGTAGTCTTCTACTCTTTTTTTAAAGTTATTTATATTTTATTAAAAGTAATAATAATATTAAGCTTAGTATAGAATTTAGTATAATAAATTTTAATAAAGTAATTAAAGGTAATAAATATTAATCTTTTATAATAATAATATTTAGGGTTTAATAGTTAATATATAAATATAACTCCTTATTAAGCTTATAAATAAAGAGTATAAAAAAAATTATAAAAAAGGAGCTTAACTTAATAAATCCTTTAACTAGATTTTTATTAAGAAATTTTTTAAAAACTTTAAATTTATCTTAAAATATATTATAAAAAGGATTAAAACCTAGTTTTTTATTTGATTAAAGCTTAATTTTATAATTACTAAATTAATTTAAGAATAGTTTATTAACCTTATTCTAAAAAAAAATTCTTAAAAAGTTTTAGTATTTAAGGGGAAAAACTATAATAAAGTTAATATAAGTTTTTAGGGCTAAGGCCTTTTTAATATTTTATATAATAACTATAAAAAGTTATATATTAGATTATTTAATAATAAGGGAGAAGAAAATAATATTAATAAATTAAATTTTAATTAGGGGGGAAAGTTTCTTAAATATAAAATTTAGGCTAAAAATAATAAAAATCTTAAATATAGTTTTAAACTTAATTTTTATTATAAAGAGCTCCTTTAAAAAGAATAGTAATTTTAAAATAATAAAATTTTCTTTAAAACTTAAATAGATAATAGTTTAATATCTTTTTAACTAAAAAAGTCTAAGAATAACTAATTTATTAGATAAATAAGTTAAGTAAAAAATAATTAAAATAATTAAATATTTAAATATAATAATTTAAACTTAAATATACTAAATTATAAAGCTAGTTATAATAGACTAGCTATTAAAGCCCTTTAACTATTAAAAGGTTTTTAAGTTATAATAAGGGAAAAAGTTAATTTTTATATAAATTATATTAAGAAAATTAGTAATAATATTAATATCTAAAAACTAGGTTATTGAAATTTTATTATCTCTATATTTAAAAGTATAGTTAGAAGTAAGATAATTTTGAAAAATTCTTTTAAAAAAGAGCTTCTTATTAGTTATAAAGGAATAAGCTAAAATTTAGATATATAATTAAGTATAGAGACTAAGCTTTTTTTTAATTAAAAGAAATTAAAAAAATAAGTATAAAATTAATAAAATTAATTTAAGTATTATAAGTAGCTTAAATATATTTCTTTTTTTATAGTCTTAGGCTAGGTAATTTAATTTATTATAATATAAATATAAGGACTTCTTAATATAATATTAATATTTTTTAATAAAAGAGAGCCTTTAGAGCTAGTATAAGAGTAAAAATTAATTATAAAAAAGTTTATAACTATATTAAAATTAATATTAAAAGTATAAACTATAAGTATATTATTTATAAAGGTAGTAGTAATAGTAGTTATAATAATATAAATAAGTATAGAGGCTAGTTTAACTAAGTAATAATAAATATCTAGGAGTTAGTATTTAATAATAAATTAGTTAAATATTAAGACTTTAATATTTATAGTTATTAAATAATTTTAAAGCTTATAGCTTAAACTATTTTAAAAATAAAAATAATAATTTATTTTATTATATTTAATTTCTTTAATCTAGTATTAAAAGTTTATAAGGTATTTAAAAAATAGATAGTTAACTTATTTTAAATTAATAATTTTTTTTTAGATTATATTTTTTTAATCTAAATCCTTAAAGTTAAATTTAAAAATTTTAAGGAATTAAAAGATATTAAAGATTATTATAAAATTAAAAGAATTTTTAATTTAAAGTAGGATTTAATATACTACCTTTTCTTTAAAATAAGAGAAGGTATATATAATCTTATTTTAATTTAAAAAATAATAGTTAGTATTTATAAGAATTTTTTATTAAAATTTATACTTAAATTCTTTAAGTTCCTTATAGTCTCTATTAAATTTTAGTAGATTAGGGTATTTTATAAAGTAATAGGGCTTAATATTAAAGATTAAAGAGATAGTTTATAGGATTTAAAAACTTAATTATTTATTTTAAGAACCTAATTATTAGCCTTTAAAATATTAAAGTTCTTATTAATATTTTAATAATTTTTAATAGTTTAGTTTTAAGTAGTCTAAAAATAATTACTCCTTAATAATATTAGATTAGGGTAGTTAAGAAGACTAAAATATTAATTTTATTTTAAATATAAAATTCTTTATTATAAAAGACCCTAATAACTTCTTAAATAATAGTAGTAAGGTTAATATTAATAAGTTTTAGAATTAGGCTTTAAAGGTCCTTAAAAATAAAGATTAAATATATAAATTTTTCTATAATTTTAAAGTTTTTAAGAATTTATATTAAGAAAATTTAATAATAATAAGATTATAATAGTAATGTTAATTTTATATTAATAGCGTTTATAATATTATAAATATAAGAGGTAAGTAAAATAAATAAAAATAATAGACTTTAACTCTAAATTAAAATAATTATATAAAATAAATATAAGGAAAAGATTTTTAAATAAGAGAAAACCTCTCCTTATATAGAGTATATAAGCGCTGGGTAGTTAAATAAAATAAGGTTTAAGCGTTAAGTAACTAAAATAAAATATACTTAGAAAATTTTAAAAGTAAGTTATCTAAAAACTATAACATTTAAAGACCTTTAAAATAATTATAATCCTTAATTAATATAATTTTATAAAGTATATTAATATATATTATTATATAAAGTTATTTAAAAATAAGATAATTAGTTAGAAAGAGTTAAATCTTAAATTATTCTAATATAAAATAACCTTAAAGAATATAATAATATATTAATATATTAATAATAAAGATAAAAAAAGTAATAATAATTAAATTAAAATAAAAAATTCTCCCTATAATTATAGATTTTAGATGTATTAATTATTATTTAAAAATTTAAATAAAGAATTAATAAAAAACAGTTTAATTAAAAAACTATTTTTTTATTAAAAGAGCTTATTTATTATAAATATCTATATTTATTTTTAATAAATATTAAATATTAAATTAAAAAACTAGGACTACTATATCTATTAAAAATAAATAATATATTTAAGATTTAAATATATTAGAACTTAAATATATAATTAAAAAAACCTTCATAATTTAATAATTAATTTAATTTTTAATTTATTTTAATATACTATAATAATTAATTAAATTAATTAGGTTAAATTTAAAAATCTACTATTTAAATTAAATTTAAATTAGATTTTTAATTAATTTTAAAAACTTAATTTAAAATCCAACTTAACTTAAAATCTAATTTAAATAAGTTAGGTTTAACCTAACCTAGTATTATATAATATATATATTACTCTTTAGAATAATAAAACAAACTTAAAATCTCTATTTATTAAGAAGGATCTTAGAATTCTTTAATTATACTTATAAAGTATAATAATAATAATATTAACTTACTTTTTAAATTCCTAAATATTTTTACTAAATTCTAAAGTAATCTTCTTTATAAACTTATTTGTTATAATTAATAAGATATTAAATTCTTTTATAATTAATAAATTAATAATAAAATTTATTATAATAGTATAAAATAGTATTAAGGGAATAATAATAAGATTTAAAGAGTTATATAAAAAAATATTATACTATTTTAAAAACCTAGTATTTAGGATAATATATAATATTTTATTATAACTATTTAACTATTTATTTAATATAAACTAAATTTAATAAATAATTATATATATAATATAATTTACTATAATATTAGAAAATTTAAAATAGCTTTTTTTAATCTTAAAAGCTTTAAATGAAATAATTAAATAACTAGCCTTAAAAAGCTTAGAGTTAGTATTATATTAATTTAAGGCTTTTAAAACTAACTTAGAGCTAAAAAGAAAACCCCTTTATAATAAGTATTATAATAATATTATAGTCTAACCTAAAAGTATTCTCTAAGGCTATATATAATACTTTAAGGCCTAGATATAATTTATAGAGTATCTTATCTACTTTATCTACTTTATTTACTACTTTATTTACTACTTTATTTATTACTCTATCTACTACTATCTAGTATATTATTGCTAGCACACCCCTATATAGAAATTAACTAAATTATATAATTTTAGGTATTAAAATTTAGTAGTATTAAGAGTATTTCTAAGAGGTCTTTACTAAGTATATCTATTAATCCTAAATATTAAAATTTTAGGCCTAAATTATATGAATTTTAGGGCTATCTTTAGGGCTATTTCAAGGGCTAGCCCTTAGAATAATATATATAATTAAAATAATAGGCTTAGCCCTAAGAATTTAAGGCTAGTCTAAGGTTAAATTAGGGTTAAAATAGCTAAAATAGAAGGCCTAGGACCCTTAGGGCTCTTAAAGCTAAAGCCCTTAACTTTAAATTAATAGGGCTAGTTTTAAATTTCCTAATAAATTAGTAAAATTATAAGCTATATAAAAGACTTTACCCTTTATATATTTTAGGATATATAAATATTCATTTTTATTTTTATTTATATAGTAAATAAATTTATCTTTTAATTTAAATATTATTCTTTAAACTTTATCTTTAAGTTATTATTTAACTAATAGGAGTGTTAAAGAAATAGAAAAATATAAAATAATTTTTTTTAATATATTATACTTAAAGAGTAGTACAATAGGGTTATATTTAAAAATATTAATATAATTATTAAATATTTTATTTATAATATCTAATAGAGTAAGGTAATAATTTATAACTTAATTATATTTAAAATTCTTTTTTAATACTTAATTTTTAATATGTTTTTTAATTTATTTCTTAAAATAATCTAATATTTTAATAAATATAATATAATAGATTATTTTAAATAATAATAAGAGATTTAAATTAATATTAAGTACTTAAATAAGTTAATTATATAATATATTAAAAATACTAGGCTAATTCCCTTATATTTATTTATATTCTTAAAGATAAAAAAGGGTATTAAATATAATATTTAACTTTCTAAATTTATAATAAATAATATTATTAAAGTTAAAGAAGTATTATAGAGTTTTAATAAAATATAAATTTAATTTATTAATACTTAAAATAATAAAAGTAATTTATATATATTATTATAAATAAATACTTACTTACCTTAACTATATATTAGATTTTCTTTATTATTTAAATAATACTTATAATTTTTAATTTAATAGGCTAGTAATTTTTTTTAGTTTTATTTAATAGTTTACTTAAAAATAATATTAATTTAATTAAAATTTATAAAACTAGCTTCTCTAATATTAAGTCTCTCTTTATATAATATATTATAATTATAAACCCTTAATTTTTAAATATATTTAAATTTATAAAAAAAACTTAAATAGAATTAAAATAAATTTAAAGAACTAGTAAATAAATAACTTATTATAAAATTTTATATATTTAAAGCTTTTTTATTATTAGCTTAAAAAGCTATACTTAATTAAACTAACATTTCCTAATAATATTTTTTAATTTCTTATCTTTTTTATTTATTAATAATATCTTTATAAATAAAATTTTTTATTATTATAATAATCCTATAAATTAAATATAATTTTAGATAAAGAAGTTTAATTAACTTAATATACTTAAGTAGATTTTAAAATTTTAAAGAGTTTTTAAAAATTATAAAATTTAAATTATTTTAGTTTTATCCTTTAATATAAATAAACTAACGCTATTAACTTATTATCTTAATAATATTACTAAAGAATAACTCAGAAAGGATTTATACCCCCTTTAGAGACCTCCTTATAGGGCTGAGCTCTAGCGCAAAGTAGTACTTTTCGTGTTAATCTCTATACTCTAGGGCTATCCTATCGCTCTAGTAACTGGACAACCCCATGTATTCTAGGCTTGCCGCATAGGCTCCAGGGGCTGGAAGGGCTCACGTATTGAATAGAAGACCTAGAGCTGGACCTAAAGCTAGCCCTAAAGTTGCCCTAAAGTTAGGATTCTTTGGTGCTTGTTTTATAAGTACCTTAGGGGTTCTTTTAGGGCCCGCTTTGCCGGCGCCGACCATATTTTAGGTCCTTCCGTGCAAGACCTTCCAGTTGATAGGTGAACCCTTCTATAGGGACCCCTTAGGGGATCCGCATAGTAAGGCCTGAGTTTCTGAGGCTACTATACAGATTCTTATTTTTGACTACTCCACGTCTTTTCCTCACCTAATTCGAAGAAGTACTCTTAAGTGCTCACTCACACATACCCGTGAACGAGGTAGTATTCCTTTTCTAGGGAATATCAGTCTCGTTAATATGTTTATTCGTTGCTCCTGCCACCAACACACGCTACTAGTAGCTCCCTTACTGGATTGGAGGACACTCACCCGCATGCGAGCTCGAGGAAACCTGCTTGGGATGACCACATCTATCCAGATGCCACAGTCTTTGCTTGCGTTTGCTAGATACTGGATTTGGGAGCGAAGGGTTGACAGTGCCAAGGCACTAGTTCTACCGAGCTTAGCAGCTTACGTAAATGGTCGCTTATAAAGGACGGCACTGCTTCGAACTATTCTCTAATTATCTTCTTCCTCCCTTCTCCTTTGTAATATCGTATTCGTTTCCCTCCTGGATATTGGAACTAAAAAATTGCGTGCATGTTTCGAAGATCGTTTCGGAAGCTGAAGAAGGTTGATTGACTGGCACCCAATCGGTTCTTCCCCATTAGCTTACCGCATTGGATCATGGATCTCGTAAGAGATGGACAGATCCTGGAAGAGACTGTAGCACACTGTGCTGGATCCACCTAGGTGCTACGCGCCGAACCTTTTCCTCTGAAAATCCCCACTTCCATTATCCCATCCGTTTGCGGGGGTTTCTATTTATCCATGCGGGAAACGCATGCGCAGAGCTTGCCTTCGATCCTGAAACGCTATTGCCGCCGCCATCCGCACCCACGTTACGTACTTGTATGATCTGCAGAAAACCAGGAACACCTCAGGCACGACATGATCGGCCATTCTGGAAGGTCCAGAATTAAATGGGCCAATAGTCTTAGGTCTTTCAAGAGAGGGGTTCAGACAGTGCGAGACCTCTTATGCGGCATTTACCGGAGCTATGTAGGGCCTGCCTTGCATTGTAAGGCATGGCAGACGCGGTACTATGCGCTCTAACTATGGTCTCGTTCGCCCACTGAGGCATTGATCAACGGTAGAAAAGTTCTCTTATTCTTCGAGTAACGGTTGTCCTTGTTTCACTGGACACCAGATTTAGCCTTGAAACAAGGACTTCATTGCATAGGGTCACGGGACTCGTGACAGCATCCCAAATAGACAAGTTCCCGGCCCCAGTGCTATCATAATCCTGTGTGCGCCTAAAACGTGTCTACCCCAAGTTGTCTTTGTGGCGCCTGGAAAGTAGCCTGACTGGCTCGCTATTCCCGCTAGTGAGTCTGATGTGTACGAGCTTTCCCCCCCTCTTCCACATAGCCTGACTTGGGGTCTCGGCTGAATGCTAGGAGCGTATCAATTGAGTGTGAATCATTAGAATAAGCTCTTGCTTCGGCATCATGTTCTTCTTAGAGTTCTCGTCCGCTTCAATTAAAATTCTGGAGCGTCATCATTCGTCTCAAACCCACCATACGATCATGCCGCTGTCGCACATTGTCGGCAGCTTTTTACACACCTGTTCATCTCTCACAGTGCACCGCCACCCCGAATCTGAAATAAAAACCCTCCCGTAGGCTTACCTATAAAGAGGGTTACGATTCACCTACAGGTCGCTGTTTCAGGATTCAATTACATAAGCTTTACCCTATTATTTCTCTTAAAGTGGGGGACTGTGCAAGCCTACATTAATATAAATATACAAATCATAAGCCTCGACGGCCATCATTTTGAGAAGCACGAATATAAAGGAAGACTCTAACGGTACTGATCGGGAGAAGTATTATAACATCAAGATGCATCACTTACTTATAAAATCATTGATTCTGCTATTGAACAACCCTAGTCTCGGTCATCCTCAAGCAGAGCCTCAGCCTCAGCCTAGTACTGTAAACTCCAGCTCCATACCTATGCAAGCAGCCAACGCTTTCTTCCAAGCAATTCCCTCTGGTGAAACAGTAGGGGAGTTGATACAGATATTCGAGGAAGAAGACATACCCGACGACAATACCACCGCAGTCGCAGCCACCGTCTATGCAGCATCATCAAGCACGAGCTATCTTGCAGCGCGTTCTTTTCCCACTCCAGACGCTCCTGTCTCGCCTCTGGATAAGGTTAATGGACAAAGAACTCTAAATGCTTTCTATAATAGCACCGACCATGGTGGCTACAATCTTACCATACCTGGGTGCCTTTCTGGATACGACATTATTGGGCAGATTGAAGCCCCTAATGGAACTATCATTGACAACGCGACCTTTGCAGACCTGATCAGCGTTCTTCAACTTCCCGGCGCCGCACTCTGGAATTATACCATGACCTTTGCAAACCAGACCTATAGAAATATAAACGCGACCCTCAATGCAATAATTTGCGATGGGCCCAAAGGTGCAGGCCGCGAGCTCTTGTGGCCACGTCCCGAATGGCGCGACCATGATACTCAAGAAGGGTTCTACTTTGCGTTCCTACTTGGGGGAGCCGGAGTCGTATCGATCGGGTATGGTGGGACCCATCTCGCCGTCATACACCAAGGCATTACGGCCAATATCTCAACTACGACGGAAGTCCGAATCTTGGCCGCTACAGGCCTCTTGGAATACGTGTTCTTGACAGTACTATGGCGGTTGCAGTCCCTCAAACATCCCTGGCTTAGTAGAACGGAAGCCACCGTTTTGAATGGGTTCATCTGGTTTGGGGCTCAGCTTCTCAAATTTCTGGAAGTGCTCACCCAGGCATGTACTCCGGCCGAGACGGCTCAAGCAGGCATGTCAGGTTTGAGGGCACGGGCTCAGCAACAGGTCCAGGTCATTACCTCTGGCGGTGGTACGCTAGTGCAAAGTATTTCATCAAACTTTCTAATGGGGTTGTTAGGCGCCAATGAACAAGGAACATCATCGAGTGGCGATATCGAAGCACAAGTCAATGCAGCAGGCCAAGCAGGCCAAGTAGCCCAAGCAAGAACAGAAGGGCTAGTTCAAGCTGCGAGTGTCGCTGTACAAATGACTAGTGAAGTAGTACAAGCGCAGGTCGCGGGAGGAAATCCTGGGGAGACATGCGGCTAGGTTTGAATAATGTCGACCATGCAGTGCCTTCATGAAGTTGGCGATGGAAGAGGCTTGGGATTCCGATGTAGACGTCAGAAAATTGCGCGAGCAAGTATTGTTTACTAAAAGTTAAGGCAAACCACAGAGGATCTTATCAGAACGAATATACTCAAGTCCCTTCTCTCGGTTCTGTTGTTTTGGACAATTCGATGGAGCATAGCTAGGCTGATCGATGACAGCCAACTAAGGCGTGTGCTTCGCAAGCTAACGAATTAGCTCGTTCGTAAGGCCTTTGGGACCTTCTTTGAGATTCATATGTGCGAATGATCTTACTGCAGGAGATAAGGAAACGCTACACTGCTGAACTAGCGCTAATAGGACCCGAAATTAATACAATCAAGTAGGGAACTAGGCGGAACTATGCAGTGTATCCAAGGCGGCAGCGATATGTCGACGTCTCGAGAATGCCATCTCGTGGAGATGTCAATGGGGGTGAAAATGGGGTCGGGTGCAGAGCTCAACCGACTTCACCCGGATCGGACCGATAATTCCCGTCAAATTGTCCCCTAAGGGAAGGTGTTGCCTCAGTCCTCAGACGTGTCGGTTTTGGTGGTGGGCGGAATACCCGAAGTTCTTCTAGAGTCGGGGCCCGACACGTCTAAATCTAGAACCCCGTATTTTTCCTTCATCACCTTTTTTAAAAAATACACTTTTTATTTACAGCTCGTATTTAATTAATACATAGCTATTAGAGAATATTCTATTACTCAATACTAAATTTATTAAAAATTAGAAAATATTGTGGATTATAAAGGGTAAATATAAATTGACTTTTTGAAAAAAGGTGATTAGGGGTATTTTTTTGTACTAGGCTTAAACGTGTTGCAGCCCAACTGTAGAAGAACTTCGGGTATTCCGCCCACCACTAAAACCGACACGTCTGAGGACTGAGGCAAGGGAAGGTGGCCCGCCCGGCCGGCCCACCTAAAGCGTACTTTAAGGTAGTCGGGTGTGCTTGGGTACCTAAAGAAGTGCGGATGTTAAGTACCTTAGGTAGCCCACACCCGCGCCGGTGGGTTCGGCTTTGATCAATAAGGTAAGATCTACAAACTGTAGCGGAGAATTTCCAGGGAGCTGGGCGCCCCTAGAACTTTCTCCCCTCCGAGCCTGAACGAAGTCCGGCTTTTTGATATTAAATGACTAAATGATTCAATGCTTGTTCTGTTGAAGCTTTACGGCCCCACAAGACTCCGGACGGATGTACTTTAGTGTAGGCCAACATTCTCACTCTACCTTACCATGTTCTCACGTATCTAACATATGCATACTACAAGCTGCACAGTAAGCTGACAGTTTCGGTGAGCGTTAAAGTCAATTGTCAGAGAATGAGATGTCCGATGTCCGGGCGAATGGCATATATTACCCACCTCTTATCTCCCTTATCAATGCCTGCTATTGGTTTTTCTGCTTGGGCTGGCCAACCCGCAGCAAAGGTGGGCTGCACGTGGGGCCCTTTCCGTGTCACAGACTAGTATCCTCTAGGTAGCCCCAACGCATTCAGGAATCCCATCGCCCATCGCCCATCGCCCATCGCCCGCCACCTCTCGACCCTCACCCTACTTGTCTGGCTTACGTCTTGTGCGTTACGAGTATATCCATCCCTCTCTTCCCGTTGAATCAGAGCCGCATCAAAAATAACTACCCTCTCCCATGGCGACTACCATCCGTATCGCAGAAACCACCCGTCCATCGCACCCAAACAACACCGATGAGAACACGGCCAGCAACCCCGCTGTTATCGAAGATGGCATCTACAACATGCGCAACTTCACCCGAACAGCGACAGGCAGCAGTGCCAATGACCGAGATGGCATCTACAATATGCGTGCAATAACACGCACCTTCTCTCGCTCCTCCTCCAAAGACAAGCGAGGTTTTAAAGCCGGCGAAAAAGAGCTTGAAGATGATGACCCGGGCCTGCGACAGTCAGGTGACTTCAAGTCCAGACAAGTATGCGGAACGCATTCCACTGCCTACAATGGGCACAAGACCTCACTCTGTCTACTCTAGGTCTTCCACGGCAAATTATTGCTGTGGCTCGCCTATCAGTCAATCGGTGTCATCTATGGTGATATTGGAACCAGTCCACTCTATGTCTACTCGTCCACCTTTTCGTCGCCTCCAAGCCATGAGGACCTCGTTGGCGTTCTGTCTATCATTCTCTGGTCTCTTACCATGATGGTGACAGTCAAATACGTCCTCATTATACTCCGCGCAGATAACAACGGCGAAGGTGGGACTTTTAGCACCTATTCTCTGCTTAGTCGCTACGTAAGTCGGCGCTGTCTTTACCTCTTCCTAAGATAATTTAACCTGGCTCTAGACCAATATCACAAATCGTGACCCACGGGAAGCGTCTTTGATCGAGATGAAAAGGTTTGTCTCTTTTGATCTCGAAAGCAGTGGCCGTCATCTGCGTCGCGGCCTAGAGAACAGTGTATTTGCCAAAACAGTGCTCAGAGTCATCGGTGTCCTTGCCGTTTCTATGGTCATGTCGGACGGAGTCTTGACGCCAGCCCAATCGGTCCTTGGGGCTGTACAAGGCCTCGAAGTCGTTGCACCTGGTATCAGCAAGTCGACGATTATAGGAACTACGGCTGGCATATTGATATGTCTCTTCCTGATCCAACCGTTTGGTACAAGCAAGATCGCCACTACATTTGCTCCTATCGTTATTATCTGGCTCGCCTTTAACGCGATATTTGGTATATACAACCTTGTCAAATTCGACCACACCGTGCTTAAGGCCTTTAGTCCAGGTTACGCCTTCGAGTTCTTGATACGCCGTAAAACTGACGGCTGGAGGCAGCTTGGAGGCATTCTGCTAGCTTTTACTGGGGTTGAGGCTTTGTTCGCGGACTTGGGGGCTTTCAGCATGAGAGCAATCCAAATCAGTTGGCTTTGCTATACTTATCCGTGTCTTCTCCTAGCGTACATCGGACAGGCAGCCTTTATCAGCGTCCACCCGGAAGGGTACTCTAACCCTTTTTACAATGCTGCTCCGCCAGGAACGCTGTATCCTTCCTTAGTTATTGCCATCTTGGCTGCCATTGTCGCCTCTCAGGCTATCATTACAGCCACTTTTCAGGTACATAGTGCTTACTATGCAGTCCGCTGACAATGCTGATTTCTTGCAGCTTCTGACGCAAATAATGAAACTGTCGTATTTCCCGCAGATAAAAGTTGTTCACACATCGAAGATCTTCCATGGACAGCTCTACGTCCCATTGGTGAATTGGCTGCTCATGATTGGGACTGTTCTAGTCGCATCTATATTCAATAATGTGAGTTCACTCTGGATCCCAATCACAAAAGAATCGAGGCTGACGATATAGACAACCTCTCTCGGAAACGCTTATGGGTATGATACGCTCACGTCTGGTATATTTCACTATTAACATTTTGAAACAGGGTTTGCGTCATGTTCGTCACATTCTTCGACACCTGCATGGTCTCCCTTGCAGCTATGTTCGTTTGGCGCATAAGCCCCTACTGGATATTCTTCCCCTGGCTCACCATAGCCTGCCTTGATGGCGTATATATATCCTCCGCCTTGACAAAAGTTCCAGACGGCGCATGGTTCACACTGACACTTGCCGGCGTGCTTGCTACGCTCTTCATCCTCTGGAGATTTGGCAAAGAACAGCAATGGGCCGCAGAAGCCGCAGATCGGTTCCCAACCACGCATTTTGTAAAGAAGAAAGATGACGGATCTGTCCAACTCGCCAATGCGTGGGGTGGTAACACACTCAGCTCAATCAAAAGCTTCGGTATTTTCTTTGATAAAGGGGGTGGAACAACACCACCAGTATTCAGCCAGTTCGTCATCAAACTAGTTGCCTCCCCTCAAGTCGTGGTACTATTCCACCTACGTCCTCTTGAGACGCCTACGGTCCCGCCAGAAACCCGCTACACTGTCTCTCGGCTCGCCATACCCAACGGCTATCGGCTAATAGTCCGTCACGGCTTCAATGATGAGGTTATCACGCCCGACCTAGCCTCTCTAATCCACGATCAGATCCGCAACTACCTCCTACGCAGTAACCTCCCCGCCCCCCTTAACTCAGTCAGCGGAGAAACACCCAATTACGAGGCAGAAGCCCCTAACTACCCCGTCCCCGCCTTCACAACAGGCATCGATATCTCCAACAACAACAGCATACCCGCCCATGCCCTTCCCACCGACGCCGAACTCTCTCTATCCCGCAGCAATACCAGTAACAGCCAAGACAAGAAACGCGCCATCGACGAAAAAGTCCTCACCGACGAAAGCCGCTCCCGAATCGCCACGCTAGACGAAGCATACGAACACCAGGTCCTCTACATCATCGGAAAAGAGCAAATGAAGATTAAAACAGGCACGGGGATACTCAGAAGAGGGTTACTGCACTGCTTCCTGTGGATTAGGGAGAATACAAGGACCAAGATTGCGAATCTGAGGGTGCCGATGGAACGAGTCTTTGAGGTGGGGTTTGTCAAGGATATCTAACACACGGGGTGGGGGTGTCCCGGGGTAGGTAGGCAGGCGGAGATGGATAGATAGATTGCGCTGATGATGATGTTTATGCTTATAATGATAGAGATGTACCTTCCTCTGTTTTCCTGCTGCTTAGTCAACGTCCTTGATGTCTTGCTGTATCGATGGCCTGATGATGTTGATCCCAAGAGTCCTGCACCACTGACAGCGGATGCTTTAGGAGTCAGTCGTCAATGAAAAGCTCACTTTGCATGCAGGAAAACACCTTCACTAGCTTACAGGGTGATCTGATATTTGTCATTTTCTCGTCCAGTAAGCACATGTTACAATCGAGACCCACAAAATCTACCCTCCTATATCCACTCTCTTCTCAAAACCCCCGTTCCAACTCCCCTCTTCCACCCCACCAACCCGCATCGCCTCGCATCATACCATCCACACACACAAAGTCAAGCTTTTATCCTCAACGCATCAACAAATACACATACTCCACAATTAAAACATCCCATAAGCCCTTTCTAACCCATTCCTTCCTTGCCTTTCACGGGACCTTTAACCCAAGGAAGATGAAGACAAATTTTAAACATATATAGAACTTGACGACCATCCTTGCTCCCACTTAACACTACCCAAGTTACCAACGACGACCATCACCCCCCTCCCCAGCAGGGTTCGAGGAAGGTGACGAGTCTACACTAATCCTAATGACCCTTCTTTGGTGATAAAGCATATGATTAATATGCACTGCTATCTATTGCAGTGAGCACCTTCACAAGCTTTTCCGAATCTAAAGGGACGCTTGAAGAAGGGCCCTCATCAAGTATCATGATCTTCTCTGATCTTATCAGCCTTGCTTCTCCTTCCGTAGCTTTATTTTTCCACATACCGGTTTCTGGAGCATGCAATCCACCACGGCATGTTGTTGTCTTTGTAGTCTTATTTTATCATCATAGAGCATGATCGATGATAAGGCTTTCTCACATATACTTGTGATCTTCGACAGCACAATTGCTTCGCTTCCATTTGCGTAGCGGGGGGTTGTCAATGTGGCAGATCGCTTAGAACCTAGCTGTTGCGTTTTATAACGATTGCATACGGGAGTTGGGATTCATTATGAGCGCAGTACATGAATTGAGTGTGGGAAGGTAGGGCGGGTGTGCATGAGTATATGTGGAGATGGAGGACTGCAGGTCGAGTACTGATCATGGTTGGAATTCGGCTAATTGGGGTGGGAGGTGGAAAGAATGGGGAGTTTGTGGTGGGAGTGGTTGATATGCAAGGGGGAGAGTTGTGTGATGAGTCAATGTCTGCCAGGATCATTGGAGCAGTTGCATTGTGCGGAGGTTGAAGGTTAGGCATGGACCGTTTGGATGGGGTGCGGAAGGGAGGTTTTTGTGAAGGTACGTCCATGTTTGACGTCGGAGTAGATTGATGAGGTGCTTGGACAGCAAAGGCATTGGCAATCGTTGGTATGCATTGCGTTCAGCAGGAGACCTGCTGGGAGAAAGTCCCAGGAGTGCAAGTTCGTTTGATGGTTCAGCATTTGTCACAAAGCCCGGTTTGAGCTACGCGTTGTCTTCCAGATTAAATGACTTGCTCGCGCTCGGGGGTCTACTGGTGGTTCTATCAGACCAACTTTCTGGCAAGCTTGCAGCTCGCTTGAGATAGTAAGCGTCAGGGACGAGAACCAGCGGCAGGATCTGTATATACAAATACCTCCTGGTGTCGAGAGGGTCTTTCTATTGACCCTGCATCTGCGTTAAAGAGGACGTTCCCATTATCAACGGCTGCACTGTGCAGTTCACATTGTTGCTCTTGTACTGTAATGCTGGTCACACTGATTAGAAAAGCCCTTCTAGGGTTCCTCACGGTCTTGAGTCTATTCTATTCCACTAACGCGGTGGATATAACTCGGCAATGCTGAGTTTTGAACAGCAGTATGATCCAAGGCTTGGAGGCTGTATCATCCCGTAACACATTCGAACTTCCGGTAGATTGAACGAAATCGACGGGTTCTCCATTGGTAGCATCAGCTTTACTTGCTTCAAATGCATCAGCAAATATTACCAGCCTTCGTCCGGATACTCACTGCTCCCAGATACCAAAGACGGTGCTATAATGTCGTCAGAACCTTGGCGGGAATTTGAGTAAAATGAGCTGCTCAAGTGCATTGTTACAAATCAAAGCGAACGATCAGGTATACAGGATTGCCCGAAGAGGTCTGGGATACCGCGCTGCAAGCTACCTACAATTTAGATCGTTGACTTGTGAGTATAGCCCTACAGATGGTATCAGTGGTAGTGGACGATCATTGAAGAGCTGTGTTCATGGCCACACAGCGGACGAGACTTGCGCTATCGACTTTGTTTTGGCCAATGATTTTGAGGACGCAGTTGCTGGCCTGGGATTTTAGGATGTAGCAGACCAAGGTTGGAAAAGCCTGTTATTGCCAATGGTCCTCGCATTGATGGGCCACTGATCAAAGTGGGCAAGTTCGATGTCCAGAGATGAAGATATGAAATCGAAGTTAAGTTGCTGTCCAAGACCGCAACAAGCACCTAGTTGTCGTTATCAGGTCTTATAATCCAGATATCGTGTGAGGTCCATAAGTCGATGAGGTGCGGCTCACCAGCTCCTGCCAGCCAGCACATTTGGAGTTACCTGTGGATACCTCGCCGATTCATTTTGAGCGGCTATCAACCCAAGCGAAACTTCCACAGACAATAGCTTATCGTAAATACAAGATTTGGAGTTCCATTCGATGTCTCGTGCTTTCCAGTGGGTAGGACTATCAGCCACTGACCAGAATATTCGCAGCGGGTATCCTTGCGAGATCATTGTGGACGCAACGAGCGACGCGTCGCATACATCAAGCTGGCTCGATGTATGGCAGTGTCTCGTAGTCGTGAGCGTCCTCTGTTTGACGAAAGGCTAAGCCGTTCGTCCATACATATTGGTAAGTTCGCTCCCGAACTATAGGTCTCCCAAGAAGAAGTGAGCCATTCCATAGCAAGCGAGATAATAGAGGCATTGCGACGGGAAGCTGACTCTTTTAATTTGGACATCAAAGGGAATGTAAGACCATCTGGAATACTGTAAAAGCTATCATTACGCCAAAGGAATGAGCTTGGTTAGCTCCGTGAGAGGAGATTGATTATCATGTTGCTACTGGCGCTCTGCTGTACTCGTCAGACTTCAGTTTGATGTGTGCCTGGAATCGAGCCGAGCAGGAATGCTGTAGTCTGGAACCAACGGATCAGAGAACAAGAAGCCAACTCATCCATTCCTCCCCAAACTTGGAGCCCTTGGGAATCTATCCAGATGGCAACGGAAGTGACGACAGGCAAAGCGGGCATTGGATGTTGGACAGTGAGCACTTCATGCTGAAATACGTTTCGCACGATAAAAGTACTTGAAAACCAAAACTCCTATTGAGCGCCAAGAGGGAGCTGTATGTCAGGAAGGCCATGTCAGGGGAAGATTTGAAGGACGGCAAGATCTGGAAGCGGAGGATTCAGGAATGTGCCGAATTTGGACCAGGAGGATGCTGAAACCATTGCATGTTATTATTGTGGAAATCTCTGCAGTCGTATCATAGACGTGACCATGGCGATCCCTGTTATTGTCGATTGGTGGGATAAAGAGGGCCCATAGTATGGAGATGGGCTTGGCAGCGGCTTGGCAGCGGGGGTCAGCAGATGTAAGTCAATGAAGTGGGCGGATAGTTGTTTGTGATTGCGGCGGGGACGGGGGAATAGGGAAGGGGAGCGGACAGTTATGGGGGTAGATATGCATCAGGCGTGTGCATGGGAGGGATGATCATTTGTTTCAACTGGTCGACCTTGTTTGGATTAGTCGAATCTCTCGCAGATCTTGTCGATCTCTCGCTTACCTCTTATAGATTGGCCTTGGACCCTTTCGGCATCTAGCGAATGACAGCGCCGGACATCTCGGCCGACGGGGCGTAGTACCCCATTTGTGCGGGTACTGATGTCATTCATGGCTTGGCAATCCTAACACCTCCTGCACGAGGAATCCATTCACACAATGGGGACGGTATATCTCGACATTGATCACTCCATAATGGCGACTCCATCGGCTGTACAACATCCCATCCATATGTGTTGCACTGCCTACACGTCCTACTTAATCCGCCAATCACTACAACCTCCCTGAATAGCTTATATAACAAGGACGTTCGCTCCTATTCTTAACCTCATCTAAACCTCCGTTCAAATTCGGAGCTCACTGTCTTACATACACCTACAGCACGTCATCCTACATAACTCAGCCGCAGACACACATCCAACTCACATCCCAACCCTATCCTTCCTCCTTTAATAAGCTCTCCCCAACATCATCACCATACGCCTTCCCCAACCGTCCAACACTCCTCCTCAATCTCCCTCCATCATGTCCTATTCACCCGTCAACCAGACCAGCTCGACCAGCAGCGACCCTCCCCAGAAACAATCCATCGCCCGCATCTCCCTGAATCCTCGTGTTCACAAACTCGCCATCTTCTTCCAGATCTTTACCATCTTCCTCACCAGCTGTGTCATCCCTCTCACTCTCTACTACGCCCTGACCTACGAGACATCCATCAAGCTACAAATCACCCTCGCTATAGTCACTCCGATATTCGGTGTTGTCTCTCTCTCCTCCCTCTTCTTGAGAACATGGCGTCTCCTCTCCGACCGCAAATACCTTCCCCTGGGACAAAAGAGTCGCTGGGCTTTGGACTACTTTGACTGGAACTTCGCATTGGGCTTTATCGTTGTTGCTGTCGTGATTGGTGTTGGTATATCGCAGAAGCCATCCAATATCAGCATGGTCGCCTTGTCCTTGCCGATGTTGATGCTACAAATATGTTCTCAGATGGTGCTCTTGGTTCCTCTGAGTGCTATGCACGTTCGGGCGCCCTTTCGCTTCTCTTCGATTAGCAAGGGAGAGATTTTGAAGCCGGCCGTATATGTCATTGTTGAGGATGTCATTGCCGTGGATGCCAAGCAAGGCGATGTCTTTCGTTCACAGTGGAGGGCGAGATACGAATCTAGCCAACCGTTTCGGAACCTCTTGACCCAGCTGGACTTGATGTGGGGAGTCAGCGGAGTGTTGGTTGCAGGCGGAATTATTGCTGTTCTCTTCGCTGTCAAGTCGACTGATATTTTATGGGCAGTTGGTAAGTCTTTCTCAAATCCAAGTGAATATAAATAGCTTACGCATTATAGGGTGGGGTGTACCATGGATCTGGACTGCAGTCATGTCGTTGATTACGTTCAAATTGGTTGACTCCATGGATAGGAAGGAAGATGCACTGGTCCGAAACGGAGCTTGATTTTTTACTGAAGACACTCATACACTCATGGCATAAGGTTGGCACAGGCGTTTGCTAGCCAGGAGTGAGATTTCTTCGGTTGCTTGCGAGCGTGAACTTTATTCCCTACTGCATTGGTTGTCTTACTGAAGCATGGTGTACGATAAAATAGACGTCGGCATGCTTAATGAGATGATACCCAACCAATTTGATGTCAGTGACTACCCACACAGGCCTTCATCACCGCTGCAACCAGCTCAGTGAATTTAACAATGCAGTCACGCGTGCTACTCTCCTCGTCGCCAGACTGGGTCCCTTCTACAAATACAGAAGACACGCACGCTGCGTATCAGCTTCTAGCCACCAGCTCTCCATACGACTCAACACACTCCCACCATACCAGCCCAGTCCTCCCATTTACAACAGCCATCTCAACCACCATACCACCTACATAATACTCCACCATTCCCCCCCAGCTCTCAAAACCCCCTTCCTTCACCCTTCACCCCTACCCTCCCTCGCCCTCATCCCACCGCTCCTCTCCATCCCTCAACCTCCTTCATCCCACCCCCTGCCCTCCCTCTACCCATTCCTCCCTCCCCACATCACCGAAAAATCCACCACCCAGGTCCCAAGCCCGTGAAGTCCTGCCCGTATTCCACGTATTTAGACTCTAGCGAATGCCAGCTACACTAATCATCAGCATCGTACCCTTTCCTTCCCATCTCCCAAAAAAATACCACTCCCCCTTCTCCGAACTTTTCAATCCCCCACCCCAGCGATCGTCTACCGTCCCTTCTCGCTCATGATTTCTACCCCCATGATCCCTCCCTTTTTCTCCCACACACCCCCCTCCACCACTCCCGCCCATACTTACCATACAAATCCCCTTATCTCATCTCTTCACATCTCTTCACCACTGACCGAAACATGAAAACGCTATGTCGGAAAGGAAAAGGAGAGCGTGAGGGGCCGTGGTGGTCAAGTATGGAAAGGGGAAATTACATAGCAAAAGGGAAAAGGGTTTAGGGAAGTTTGGGATAGGTAGGGGGGAGGGGGAGAGGGGAGGGAGGGGAAGGATTGGATAGGGTAGGGAGGGAGATGGGAGATGGGATGGTAAGTGATGAGGTGGTTGATGGAGGTGGGGGGGGGGGGGGGAAGAATGTTTGTGAGAGGGTGGGATTGGGGGGTGGAGGGACTGGGAGGGGAGAAAGGGGCGGGATTTGATGATGTGAGGGGTAAGGGTCCGTGATGTGATGATTCTTTGAGAGAGGAGAAGAGATGATGAGAGTGCGGGGTGGGGACGGTATGCAGTTGAAGAAATGGTAATGGTTAGGTATTCCATTTGTATGAAGGGTCTTGAAGGCAGGGCTGTGAAATGGATCATTGCTAATTGAGCATTTCGTCTCTGTGGTAAGAGGGGACATATCTGCAATTGGCTGCAAGGCTTTGGGACCTTCAAACGGGGTATTTTGGCGAATTGACTGGCAAGCCTCTAACGCCCTATCATATGACTGACGATACCGTTATGGCATCCGAAGAAAAGTCTGACGGCTTTTCAAGAGACATGGACCCATCACAGAATTTCATATGAAAGGAGGAGTTTCCAACGAGCGAGATCCAGACTTTTCTGTATCGCGGTGAGACACAAATTTTATGTGAGCATCCTCACATGGTCCCCCCAATGGCTATAACACGGCTCGTACTCCGCTTTTCTCGCTTCGATACTCTTGTTATCCTCGTTTATCCTCTTCCGTGGGCAGTCGTTGCGTGTTCCGGGTTGGTTTTCCTTCTCTCAACTTTCTCGAGGCTTCTCCAAGAAGACTGGATCGCAGTGGCCACAGCCCTTGTGGAAATTGAAAAGGTTCCGGATATAAGCGTTGAGATTGGAGTATCGAGGGTTCAGGACAGTTTTGGGTCTCCGTAGATTTGTGTCGATTTCGTTCGACATGGCCACGTGATTGCTTCAGACATTTGCCGTCTCTACACGCATTGCCCTCAATATAAGAAATCAAGAGACTTAGGAAGCGGTACTTGCAGTATCTCCTTTTGTCGGCTGGAGTGCTAATTGAAAGGTGATTAGAGCTGCACGGATATGGGCGCCAGCCATTCAATGTTGAAGGACCTGAAAGCGGTTTGGAGGCATCAGGAATATGAAGATCAGTGTGGTGAAGCCTCGTTTCAACGATGGAACACCTAATCACTTGTGTTTCTGAACAAAATTGGAGGATTACGAACCAAAGCATGAGGCTACGCCCGATGCCGTGGAGGGTTAGACCAAAATACAACCACTGCTGTACAAACGTGACAGTGAATGAATTACGGTTGCCAGAGTATTAGCGACCACTTTGTACGTTGATGTACCATCATATCCGGAACATTTGTTTGAAGTTTTTCAGGTTTTGATACTTGTCACATCATGATCCCGACCTCTTGACAGACGCCAGGCTTCACCAAGCGTCCACAGCCAAGTACCTACGAATCCTCGACCGTCCCCTTCGCAAGTTGCACTGGAGTAGTACGCGGACGAATAGCTACATCTACTGGCGATGAGGTCTTGAAGACCATGAGTACGACACCGCTCGCCTCACCTTTACCCACCCATCTTGATTAGCATATTTCCAGAACCGGCGACAAAGGGGGATGTGACTGACCAACGACTGTCCAGCCAACTTCCTCACGATCAACTTGGCACTGATTTCGCAGTGCTAGCAGCGCAAGGTAAATTTCGTCATAGGACGCCACATCTGTTTCAGGGTCAATACCCAGAGAAGGACCCAGCCAGAAAGCCTGGGGAATATCAGGTTTGTTGATTATTGCTATAGTGCAGGTCCCTAGTCCCGCAGCAGCCACATCAGCTTCATTTTTGCTACGAGTAGCAACTTTTCCCTGACTCACTAAAATAGTATCTCCTAGGTGTAAGCTGTAGGAGATAGTGATGAAACGGTACCGATCTTTCTCCCGCGAATTCAAATTCAGAGACGCCATGCGGACAAACTTCACTACGAAAGAAGATATTGAGTGCTACCCTACAATCGTTGAAGAATGATGCACTAAGCTCATCAGCTCCAGTCCATGCGACTGATGTTGTGCAATAACTATTCGTATCAGTCAATATCGACTTCGGTTGCGAGGCTGTGAGGTTGCATTCATTTGTGAAGAACAAGGAGTCATTGAGAGGCACACAATTGATGACCTTTGAAAGGATGAGGGAGCAGAGCAAGCTCCAGCATAACGATGGTTTCATGACAAAACGCCCGAGGGTGAGAATCTAATAAGGAAGAAATGATCTCGTCGCGAACTCCTCCACACTCTGAAGACGAGATGAATGAGGCTTTTTCCCAAACAGACTTTTAGCGGCTGGCGCATCACTCTGGCCTTAGAACATATCCATATCCGCATATGTCTTGCGACTACCAGCCCGCGCGGATACTGGTCATGTTGCGGAACGGATGCGGGTCCCAACTTTCGTTTCATCCGTGCTTTGCAGAAGAGTAATCCATCGTGGTCGAGTGCTCCAAAGGCCGTGGCTTTGACCACAGTCTTTGAATTTATACGGTTCCATGGGGCATAACCATGCCATATGCCGTCGGTATGACATATTTGTCAGATCCATGCAGGACCACGTCTGAGAATTTGCAATGAGATGAAAACAGGACAAGGAGAAAACGGTCTGGGAAAATCGGCAATGCCAAGTCTGTAGGGCTAGATCATAGGGCTGATTATTAGGGTTGAACCCTGGATGTTTGCCACCTACAGCACCCTCAGACCATCTTCTCTTTACAAGTTTCAGCGATACCTGGTGGAAACAGCCATGGAGGATTAGCACAACTATGTCACTACGTCGTGACGTGGTTTCACGTATCTTTTCCAAGCCATGCAACCACCCGTTAAAAAACGAAAAGCCATCAACGACTTCTTCATGCCAATTGCCAAATCCCATAAAACCTCGAAAGCGCCAATTTATATAGGAAATAACTGCAACAATAATGAAGCAGTTCTGCACCCGCAAAAAACTCCCGTACCAGGCTTAACAATCCATCATGACTTCATCTGTCCCGCCGAAGAAGCAAGCCTCCTCGCATTTATTAACGACCCCTTCAAATGCACCTGGCGAACAGATCTCAGCCGCCGAACCATGCATTTCGGAGGCACATACTGCCTCATGCCCTCCAAAGCCTCCACTCCAAGCCCCACGAAGCCTCAAATCCTCCAAGCTCCATCCATCCCCCACGAGCTGAATTGGATTCTTCAACGCATGGTCGATAATGGTATCTTCCTGCCGAACCAAAAGCCTCAATACTGCATCGTGAACGAATACACTAGTTCTCTCGGAATCTCCGCTCATACAGAGAATTTCCAGTTCAGCGAGCCTGTAGTAGGTCTAAGCCTGCTTTCTACCTGTCCGATTCGCTTCCATGAATTAGTAGAGCCATATGATGGTTCTGTGCGCAGCGGAAAGGCTGGGAAAGCCAAGAAGACTGGGAGGGTGGTGGATGTGGAAATGCCGGGGAGGAGTTTGTTGGTTATGAGTGGGCAGAGTAGATGGCGGTGGCAGCATGAAATTGTCAGGAATGGAAAAGGGAGAGGACCGGGGTGGAAGAGGGTTAGTTTGACTTTCAGGTATAAGCCTGGGGAGATTTGTTGATTGGAGGTAAAGGTTCAGCCGACACTGAGATTATTACATAGAGGTCTTCTTGTAAAGGGAACTCTTGGCTTGCAGGAGCGGTGTCCGGCCGAGTTTCTCATTGCGTTGGATCAATGCTTCCTTCTCTAGCTCCAACAAGCCACTGCTGGTCTCTTATAGATTGCACGTTGAAGCACCAAATTAAATGGTTCATTGAGGAGCTGGCTATGGAGTTCCTTGCCATATCGCAACCCAAAGTGGTGACCTCTAGATGTCGCAGGCATTGAGACCGTCATATATCGGTTGCCTCAAGGTTGCCTATCACTGCTGTCTCCGTCCAAGGCCAAGCCCTGGGTACTGCCAAGTCTGTTGGAGAGCGGGATGTGTTCCGCTATTCCTTTTAGTACTCTTCAAACGCACCATCTCGCCAACATTTGTTAGTTCCCTGTCTTCTCGGTTGCTATTATTTAGCATGAATATAGAGAGATGAATGATTGCTAACAGTATGTCTCTTGGGATAACTATCTTGCTAAGCGCGATGAAACGAGTAGACTGATGACGAAGCCTCAAGAACAACAGTTGCGGAAAAGTAAGCCTGCAATTGTAGCATGACTGCAGCAGGGCAACCAACAAAGCATGACGGAAAAAGAGTGCGTTGGGTTCACTTGTATTCTTGCCGTTGTCAAGAAATAAATACAGGCGGACATCCCAGTAACACGCGTGGTACATAGCGGAAGCCCAGAGGAACAAACGTGCGAGGCATAGCCTCAATTTAAAGTACGAAAAGAGGAAAACCTTGCGATGCTTAAACAGAAGGTTATCATAAGCTTTCATGACCCCGGTCATATTCTCCGTTATTTGAAGAATTCTGCGGTGCTTCTTGTTGTGCTGAATGTGGCACAGGCTGTCTGGTTTCAGATCTTGCTTGGCAAACCACTGCCACCTTATGTAATAGAGAGAACTCCAGCCAACGCTGACTAGCTCAAACAATGAGTGTGACATCTGGACTGGCCTGCCTAAATAAGTGGCAAGGTTGAATCTCGAATATATTCATAACGATTGCGAAACTCTTCACTGTTCCTTCATTTCTCATCCTCTTTCTGTTTAAATGGCCGGTGTTCTCTGCATCCGCTAACGTACAGGTCCATATCCTATGTTGGAATGCCAAAGGGGTTTCCCTTGTATCAAAAGTAGAGATCAACCTCCGTCTACCCTCTCTGTCGTTTCTGTATACAATCTCCGACGCCGATATGGGTGGTTTTCGTCTATCTCTCGCAATCTCTACTCTCATTCTTCTCATCAATGCTTTTACCGTCGATTTCTGGTCGGCGGACCACTGCGTCGGCTCGGTCGTAGGGTATTTTGAGGGGGTCGTCGGTCAAGGCTGTCAAACCGCTTTCAGCAATTACAGTGACTCGAATCATTTGGTCACAGCACCGGGTGGCTCTTTCAACGTCGTCCCGTGGCCGTCGGCTAATGACAAGAAGACTGGCGTGGCCTTTTATGGTGAGGCAGATTGCAAAACCCTGATAGCGCTTGGCAATGTAAACATATGCCTTGGTGTCGGAGCGTACACTTCTTTTGAGGTCATCGACTTCTCGGACTCCGAGCTCGGCTATACAAATTTGGAGCCTGCTCCCATACAGGGTTTACCAACGAACGCCACTGAGACGGCGAACGCTAAAGAAGTGCTTACAGACTTAAGCCCCTCCACGGCATCGTCCACGAGCACAATTGCTACAACATCCGCAAGTACAAGTACCGCAACAAAAGCACCTGCAGCTAGGTTGCGACGGGAAAGAGAAGCGAAACATGCTCCAGTACCGAGGAATAGCCTGAGCAAAGATATCCAACAGATGAGAAATGGGAAGCCTATAGCACATGGTGAAATCCGGAGATCAGCAGGCCAGGCATACGCGTTCCAACAAGTTGCTAAGAGAGCATGGCGAGGCGTGCCACTCAAAGAGTGGAATGCGAACATTCACAAAAGAAATGAGGTTGATATAGCGAGCTCAAGATCCCAACTGTCCCGCCGTGGTGATGGCACTTCACGGCCGGATCTTGGAGCCCTTCGAGAAAGAGCCATCTCAGCGGCAAACTGCAACATGGTCAGATCATGCATGGTCGATAGCGGCAATGATCCTAAATTTACTATCGATGATGTCGGTGCTCAACTGCTAGATGCTATCCACGCTCTGAACCCAACTCAAGAAGACTGGACATGGCTTCAGAGGCCTTTTGTGGTAGAGATCGTCGACTCAACGGGGGAATCCGAAGGCCTCATCTACGCGCAAACAATTGAGCACTCGGAAGCAGTGAATACGTGTTCGGACGCAGGGACCGAGCGAGATGCGCTGCAAGCTGCATTGGCAATGGGCGTTGATGGAAGTACAGTGACCGATATGAGAGTGGATCTCAAACTGCTTTCGGGTACCGGGGTGACGAATAGTCTGTTCGTTTCAACAAGGAGTGTAGGGAATAGCGACATGAGGATTCATCCGATATGCGAGGCAGTGCAAGTGAACTATTGAGAACTGGTATAGTGGCGCTGGTTTGCTAGATCGTTTTGTATTAAGCATAGCAAAGAAATAAACGTTTCCATGTGAGCTCAAGAGCAGCTGTGCTGCTCATTCTTACCCACATGTCTCAGTTGTATGTGAAATACCTTGAGGACTCTTAGCCATTGACTGGAGGTAGCATTGGGGTGCTTATTTCCTCATTCTGGCCCCTAAATGGAATTTGCGGAGCACGGTAGAGGATTGCTACTTCTACGTGAAGCGCTGCTCCCGTTGTCCCGAAAAACCGGGTCTGAGCCCTAGATCCATGCCGTGGGGTCTCGATCTGCCACGGAAGCTATACACGGTGTCAAACTGGTCACTCGCACCTTAACTTCTTCACTAGGTCTACTTCAGATGTCCAAATCCCTCATCCTGCAACGCTTATCTTGAAAGGAATGCATTTAGCCATAAACCAGCATTTCTAGCTTAGGCTCCTACTCTGATAGCGGCTTTGTTAGCCATAAGCTGGTATGCAGTCTGGGAGAGGCTGGTTCGAAACCGCGTGGTCGTCTCTCAAGCTTTGTGTAGATGTGTGGATCCAGGAGCTGCCAGAGAATGACCATTAGATCCCAGGGACGTGGTATGTTGTGCCTCCCTGTTGAATGCCTTCTCTTCACGTTGTAGCTTCTATGACCGTCGCGCAGACGACAGCGTGACCACTGCAGGCGTTGAAATCGCGTGACAGACCTTGGAAGGCCTAGTACTGGATGTAGGAGGTAGCTCAGGGCAGGATCCTGTGGTGCGAACACCGGATTCGCTTCGTGACTATAGAATCACTCAAGACAGATACACTACCCAAATGTTGAGGATTGACTCTGCGAGACGTGGAGGCGTAGGAACTGACTCTGTGAGACAGCGGTGAGCGAAAACTATCTCGCCAGTGAGACTAGGAGTAGCCCCTGTCCTGCATGGCGCGCGAGCAGCGTTGAGAGGTTGATCCGTACAGCGATGTGATGCCGTGGACGTCGACTGAAGAATAGGTGTCGGGGAGCGCCAAGCATTCCTCCACGGGGCTACGTGGGCTACCTCCGTTGGTCCCTGGCCTAGGTAACAGGGTGGTCCAAGCTTCACCTCGCGGAAAAAGCCCAACGCACATTACTTCTGTCAACATCTCGTGCCATGCACGTTCAATTGGACGTTCAATCACAATGTTTATTGCCCTCAAGAACGAAAAACTGCCTATACCGGAGCTGCATCCATGCTCATAGCCTGAACGGAAACACTTGCACTGCCCTACACAATTTTCCGAGCCACTTCCACCCTGGCACTCAACGGGCTGGCCATCATACAGAGAGCCGCAGGCCTAGCAATGACATTGTTCGCTATACATGAGTCAGAGACTATTGACTTAGTCACCATATAATCGAATCAGCATACAGATCCTGAGCATACGATGTCAATGGAAGAAGTTGTCGGCAAGGAATCATCGATGTGGCTAATAGAATTGCCATCGGACTTCCCCACACAATAATTGATCAAATGGTTACTGTCTTCGCGGACTCCTACAGCCGCAGTCATACCACCAGTCATGATTCAGGATCAAACGCATGGCATTTCGACCTTGGACTCTCGATACAGCTACTAAGGTATTTCCAACCGCCTGCCACGACACAAACCGCCGTCCTGCAGACCTCCAGTCTTGACTCGTCTCAGCTCTCGTTCACCAAGACCTAGGATGTAAAACAAGCGTTTGTAAGAAGGTGAGATACCCTAAGGTCCCTTTCTGCATTCCTTTTCCCTGTTCTCTGCATCAAGAGTCTGCAGAGCGACCAGGAACCAGTCATTGCGAATCACATCGTTTAACGCTAGCTGTGTCTGCGTCCCTTCGGATCATTCCGAAGAGGTCTACTCAGACGCACCATCTTACTCGTTTCGTGTTATTGCTGCTGTGCAAGTTCCATGAACCTAGCATCAAATTGCTGCTCTTGGGTCCAGCTGTCCCTGAAGACAGCTCAAATCACGGCTGAGGAACCACTAAAGGACTGCAATATCATATTTGTTCTTTTCCTTTCACCCGCTAAGCTTTCTATTATACATTGAGGTTTGCTAACGTTGATAATATGGCAGATACTTTCTTAATATGTTCATACTCTGGTGGTGGATTAAAGCGAAGTTCTCACAGTTCCTACTTGTTATCTGATCTAAGGCTATCTCCCTTTGCTCTATCTCCAATTTTCCTTGGCCTTGTCTGCTGGCCCTTAATGTACTATTATGTTCACTAACTTGCAGAGCCTATCCTCGGAATCAAGTCTTGAGAGCCCATCATTTGTCATGTTGTCGAAAGATATTGTCATCGGAAACCAACAGTTCTCATTCACTCTATTCGACACCTGCTATTCTCACAACGAGCCCAGGAGATGATGTGTGAAGCCTTCGAAAAGAAAGCGGTTGCGTTGTATCGTATGGAAACATAGCTTCTGCAGCACCCAGAGCGACAAGGTCTATTATAACATTAATACATTCTTCTCTACATCGTAATTGTACTGTCAAGCATTTGACAGATGAGCATCCTGATCATCTCACTCATCGAGACCAACACCGTCACCAGTCCTAAGCCGCTTACAGACACCAGATAAATCTCAACATAGAGACGCAGACTAGTACAAAGACCATGCCAAGACGTCCAATCCTCAGCGAACTACTATGTGCCTCGCCCCCAGAGTGCGTCGACCTTGGATGACTACTTGAGCTGGTCGATCCGGGATCAGGGCCTGGCGTTGTCGTTGTCAAGGCTGGAATACCTGTCGTCAACGGTATGGTGCCATTCCCAACATCTGACACACCTAAAGTCGCCAAGCTGATTGGAATGCCTAGAGTATTTGCGTTACCAGATGGCAGTGAGATCATGCCATTTCCAATATCAAGAATTCCAGAGGCTCCCAAGCTGACCACGGTACCGTCAATGGTCACCCCAGAGCCGCCGGCTGAGATTGTTGTGCCGTCGATTGAAAAGGCTGTGGGGTTGGGAGTAAAGGTCATGCCTCCTACCGTATACACATTGTTAGGCGGTAGCAAGATCTTGCTGCTTCCAATATCCAAGATTCCAGAGGTCTCCAGACTGACAATGGTGCCATCGACGTTGACTCCTGGGCCGCCGGCGGAGATGACGGTGCCATCGATAGAGAATGCTGATGGATTGGGAGTGAAGACCTTGCCTCCTGCCGTATAAGCATGACTAGGTGCTAGCGAGATCGTGCTGCTGCCGATGTCAAGAATTCCAGAAGATCCCAAACGGACAACTGTAGCGTCTATGGTGACGCCAGGGCCACCTGCTGAGATAGTCGTGCCATCGATAGAGAAGGCAGTGGGATTTGGGGTGAAGACTTGGTTTCCAATCGTGTATGCAGAAGGAATAGGCGAAGCGACGTTCAGGCCAAGGGAGATGGTGCTGCTGCCAATTTCTAAGATACCTGAGGGGCCTAAGGTGACGAGTGTACCGTCAATCACTGCACCAGGACCACCCGCCGAGATTGTAGTGCCATCTATGGAGAACGCCGTGGGATTAGGAGAAAAGACTTGGCCTCCAACGGTATAGGCAGTAGGCGAGGCTTCGTTGACTGGAAGAGATATCGTGCTGCCGCCAATGTTCAAAACTCCTGACGGCCCTAAACTAATTGATGTGCCATCGACCGTCACACCTGGGCCACCAGCGGATATGACCGTACCATCAATAGAGAAAGCTGTCGGATTAGGCGTGAACACCTCAACACCCACAGTAAGTGCTGCTGGTGAAGGACCAAAAGTTGCTAAGGCACTCGCAGGTGCGGCCACTGTTATTGCTGGCGCACCAGGAACCAACGTCTGGTCGCCAACCAGGAATTGCGACGCAGTATTTGCAGTGATGACTTGGTTGCCCAAAGTAATCACTGGTAAAACTGGACCAGCGGTATCGGGGATCGCAACCGTACTCTCTCCAACAACAACTCCATTCCCGGCCGTCAGCACGCTGATCGGAGTGCCAGAAATCGTTATGGCGGGGGCGCCTGGCACGAGTGTCCGACCATCTAGGACATACTGAGACGTAGGAGAAGCAGTGATGGGCTGAGAACCAATACTAATGACAGCTGTTTGGCCGGGAGATAGAGGGGTGGTACTGCCATCAACCATAATCGCGCTGGCTGAAGGTGCAAGGGAAACCGGAACGCCCTGTATCGTGGCTGCTGGGGCCCCGGCAATCACGTTTCGGCCATCAATAGCTAGTCCAGGGACTGCGCCCAGGGTTGTGGCTTGCGAATTGATGGTCACTATTGGACTAGCGCCAGTATTTGCGGGGTTTGGTATGGGCGAGGTAATGCCATTTACCACGACTGCTGAAGCTGATGGAGCAAGGGAGACTACATAAGACGGTGCTGGTTTGGGTTCTGGTGGAGCGTCCTGATTGATGTCAGGGTTTGGTGCTGCGATCGGAGTTCCGCCTATGGCATTTATAATGATAGAAGGTAGGGCTTGGTTTTGAGGTGGATTTTGGTATAAGGCCGCGGGATTCCCTGATTGGGAGTCTTCTTCATGGGAGGTTTGGCCGGCGTTTGAAGGCTCATTTTCAAAAGTCTGGCCGTCAGCCTTTTGAGGAACCGAGTTCTCTGCCGCAGGGTCTTCTGGCGCAGATAATTTTGGTGCTGGATTTGCAGGTGCAGGATTGCCACTGACGCTTGCTAAGGCCATTGGTCCATTTTCAATGGACTGTATATTCGTCGGGGTGCTTGCCTTATTGGATAGTTGAGCGACCGAGGCTGGACTCGGTACAGCCGTAGGCTCAGCAGTATTGGCTGGTGTAATGGCTGGCACAGCAGCTCCAGGTGAGGGTGAGGTCGGACAGGCACCCGGATTGAAACAGCCATCGCTATGAACGCTCACAATAGTTGACGATGTAAGATAATTGACCGCGGCGTTTACTATGGGCAGTACAAGCCCAATACCCTGCTTCCAGAAATTTGCCGGCCCACCAGGATAATATGACATTAGCTGGGGATGTTGTGCGACATAGCGAGCGTCTTGAGCCATCCAGGTCAGCAAAGATTGCGGTACATGTCCGAACATCTCGGTTTGGAGTCCCGAGGTGGGGGCATAATATATGAATGGTACCGAGAAAGCTATCTCTTCAAGCACACCAAAGGAGGCTTTTGGGCCGGAATGTTGGCTTGGATGGAGCCTCGGTGCATTGCTGCTGGAGAAACCCATGAGATCGAAATAAGATTGAATGTTCTCATTTTGATGGGAGAAATTGAGATCTTCGCAATCTGTAAGACTCGAGGTTGTTGTGCACACTTTCTGGCCTTTCTCATTGATAATGTGCGCAACGCTTAGGATCTTAATCTTTGTATACACGTAGACTGGGCTCGGTGACACTCTGTAGATTAGTCAGCATGTACCTCGTGTAGACATTGCCAATCTATTGGTACACACATAGTAATACCAGAAAGTTGAGTGACCGTGCCTTGCATTTGAACGGCCATTGTAGCCGGCGTTTCCCAGTAATCGTATATCGTGGTGTGTTCTGCAATCACCTGCAAGTTTTTCGGTACATGGCGATAGCAGTCTTGGGTTAACGTGTTCCTTGCAAGATTGCTGCTAGTTATGGCGGTGACGTGGACCGAGAATTTGGTATTGTGGTAGTTCGTTACAATTGTGTCTTTAAATTCGGTGATTGAGGTCACAATCATTAACCCTTCCGTATAGAGCGTTTTGAAGGTGGAGTAGTCTTTCGAATATCAGTGTGTGAGGCGTAGGCAGACCGGTCGCTCGCCGCTCACCTGCCCAATACCTAGCGTCCACGGTGTCCTGAACCACAAAATAGCAAGGATCCAACTCCGAGGTTGTTGAGACATTCGAGCGGTAGATCAAGCTGTTGTTTGTGCTCGTAGCAGCCGAGGAAGCCCAATTCAACGTCCCTGACGAGGCAGAGGACAGAATAGAGGCTCTAGCTGAAGTACCGTTGAATAAGTCGAATGTTGGTGAGCTTCGTGTGCCACCGCTATATGCTCCTGATGAGGGTGTTACCGTGTGGTTGGAGAACGCACCAGCGCTCGCTGCTTCGAATCAGCGTTGTACCGACATAATACTTATGTGAAGGTTGGTACTTTGCAGAGACAAAGGATTGGCGCAAGCTGCGCAGACCAAGGAGACGATTAAACAAAACTTGTTGGTTAATGACATAGCTCATGGGACGGAAGAAACGCTTAGGGAAGGAGAACTTTGGCCCTACCTCAAATTTAGGGAACTTGGGAATACTGTAGCGAGCTCAAGGCAGGGGATTAGGCCTCGGTCTGGACACCTCGCATGCGGTATCGAAATCATATACCGTAGTATTTCGCGACGTAAAGTGGACCGTCTGAACGAAATCGCACGTGTAAAAGCCCTATGTGAGATTGCGGGGATTCTACTCCACGCATTAGAGGTTCGTATCATATGTCACATTGGGCGCATGCCCCGGTTAATGACACGACCATGTAGCATCTAGTATTAATATGTGCCAGTCATTGTGCTCGGTGGACTCGAGCTGAATGCATGAGACTTGACCGGGAAAACCGCTGGCCCGTATTACGGGCTTACATCCGTCGGATCTGGTCAGCCTCGGCATATGGGCTCCGTGATTGGTCCTAATCATTCCTACCTTAATCATACTCCACTTTAATGGCGTGCCGATAAAAATAGGATGTACTGCCTTCTTGTCAAACTCAAATCTTACAAAGCTGTTTCGCGCCGAGGAATTTCAAGTTTTCAGAATATCTGAATGCCGTCGCAATCAGGTTACAATTTGTTGGATATGAAACGTGCTCTGTAGGCCATTACCAGAGCAGATTGTTTCACTGGATTTGCCATGCTTGGGCAAACGGTGAACATTCTCCTTTTCTTCCAGGTATTGACCGGAGTATTCGCTCTACAGGTTTTGAATGAGCGCACATCTTCTCACTTACCAGCGCCTATTGTCATTTCGGCTAGTCAAGACTTTGATGGCAATGATGGCCCGTGGTCCTCGTTCACGCTGCAGATCGGTACTCCTGCACAAGATGTGAAGGTCTTCATATCTACCGCAGGATATCAGACTTTGGCCGTAGTACCGGAAGGCTGCACCCCCACTGATCCTCCAGGTTGTGATTCTCTGCGGGGCGGTGTTTTCAAACCAAGTCAATCAAACACATGGATGCAGAATAACAAGACCGCGAACGGGACATTCACTCTGGCGCTCGAAGAAAACCTGGGCTATACTGGCAATGGCGAATATGGGTATGACACTGTAGGATTAGGTTGGCAGGGCAGTGACGGGCCGTCACTTAATCAACAAATTGTCGGAGGAATGGCGACGAAGGAATTCTACCTTGGACTATTCGGCTTAAATCCTCGTCCAACCAATTTTTCTACCTTCGATGACCCAGTGCCAAGTTATATGGCGAACCTGAAACAGGGAAACTTGGTCCCATCTTTGTCTTGGAGCTACACCGCAGGCAATCAGTATCGTCCCGGTACCGTCCTCGGCAGTCTAATTTTAGGAGGCTACGACGCCTCCCGTCTCGTTGCCAGCAACATAACTTTCCCGTTCAGTGATGTCGATGTTAGAGACCTTACAGTTGAGGTCCAGGATATAACTATCAACACGAAAAATAGGAGTGTTTCTCTTGTAAAACAGCAGAATACCATAGCTGCTTTCATCGACTCGACTGTTCCGTATTTGTATCTACCTATGGAAATTTGTCAAGGATTTGAGGATGCTTTTGGGATAACTTGGAATGATAGCGTACAAGCTTATCTTGTCAACGATTCTCTCCATAGCGATCTGGTGACACAGAATGCGTCGGTGACTTTTTCAATTGGCCCTCTGTCCGGCGGTGCTGATGGTGCAATTGACATCTCGCTGCCTTATGCTGCGTTTGATCTCATCGCCCAATACCCCTTGGTAGCCAATACGACACGTTACTTCCCATTAATGCGTGCTACAAACGAGAGTCAGTATACGCTGGGTCGAACGTTCCTGCAAGAAGCGTGAGTTCGGCCACATCTTACGTGAGAAGAGAGGACACTGAATCGCCGCAGGTACTTAATAGCAGATTACGAGCGAAGGAACTTTTCTGTATCGCAATGCAATTGGAATATGGGAGCTCAGCAGCATATCGTAGCCATTGCATCACCCGATCAGGCTAAGACATATGGCAAGCCCGTCCTTTCTCATGGTGCAATTGCCGGTATTGTAATTGGCAGTGCTATAGGCGTTACTCTGATAACGACGGCTATGTACTTACTAAAGAGACTGGGTGTCTTGAGTGGGTTGCTAAGGGCTGATACCAAAGAGTCTGAACTCGAGGCCCACGAAAAGCATGAAATAATCATCCCAAGTCAAGAGCTCGATAGTATGATGTACCCGGGACACGAGATCGACGGGACCAAATTCCCAGGGTACGAAGTTGACGGGGGACATGAAGTTGCACACGAACTCGGGAACAACGAGCCAACTCATGAGATGGATGCTGCCGCTGCCTAATACCAATGGCAATTCAGAGACTTGCCTGCGACACTGCCTTCATGTCCATGACAGTAACTCTGACTGAAGTTCATGAAGGTCAACGTAGCCTGGTAGATGCAGGACGTCAGTTCCAAATTGTTCGCTGGACACATGCGCATGAATATCAGCTATCGTTGTAATTTCTGTTAGCGCTCCTCCGGGCTGAATGGCAGGCAGACGATATGACATGGCAGGCAGACGATGTGAGGCTATACACAGTTCATTCATTGGCCGGTTTCTCAGCTCTTAACTCCTGCTCAATACTGCCGCTGGCAATGTCATTAACTGGGACTAGGAGTAAAGGCTCATCCCTTAGAGTTCATCCGTTTAGTCGATAATTGACCTGGGGCAAAGTGGCTAAGCTATCTATACATATAGACGAGGGTAGGAAAAAGCTCACAGCTTGAACAATGGATAAGATGAAGAGTAGAATTTGCAGAATAGAAGGTATATAACGGCCAGCAGGCATGAAGATGATCGAAGAGAAGGATTGGGTGGCAGCACTTCGTAGCAGGACTGCGTCGATCCTAATTTCTATAGGGTGCCGGCGGGTTGCTACTGGCGCCGGTAGCACTAACCACCAGCTGAACTGGTGTGAATCATCTTTTCCCTATCATCGTTGTGAAGGTTTCAAAATCGGCGCTATCCTGAACCTTTTGTATGTCTCTGGTTGACGCGTCAACACAGCTGCTAGGAACCCGCGCGTGCCTCCACGGACGCTTGAGCACCAGAACCATGATCATGACTTGATGTCCAGCTCTTGCAGGCTCAAACAGCTAGTATAAGAAGGAGGAAGGTGATCGAAACCGCAGACATCCGACAGTGGCTGGGGACCTCGAATGTGACTGAAACTTGATTTAAAGGAAGCATGTTCGCGGAGAGGAGAGAGCAATAACGCACACCGCCAAGTGTAATGCATGAGATACCCTGTGACGGAGGGCCCAACAAGCTGGCTATATAGTCATAGTCTGTGCTAATGATGGGTACCGTCCAATTCTATTATCTACGAGTGTAGAGAGCGAATACTGTAACTCTGTAGCGAATGACACGATTACCTAATCTTGATTTGCGCTAGATAGTGATCTTGGCATGCCAAGCTCTAAGCCCTAAGCTGAGCCCTAAGAAGGTAGAAAATAGAGTGCCCTAGAACAACAGCTTATCCATCAAAGGATGTCCACCTCTCTTGCTATGCTCTTCCCAGGCGGAGGAAGCCAGTCCAGCTCAGTTCTAGAGCATTACTGTCCTTTAGGGCAGCAGCTAATTCGCGGCTAATCTTAGAATCTCATTTCAAACACAGTCCCAGGCCCGAGCGGCTAGCTTCGACAGGTGATATTTGGCCGTCTATTTGTTATCACTGCGCTGGTACCATGAAATCTGGAAGTTCTCTGTTGGCCACCCAGACGAAAATTAGGACGAGGCGAAAATTTTAGTGCTAACGAAGAATTCATCATCCAGACGACGCAGCATCAATGCCGGAATAAGTCTGTAAGGATATTGATAATGTCTCCCGGTAAGCGGTGATCGCAGTGCTGGTCAAAGATTTCCATCAGGTTCTGTACACTTACAAGTTTAACGTGTATCCGACTTACTATATACGGCGATGCTAACGACCCCCTCTACATTAGTTAAAATGGAGGGTGGGGCTTTCAAGCTTTTGAATGTACAACCTGAACGGTAAGTGTTTTGACTGAAGCACCGCAACAGGTCGTTTCATTCGATATATTTCTACCGTGTCTCTCACCCCACTTTATGAAATTCTTGCATTGGTCCAATAAGGATATAATGGCTCTTAAGAATAGTCTAGGACGCAGTTATAAGCATACAGAACGATTACCAATGCAACCATTTCCGCCGTTACCTGGTTGAGGACGGTGGGTGGGTGGCTTTGCAGGACCTGGATTGGGAATATGTCTTCGGCTTCCTTGCCTCGCACTTCATCCTCAACATTTAGTTCTCCTCATAAGTATTGATTTTCATCGGATTGTTCTTGGATCACTGGGCTCTCTGGTCATCTTCAACTTACAAGCAAGAGATAAGATCCATCATAAGGGGAACTCTTTCTAGTCACGTCACGTCCGGTGACATTGTGTACATCGTGCCTTATAATCCCGTGCAGAACTGTAAGGTCATGATCTCAGATGGTCGAAGCCTTGTGTGATCGATGGAAGCATCCTGCTTTAATCTTCTTGCACCAAATGGTTAGCCTTGAAGTTCCTGACATAAAGGAATCTTCTTTCGACGCAACGTTGGCGATTTGCAATTGGAGCAGTCCACTGTATTTGGGGTCTCTCTGGATCTGCGGCAGCTCCAATCACAACACTTAGAAGCGATTGCACGACAAGCGACCCGCGGTCCAATCAAAGTTTTAACGTGCCTATCGCATTGTGGTCTGACTATCTATACGTACGGCTCGGCGCCAAAGTTGCTCTTTCTTAATACGCGATGCGGCTTTTTTTATATTTACTTCCTCCCATCCACCAGGTTTTTCACCAAATGCATGGTTCAACATGCTAATTCTCTTCACTTCAGCGCTGGTATGGGCGGTCCTGTCATCCGCCAAAACATACTGTATTTCCGCAGCCACTGTCCCCCCGGTCGCTAGCTGCGACCGCGTCCTCACCAGTATCGAGCGTTTCGTCACGAGAGCCGGCAATTGGGAACGAACTTTCGGACCCTCAGGGAGCAAGGCCACCATAATCCTCCCAATATGGTTCGCCGATAACAGGTACGATGGGGAAGGTGGCAGTTGCAGTGTTGTGCTTCTCTGGAACCCCAAACTAGGGTCCGATCGTCCGGCTTATCCGCCTTGGAACTTTGATGCTTTTTTGGCGGTGGAAGTTCTGCGAGCGGCGGTCAGGATCAGGGATGCTTGTGTGCAAGTCGGCAAGTTGGGCGAAGAGTGGATCGAACCGGCTCAATGGGTGCAGGTGCGACTTTTGATAAGTTTCCCAAGTAATGCCACAGGAATTGACGGAGGTCTGTCCATTGGAACCGCGAATGGGACGAATGTGACTGTGGTTGATGGAGGTAATGTGATTAAAACTGTTCCAGATCTAGAATGGATTTTGACTGGTCTTGCCACAGTTTCAAGATCGAGTGCGACTGAGGTTGCGGCAGCATGACTCGATCAAGTGGCACTGGTTTTATCAAAAAGGGAGCTACATTCACGAGATCTGAGGAAGATTCTTGCTGAGCTGAACAATACGAACATGGGGGAAGATGTCACACTCTACCAAGAGTCGGGATGCCGCTGAAATGGGGCGGTGTTTTGTATTAGAAAGTGGATTAAAACATAGTCACCAGGAATAGTATGCCGAAGAAGATGCTGCTGGATAAAATTTAGGTCCTTTGTCAAGGGTACCTGTTGGTCCTAGTCCTAGCGCTCGTCCGGCAAAGCAATGGCAAACCACTATACAGAGTACACGGGAATGAAGGGCGGCTTTAAGTCAGAATCGCTCCGCGACAGTTCCCACTGGCCTAATCAGGCTTAGCAGATAAACTCGTCACTCCTCGAACTAAAACATTAGCAAAGCTTGTCTATGGTCTATCATAATCGAACAACGCCGTTGTCACAGGACCCTGCGTTATGTCCAAAAATCTGATATGGTGGTTTTAGTCTATGGAGTGCCATATGTAGAATTTTAACGTAAAGGCAATGTGAGGACACAAACAGCCAGGAAATTCTCCGCGAGGACCGAATAAGTAACTGTCACGGAAGGCGTTCACTTGTGCCTCCATTGCGTAACACGATCATTAGCCTATGATGGGATATTATCGTGTAAGGTTATCGTTCCAAGCTAAGCTGTGCCTACATCGCTCGGGACATCAACCCTCGCATCGAGTACACTCGTTGACATTTTACAAGCTAATCAACTTATTTGGTTTTTGTAGGATACTCAATATGTCACGATTTTGGTATACCACTTATGGTTATATGGATTCTTACTACCTCAACCTACGTATTCCGAAGACTCTGACGGTGCAGGGATGATGACTTTTCACAATGCATGCGCCCATATAAGCGTTCTAACATTCTTTGTTACCCATGACGATACAAAATTGTCAGCTGTTCAAATACTGTGATGTGTGCAAAGCCTGCACCACGTTACATACACTTTCGTCACATTATGACTTTAATTGCAAAGTGCGAATACAGGCTCTTCAAGAGACGATGTGGTTCGGTGATAACTACGAACATAACTCTCCCGGATTGATTTCTCTCCGCAGACGGTGCCGGACCCACAAGGGTTGGCCTTTGGCACTCTATATTGAGATGAAGTTGCCACGCAGAGCCTGCCGGGAGGAAAAGCTGAGTGGAGACTATCAAAATAGCAAAATTCAGCTCTGTGGTGCGTTGTTTATGATTATCACGTGTCTGAAGCTGTCAGAGCTATGTATGAACAGGCGTGTTTTTCAATTGAGTATGCCGCTCAACAGCCGGTAAGTAAATACGGAATATCTATTTTTATCCTTACGTACCGGTAACGAATAGCCGTTGCACCTTCACTTGTTTGCGTCCTACTTATAGTATGCGGGGGTTTGCAGTGTCATTCGCTAGTTATGTCCACAGAACGTCCAATCACAGTCTCCGACGTCTATGTCACAACCACATGCATGCAGCGCGTCCCCACGTACTCGACACATCGACCATACAGTACGTCTTCTAGTCTTTGAGATTACTATGGAACTTTCACGTACCTTGATAGAGCAAGCATGGTGAGTAGTAGCCTTCCTCTGAAAAGATTTAGTTGTGCTGAGATCTCTACTGCTACAAGGCACGCGTTTTCTGCAGGCCAATATAACAAGGTTGCAGGCCTTTTATCTGAGAGTTTTGAGCTCTGCTGGCGATTTCCTGGTCATATCAATCTGAGGACTAGGGCTGATGTCTTCCACTTGGGAGCATTACTCCACGCGAAGCTCCTCCGCCAGGCACATGTTCGCACACCCGGGGAAGCACTTGAATTAGCGAAAGAATCGTTGACCATTCGGCAATCTTTGTACGGCCCCGAAGATCAGAGGGTCGCAGCATCATATGGGAACATCGCCATACTCCAAATCGCATGTGGAAAGTACGAAGAGGCGTTGGAATCCTTGGATCAGTGCATGGCCATCAGACAAGTCGAAGCCAAAAAGGGCGCTGCAAATCTCAGTTATACGTATCTCTATTACGGCTGGTGCTATGCGATGATGGATCAGCACCTCGCTGCGAATAAAGCTCTCGCGGAATCTCTAGCTATCTTGACGAAGAAATATGGCGAAACGCTCGCCATAGAAAAGCCACTATATGTTTGGATACATACGGCGCAAGCCTTTGTATACCGGAAAATGGGACTCAAAAGGCGTGCTAAAGATGCCGACAGGATAGCTATTGGCTCAAGCCTAACCATATACGGGCTTGAGTCGTCAAGAACACTTTTGCCCTGGTACAAGTCGGCTTGGTGGCATTGGGAAAATGGCTCTTGCAGTCGGCTTGTCAATCTACGTTGGAATTGGTTCGCACCATGAAAAGGGAGAAGATCTATGAAGGTCATCAAGCACGAGCGTTGAGACTGCTGTCGAAGGTACAAGAGGATATGGGGCTGGTAGCTGAGAGCAAAGCCACAATGGCTTCGGCGCTTTACCTCTGTGATCTCGTCCAGGATGAGCAATGGAATCGCAAGTTACGCCTGTTACAGACCCTCGATGGATCCCAAAGCTGGGTGAAAAGCGAAATGGATAGGATGTTTGATGAGCTGGTCTTCTTTTACGACAGGTGGAAATGGCCCTTGTCCTGGGGTCATGGAGGAGGGAGTACACGCAGTGTCGACCGGGGCCACGCATCGTCTTAGGGAAGATGGTTGGAGTCAAGAAGATGCTCTTCGCGGAACATTTTCTTTCCGGCTATTATCATATCACATTCGTCCTCATACATGTCCTCAACGTCACATGCCAGAAAGCTCAGCCTCCGCTCTCACAAACAGACGTGCACCTACGAGCCACTGAAAGTACGACTTTTAGCCAACAAATCTATGGGCATCTAGCAGCGGCCTATGTGTTTCTCACTGGAGCACGATATCACTTACTTCTCTGTATTGCCCTACCAAAGCTCTTTAAGAGCTCTCTCGGCCCCCAAAAGCTCCAACTTGATTCCTTATGAATATTCGCCACGCGCCGATTCATGATAGGCATTTCAATGCAACTCTAACGACTGATTGTGACTGTGAGGGCCGCCGCAAGGTGGCTTTATTTGCGGGTGCGGATTAGCCTTGAAGGTTTAGATGTCCAATTTTTTGGTCTCGAGCGTGGAATGGGCAACTTGGAATACAAAAGCGCTACAGTAAATTACGTGGTCGAATCCTTTGTTCCACTTCTGATTGCAGGATTTTCACGCAATTCTGTATCCTTTATATTGTGGCGACTGTGAGGCCAAGGACAAAGGGAGAATCAAGTGACCGATCATATCTTCGCTTGCAAGCGTCGATGTTGTGAAGCAACAAGGGCTGAGCTGGTGTACACGTGTTAAGCATGGTATCAGTCTGAGCAGGGAGCCCATTCGATAAGACATACCGCATGGAAGGAACTGTCACGTTTTATCCTCTTTATGCCTCCTGCCATTGTTGCTTGTGGCCTAAGCGACGAAGACCAATGAGAAGCGCAACTCACTTGCGAAAGAGTTCCCATGTCGTAGCTGTTCGATAGACTCGGAGTCGTCTTCTTCTCTCGACACAGTGCACTTAGGCCTTTGTTTTGAATAGCCTTTGCGCCAAGCATCGTCGTGACCTGCAGCCGAACTCTTCCACCCCTTGCTTACGTAGGAAAAGCCGCGTTCGATACCGACATGCCTGAGTTCTTATGCCTTCTTTTATCAACGATTGTGTGCACAGCCAAGGACCCATTATAAAAGTCAGATATACAGTGCTGGCTCGATTATAAGGCGAACTGTCAGAAATTGGGTAGCTTGTGGCCACGCATCGCTGGTGAAACCGAACTGATCTAGCCTCAGTGCTCACCTGAATTTCTCAATGGAAGGCACGAGCCTACACCGCCTCTGTTATTATTCTCTCCACCTGCGTCCTCTACAAGCTCCACCGCCTCATTCCTGTTGCGCAGCAACCC
This sequence comes from Cladonia rubrotincta, assembly GCA_963971245.1. Lineage (NCBI taxonomy): Eukaryota > Fungi > Ascomycota > Lecanoromycetes > Lecanorales > Cladoniaceae > Cladonia > Cladonia rubrotincta. The sequence goes on along the minus strand of OZ020202.1, from coordinate 1,984,822 downwards.
TGATTGATAAGCAAGTTATTTGTCTTTGCTCATTATGTCTTAAGCAGGGTCCGACAAGCGTGGAAGCACTGAATGCGGTCCCTGATATTTTAAGGCATGTGTCAAACAGTGGGGCTGAGCGGTGCCTATCTTTAGAGGACCTCGATTCAAGTTTTAGAATTGACTATGTGGAGATTGAAAGAGGAATAATTCAAAATAAGGTAGTAAGGTACAAAACTTACATATATTCCCCAGACGGTGGTTTCTCGGGACTCGACATTATATAAGAAGGAAATCATTCATATACAAAGAAATAAAAGGTCACACCCAGAAATAGAACCCCTCATCACTCACCTCAGTAAGCAATAATCTCCATATCATTCGTACTAACCGCCCAACTCAATTCATCCGCCGCTTCCACAACCCCAGGATCATTTGAAGTCACACCCGCGACGCTCCCAGCATCAACATATGCCGTGAAATCAGCCTGCACTTGGAAGAAATCAATGACAACCTGCGGCGCATTCATATCCATATACACATACGTCAGCTTCTCATCTTTCCCTTGCTTAAGGTAGTCAGGATTAGCAAGGAGATCAGCCTTATTGGTAGTAGACGGCCAGGCAGCATTCGCTTTAGCAAGACAGTCCTGCTCCCCGGAAAGGGAAGCCTGGCCGTTCTCAAGAGGCTGATGGGACGTAGGGCCGAGTGTGCCATCGGACATGCCGAGTTGAAAGTCGACATCGTACCAGGTGGAGCCGGGCATAGCTTCGAAATTGATCTCATAGCGGCCGCCTCTGATACCGTTTGTTATGGCTGTGATGGCGCCGTTGAAGTCGAGCGAGGGGTTGATTGTTAGCTTTTGGCCGGCATTGACTTCGAGGCCGGGAGAGGAGTCACAGGTGACTCCGGGCTGGGTGGGGAGGGTGCCCGAGGAGAACTCGACTTTGTAGCAGATTTGATGCTTGCCGGTGTTTTGGAACGTGATGGAGGTGGCGGAAACGGACAGTGCTGTTGCTAGAACTGCTGCTGCCGTGGTGAGTCTCTGGAGTGCTGCCATGGCTGTGGGTTGATTTCGGTACTTTTTTTGCTGTTGTTTTGGTTGTTATAGTTCTTTATGCGTGTCTCTGATGAGAGGATACAAGGGCTGGAAGGCATCTTTATACCCCGGTGGCAAGTATGCATATCCAAAAACACAAACACAATGGAATTCTGCTGTAGCAAAGACCATTGTCTGATACCATGGACTTTGTTTGAGGACAAAGGTGCATGAACGATTGACAAAGAAAATGGGATTTGTTGCTTGGGCTATGACGCGATGGTGACCAAGCCTTCTCTTTGTTGATTAACATGATCGAAGGCAAAGAATAGTGCTAGAACGGAAAGAGAAGACCAATATGGAGAGCCAGGATTGGACTAGACAAGGCTCGAGTTTCATCATCAGGGTGTGGCGCTCGCGTGACGAAAACACACGACGCTGGACAGTATTTAGAAGCTAAGGCTTTTTTGAACAACAATAACTTAACGATAGTCCTCAAAGGAGCTTTGTCTCATATAAGAAAGGGTGTAATAAGGAACATGGGAAATAAGCACAACGCGCGAGGTTATTGCTATTCTTTTCGAATCCCCCAGCACCAGGATCACGCACCACACACCTACCTTCCATGCCTCTCAAATTGAAAAGCCTTAACTAAGACATTGCTCGCAGACATATACCCACAGTCACTATTGCTTTCTCGTAGAAAAATGCCACGGAAGTCCCCTCCACCCAGGCTACTGCCTCTCGCCCCAATTCGTCCTCTTTCCCCAGTCTCGCCTCTTGGAACAACATACCGAACATCGCCTGTATCCCCACTAACACCCAGCCCACCTCTCTTTCGACCCGTGCAATTCAAGTCACCTGGACCGACTCCACTCCCAAAAGCTACTCAGCATGCTCAAGCAGACAACTGTGTACCAACCCCAGCCCCAGCCCCAACTGAGCCCAAAGCCGAGAACCTTCCAATCCCCCCTGTACGACCTGAGCGCCCTCAAAGTCAAACATCCCACTCCTCTATCAACGCCCCACCTCAGCGTCAAGAGTGGTCTGATCCAGCTTTGGAAGCTGAAATCGCCAGAAATGGCAATGAACGTAAAGCCCAGCGTGAGCTTTATTTCCTAATGGCACTAGTGCTCGTGCTGGGCATGATCTTCTTGATTGTGTGGTTGTCGGTCAGCCATGCGTGACGATAGGGTAATGTGTGGAAAAGGGGCGTGAACAGTCCCAAAACTTTGCATGAAGATTTGCTTTTGGGAGAGTATAGGGACATAAATGATGCTGTACTCCTTTGATACCTTTGTTTTGGCGCTTCCTCTATTACATATCAAGTAGGTTGACGTAACAATGTAATAAGCTTTGATAGACTGGTGCAAGTTGTGAGGGACTGCAGATTGGCAGAGTGTCGCAATTAGGTTTCCAAGTGCCATGACTGTGCTCTCATGGCGCTGACTCTATGACGCCCCAGTGACGCTGCAGGTTGTTCATGGCTCTGTCAAGCCCGGAGGGTTTAATTGTTTCGAGCTTCAACTTAGGAAGAGGAGGGAGAAACATGCGGTTCTGTCTCTTGAAAATCGAAAGGCACAATGCTAGAGCCCACAGGATGGGTGATTGCATATGCCAGAGTGCGATCTAAGATATCTAGGCAACCCAGTGAAATAGCATCGATTTTGATACAGCTCTAACCTCAATCGTGATCTCATTGCCACAGTAACCAGAGCAATAGAGTCTTTAGAAGGGTTCACCCCTCAACCGTTTACCCTAGAGATGCCCTAAAATTGGTCACCTAGGTAGGTAGGCGATCGGATGAGTCCCCGGAGCTAGGTTTTCAGGCGCATCTTGTGTCCTAAATGACCAGCTTTAGGGGCCTCTAGGCATCAGCCCTATAGGGGCTTGATCGGTGTTTGAGGGCTGAAATCTTCTAGTCGCAGACTACACTCGTTTTATCGTGGCATTGAGCTCATCGCACAGCAGCCCCCACCATTCATACAGCCGAACTTCTAAGGACTAAGAAAAAGGACCAGCTGTCCATGAACAGCCGAGAGGCAAGATTGTTGCTAGACCATATTTCATCAGCATTGTTGGCAATGGAGACTGCTGCGCGGTTGAGCTACGGTGGCCTCCACAAAGCCGCGTCTCGCCTCGCCCCCAATTCAACATCATGGCTCTCAAGCGGCCTGCGGAGCGCCGTGATATGGAAACTTCTTCGCTAAGCCCCTACTGATGGAGATGAGTCCTTGGAACATGAGAAAGAACCTCCGTTCACCCTCCATTCAGGCGGGTAGTCTTGGCAGAGCAATCATGACCGTGTCTGGAAAAGCTGCCTTGACGCGAATACGATGTGGCCATCGGCCTACTAATGATGCACAGCCTCTGGCTTAGACACAGACTGCTCATTGAATGCTATATCAAACTACTACGGTAGCGGAGGCGGCAAGATCGAGCAGGAGCTGGGTGTCGATGCCCTGGCCACTCTCAGCTTCCTTATCCTGTCATGACGCAAACGCACAGGGAGTTATTCATGAGCCATCTTCGGGGATTGTTTCCCCCTGGGTCACTGATAAGACTGCTACAGCGCAGTTTCTGCTGGGACTGCCCTAGTGCAGAGGCAAAGTTCAGACTGGCCGGATGATCAAAGATGGTCCCACAACGTACTTGGGAATGTGCATGCCATGCATAATGACTTGCACCTGCCACGTTTATGAGGTCCATTTTCAACTATGGTTTTAACTGCTATACACTTTTGTGGAATTGTGGGGTATGTTTTGGGACTCCCGCCGGCCACCGGGCCATCCGGCCAAAAACCAGGAGATGATGCTTGCAAAGGAAGGTTATCAAGGTAACCCATCCCATCCAAACGGGCGTTTTTTTATTGCCTAACCGTCTATGAGATCTGAATCTACGAGCTAAACTTCCTGGTCTGGTTAAGCACAGCGCCCATGGTGGCGGCAGGCTTGGAGCGGGGCACCAGACCTGCCAGAAGGGGAATGATGGGTTTTCGGGTAGAGCCGTCATTGACCTGAATAAGATCTTACCTTACCTTATCAATACTTCGTCTACCGCCAATAGTTGACCCTCGATGATCCTCATTTGCTCAACGCACATATTCGGGTGCTAACACCTCACTACTTCTGCGTCTACGTATGCGCGAATAGCCAATGATCCGCATGCGAAAAGGGGAATCCCATGTTATGGACCTGTTGATATGGCCTCCCTGGTCCAATACATCATCCGGTCTATTCGCCTACCGTCAAAAGAGGAAGGCCCTGCACCTTCCGCAGCCAGAGGACAGCAAATGCATCAACGTCTGATCAACTAATGTACTCTACTTGTCATCCTTCTTCACACTCCTTATATAAGTAATTGTACCGCCCGCCCTTTTCCATTGCACGATACCGTCTTTCATTTTTCTCCAATCATTTTCATTGCAATCATGCAGCTCTGGGGCGTGTTGCTTCTCTTAGCTGCAGCGCTTCGTGCGGCTGCAGCTCCCACTTCTTCACATGTCTTGCATGAGAAACGCCAATTTGCTCCTCTGCATTGGGAGAAGCGTGATCGAGTTGATGCTTCTATTGTGTTGCCAGTACGCATTGGCTTGACTCAGAGAAATCTAGACCTGGGTCCGGATCTGCTCAATGACGTGTAAGAATATCCTGCTTCATGATATGAAGCGAATACAATATTTTGGCCTCACAATCCATGCCTGTTTCAGCATATATATCATCAAGGCTCTTCTTGAAAGGATTAGGTTCATCAGATCTACTTCCAAATAGCACATTGTTATTAAGGGCCCACGGAAATCATATGCTCAGAAACTCTGATATGGGAACAACAATGACTAACTAGTGATTAGGTCGAATCCGACATCAGAGCGCTATGGCAAGTACTACAGTCCAAAGCTGATCCATTCCATGTTTGCTCCACACAAAGACACCGTTGAGGCTGTCAAAGAATGGTTGCAAAGCTCTGGCATCGCAGAGGACCGCATTTCTCAATCCGTCAACAAGCAATGGCTACAATTCGATGCCAAGACTGGAGAAGTGGAGTCGTTGATCAAGGCTGAATACTATCACTATGCGCATTATAGTACCGGCAAGACCAATATTGGGACTGATGAGTATGGGATGTCACTTGTTGATGCTTCTCGGGTACTGATTCCTTTGTAGATACTATCTTCCCGAACAAGTTCGGAAGTACGTGGATTACATTACCCCTGGTATCAAGCTCCTTACCCCTTCCCATTCGCGAAAAGACCCAGAATTGCAAAAGCGAATCTTCGGCGTAACAAGCAAGGGCAAAGCCATCCAAAAGCCCCTCCTTAAGCCTCTCCCTCAACCAATTGAGTCATTACTCGCCGATCTCTCCTCAATCTGTGACGTGGCAATCACGCCCGGCTGCATCAAAACCCTCTACAACATCACCAGCCCCACCCTCGCCGCTCCCGGGAACCAACTCGGCATCTTCGAAGACCTCGGCGACGTCTACTCGCAAACCGATCTGAATGACTTCTTCCTTACCCTCGCCCCCAACATCCCGCAAGGAACCTCCCCCACCCTCGATTCGATTGACGGCGCCGTCGCCCCCGATCCAGTCACCTCCGCCGGGCCAGAGTCTGATCTCGACTTCCAAATCTCCTACCCAATCATCTATCCACAAAATTCTATCCTCTTCCAAACTGACGATCCTGTCTACGAAGCCAACTACACCTACGAAGGTTTCCTCAACAACTTCCTCGACGCCATCGACGGCTCCTACTGCACCTTCTCCGCTGACGGCGAAACCGGGAACTCCCCACTCGACCCCCCGTACCCGGACCCTGCCCCTGGCGGCTACAAAGGCTCACTCGAATGCGGCGTCTACAAACCCACGAATGTCATTTCCATCTCCTACGGTGGCCAAGAAGCCGACCTCCCCGCCTCCTACCAGCAACGCCAATGCTCTGAATTCATGAAACTAGGCATGCAAGGCATCTCCATCGTCGTTGCTTCCGGCGACTCTGGCGTCGCTGGCCCCGCAGGCGATGACAACACAGACGGCTGTCTCGGCCCCGCCGGAACCATCTTCTCCCCCGACTTCCCAGCCACATGTCCTTATCTCACCACCGCGGGTGCCACCTTCCTCCCCGAAGGCGCTTCCGCTACCTCGGATTCGGAAACAGCAGTCACGCGCTTCCCCTCCGGCGGAGGCTTCTCAAATATCTACGGCATCCCCTCCTACCAAGCCTCCGCCGTAGCCAACTACTTCGCCACAGCCGGTACACAATACCCATACTACTCTTCCACAAACAATAACTCCTTTGGCGCCAACGGCGGTATCTATAACATCAATGGACGCGGATACCCGGATGTTTCTGCTATTGGTGATAATGTACTTATTTTCAATGAGGGTGCGCCTACGCTTATTGGGGGGACTTCTGCTGCGACTCCGACTTTCGCTGCTATTCTTAATCGGATTAATGAGGAGAGGATTGCTGCTGGTAAATCTACTATTGGGTTTGTTAATCCTACTTTGGTACGTGCCTCCTCCTTTTCCCTTCAAATCCCTTCACCCCTCATCGCAACACCCTCACCTCAATGGTCACCAATCCTCCAATTACCCCTCCACTCCCCTCCCCTCCCAACTTCTTCCCTGCGTTCCCTCACTAACCTTACACCATAGTACGCCAACCCAACAGCCCTCCACGACATTACAGTAGGCTCTAATCCGGGCTGTAACACGAATGGGTTTACGGTGGCGAAAGGCTGGGATCCAGTTACAGGGTTGGGAACACCGGATTATCCGGCTTTGTTGAGTGTTTTTATGTCGTTGCCTTAGTAGATGGAGTAAGAAGTGTCGACAAGGAGACGGGTGGGAAGTGGAGGCATTGGAACGGGTTATCTTAATCTATATAATGGCTCTTAATAATCTACAGAATGGCTTATAGTAATCTATTTGATGGGTCTTGTCTTGGAGCTGAGAGGTGCTGGTGAAGCTTTGGGTTTGGACTTTTGAGTCTCAGAGCTTGGGTATAGGTGTGACTTCTGAGTCTTTCAGGATCTGACTTGTAATGAAAGCTTGGTGTATACCCCACTGTGTGCGTGTGTATCCCACAACGTAGCTGTGTAGGCCATTATGGGGGCCTATGTGCACCATTTGTGGGGACCCATGTGCCGTGTTCGCGCCAGTCACCACCGTCTCCCCGCATGGATCTACTTCATCTTACAAACTCCATTAGCTTCCCTCCTATATGCCCCGCTGTGTGCCTGTGTTCCTCGTTCATGCCAGTTGTCACCCTTTCCCCGCATGGATAGATACCATTTTACAAGTCCATCAGGTTCCCCGGTACCTGGACCCGGGAACTTAGGTGTACGCTGGGGTGCTTGTGGGAAGTCCCAGTCTTGCATATCATTCCTACACCCACAAGCTGCAGTATCGACCCCAAGAACCAAGCAATAGCTTTTGCATACATGTGTGCTATGTTGGGTTTCCGCCCTTTGTTTGTATGCTAAGTCTGTACCGGAGCTATCCCGTGACGATCGTTGAAATTGTGCATTGAGTACTTGGCCTCCTTCTCTTCCTACAGAGCATAGGAAGAGCTTTAGCTGAAACGCTAAACCAATTGTGGGAGGCAATGTGGAGGTTCGAGAAAGGTGGGGAAGCCTGGATCTAGCCACCGAGTATCTCCTGCGGCAACATCAACATGTCGTCATTCACACTACCATTCGAGGACTCCCTGAGATACTCCACTGTAGGCATTCGGATGGCTCGTGTATGGAGTACTAAGCTCCACCGTTTTCCTACCCTCCCACCATCCTCTGCTGCGGTAGGCGGATGTGGAGAAGGCTGGCTGAAGATCCACACAAGTTTCTTGGCGGTATCTATATAACGTCCAAGTGGCAGGCAGCCAAGCCACCCATCAGTTGACAGCTTCTGCAGCATGTTGTTTCCCGTCATCCTTTCCATTTGCTCTCGATATCTTTTGACTCTAGCGCAGATTTCCTCAAGAGCGATACACTGAGCAGCGAGCTCCCTATCTCTTTCAGGTCATCATCCTGCCGCAAGAGGAAAGTGTAGAGGGTCGGCTAGAGCTTATAAGAAACTTTGGAAGGACCGAGGAAAAAGGCAGTCCAGCTCGCTGGCTGTTCGTGTATACTGCAGATCTGTTAATATGAAGGCACCATTTCGCTTAGTCATGTTGACTTGAGTAGCGGGCGTCTGTAACGCGCAATTCTCCTCCTCTTCTAATTACTGAAAACGCTCCCTGTTAATTCTTTCTTATTTCTGTGAGTCCTGGCTGATCCCACGGGGCTAGGCCACAAGAAATGCTAACCTAGCTCGGACTAGCAGGGTAATCAGAAACTCATTCCGGTTAGCCTTCCTACAGCTTTTGGCGCCCTCTCAAGCTGACCGACTCGATACCCAGGCATCCTTCAACTGAAAAACAACTAGTTAAGCATCATGCAACCCAAATTCAATTCTGCAGTGGCTCCTTGCCTGGTAATCACAAAATGCCACGAGGACGTCCGCCTCTTCACCACACAAAAGAGGAAGCCCTTGCGGCGAGACGAGAGCAAGTCAGAAAGAACGTTCAGGCCTTCCGAAGAAGGAAACAAGAGCATACCGAGCCGGTTGATAGATGTACCGTAAAGAGCGGGACTTACACGTTTGTGCAAGAGAATTTTAACGGGGCCAGTGGTCATGGCGGGGCAGAGAAAGCCTTTAAAGATGAGCCACTGCTGGGCGTCGAAGTCGTCCAACAAGCAAGCGAAGCCATATCATTGCCATACCGTCCTCGCAGTGTCTGCTCCCAGGCTCGATCATCGAAGGAAGGCCATTTAGATTACGAAACAAGCCTTTCGGTTCCCCTGCCACTAGAAATTCATGCTGCAAACCTTTCCTTGAAACAACTCGTCGCGGCAGCCACCATCTCCTTTACCCCCCGCCAACCTTCGGGGACCATTGGGCGACACTGGACAGAAACTCTGTCTGTCATAGCAAATATTAATTCTACTCTTGACCTTACTCTTCAAGCCCTCTGCCTCCTACAGATTGGCGATGTGCACAGCCAAACATGGCTTCTCCATCAGAGCATTTCACTCTACGACCGAGCATTGAAAGATTTACGGGCAACGCTTACGGGTCCCCGGAATGGACCAAATGGGCTATATGGGTTTAGAGTGGAAATCTTCGCTACATCAATGGCATTGGCGTTTTACGAGTTGTTGTCGCAAACTGCTAGAAGCGAACGCAGCATAGGCTGGATGTCACACATTGAAGGCGCTGTGGCCTACCTTAGCATGTTCCCGGATTTCGATGTTTTCGCCCTCTGCCACCAATTGTCTTTTCACTTTCTGGAAACGATATGCATATTCGATGCCCTAGGGGCACGGAAACCGAACTGTTTCTCCAAATCGAAGTGGTGGAGGAATAATGTTGATCGTCTCAGCGATCAGGGGTATGGCGCGCTGTTGAGGATGATCACTACGCTACCGAGTGTCCTGGAGAAAATTGATAAGGCCCAGGAGATGGTGGGTGGTGCGGAGGAGGCTGAATGGATGGGATTGCTTGGGGTGTGCCAGAAACTTGAGGCTGCGTTCTTGGATTGGTTTGAGCGAAATATGAATCAGAATCCGGCCCGACAAACCTGGACTGAGGCTTCAAAGGGGACCTGCATGTTATTAGATCCAGATCATCTCGACCCGGACCCTAATGTCGAGTTCCCGAGCTTGTATATTGCTCGCATCTACCTCCTCTACTGGACATCCATGATCCTCCTCTACGAATCTCTTATCACAATTCACGAGAATCTTGGGCTCGATGCCGCCGTCGATCCTTTGTCAACAACCTTTCCAGGCCCCTCCTCGTTCCCTCACTACAATTCTACTGCACGCGCCTTTGCGCTCAAAGTTCGATACTCTGTTCGCTACTGCCTGCGCCCTGGCCACGGCATTATTGGCAAAAGTATCATCATGCTGCCGCTATGGATCGCGAGGAAGAACCTCCGAAGCTGTGGCGACGGTGAGGCGAAGTGGTGTGATGGAGAGATTGAGAGGTTGGGGATGGGGGCTATAAGCTTTGGGCTGAAGGTGAAGAAGGATTGTTAAGATGGAGGCACGGTATTTGGATCAGGATGAGCGGACAGCTACAACAGGCGTTGGGTGACTCGTAGGAGGCCAGCTTTGTCACAGCATTTCAAGGGAAGGACATGCTTTGGTGTGTTAGTCATTCGGACTGCAAAGAATACATATATATGAGATGAGAATATTACCATGACGGACAATAGCATTTTAGGTGCTCGGAGCGCATTGCGGAAACAGAAGGCAAGGTAGTCGGCGAGTCGTTCATGGCAAGTTTGAGTTGTCTTGAGTCTTTAATCTCAATGCGCACTGGACATTCACAGTCAGCTCTGTTCATCATCATCATGCACTACGTTACTCACTGTGAACAGCGTGAAGGGTTGGAAAGGAGGCCACCGGTAGGAAGGCCTAGTTTCAGTGGGCAGCCAATCCGAGCTCCTAGACGCGCATCTTGGCGCGCAAGCTGTGACGGTGTTTCACGTTTCGCATATTTACTACACTGAAGACAAACCATTTTTACAATGACTCGCATTAATCTCTGGCCTCTTGCTTAAGGGTTTCTGACTCTGTTGAGTCTGATGATGCGTAAGCAACCACGGTTGGCTATGCGCTTTCCTTGGGTGAGGGTTGGTGAAGTATCAAACCCACATCGGCGCGTACTCGAACACACCACCTCCGAGTCCAAGGCAGTTCAGACCTTTCCATGCGTCTTCTAGGGAGACTCTGTGCCGGGCACTGGACCTGAAGGTCTGATAAAACGTCATGAGCGCCCACAAGCCTTCTTACCAATGAACATCCTCAGGTGCGAAGTGAAGCCGTGCGCGGGGCCCCACTGATCTGTAACATCTTCACTTCTAGAGCTTCGTCAGCTTATGCTGGACCTCTTTCCTTAATCCCGTCCACATCCACACGACAGAGTTGTTGGGACATTGTACTGCCCATCGCCAGGGACAACACCCACTAACCATTACCAGGAACAAGCACGAAGAACACCATAATGAACATTAATACCTGTACATGAATGCAAAGCGCTTGTTCGCTCCACACAAGGGACTTAAACACAATCAAGGACGCAGCAATTACAACTCCAACAAAGAGTCTCCCGGGCAACGAGAAGATAGAACAACGAAGGACAATCCATTTACAATAATACTAATATCTTTGTGTTCCTCACACCTGCTGGCAGGTCTCGACACAGCACCGGAATCTGATCTGGGATCAATTTCCACCATCAACACCAAATAATCAAAACCACAATCAATAACTGCTCTGCCTCACTCTCATCACCCTGACATATCAGGTTCAACTACTCACCGATTAACACCACTCGCCCCAACCATGCGTCTCATTCCCCGCTCCCTCAGCGACATCATCCACCCCACAACAACCCACACCCCCAACCTCCCCCGCGCCGACGCAGCCCTCCCAGCCCCCGCCTGCCACGGCATCGGCTGCCTCTCCATCCCCACCTCCGCAGCAACAACAGACTGCTCCGGCGATGCCTGCGGCGTCAAAGCCGGTAAAGCCCCCCCACCCACTTCCACCGTCACCATCACCGACACCGACTACATCACCATCCATGTCAACGTCACTTTCTACTCCACCAGCTGGCTAACCGCCTACGACACCATCCTGTCAACCGTGCAGAACAACATCACCGTCACGCAGACGAAGACGGAGACGCAGAATTTTACTTCTAGAATGACGGACATGCATACCGCGACTGCGACGGCGACGCAGTTGTTGGATACGGGGAATAATTCTACGATTCCTGTGCCGGCAGTGCAGCAGCAAAAGGGGGGATTGCATGCGGGTGATATTGTGGCAATTTTGCTGGGTGTGGTGGTTGTGGTGATGGCTGTGGGGGGGTTCTTTATGTATAGGGGATTGAGTCGGAAGAGGAGGGAGGAGAGGGTGTTGAGGAAACAGTTGCAGACTGAGGGGACGGAGTTGAAGAATGATGGAGATGGATTGGGGGGGAGTGAGAATGAGATGCAGGAGTGGGGGCCTACCCTGGGGGGGTAGGTATGGGGATCGGAAGGGGGGTGGGGAAATTTAATGAGATATGAGACTCGTGATAGATGGATGCATGCATTTGGAGACTTTGTATGATGGAATGACTGGGTGTGAGGTATTGTATATACCACCTACCTATCTACCTCTACCAACTCCATTAGACACAAAAAAAAAAGATATCCTGTCAACCACCCCTTCCCTCCCGTTCAGTCATCTAAGCAGCTTTACTAAAGAAGCCAGCCTAGCTCGATTTCTCTCCCCCTTTATCCATCCATACAAAAAGCCTAAGCACCTACGCTCTGCACCGCCTCTTATACCATTCCCATCCTCACCTCGACCTACTCGCAGTGCCCTAATATCTTCCCTCAATATCCACCATCCAACTACATCCCTCAACATACCCTCCTCACTACTCTCCCTCATCCCACCGACCTCTATTCACCATCTCTGGGGTGATGTATGAGACGTGGAAGAGGGGGAGGGTGGTTTGTATATTGTTGGAGGAGGATTTGGGGAAGGAGGAGTGAGATAGGCGGGGTTAAGTGTGTATGGAGAGGTTGGGGTGGAAGACATGGGGATGATGGGACTATTGCGTGGTAGCGAGTAGAGTTAGTATATGATTGAGAGGAAGACTTTTGCTTAGCTATTTGGGCGTGGGATATATTGATATTGAGAGGAAGTTGCTTAGCTATTTGGTCATGGGAGACATTCATACTGATGTGTTAAGAGAGTCACTTTGGATGCATATATTGTTTGTGATCATGTGGATGCTTGTTACTTGTACAAACTCTCTAATCTATCTGTTGCAAATTCTAGACCGCAAAACCCAACCCCGAATTCTTGCTGTCGATCATTTGGCGTGCGCTCCAACGTACCGGGTGACAAACTTGGGCTGACAAGCGAGATTTGGGGAATAGGTACCTTATTCCATTGCTGCAAGGAACCCTAACCTTGTGCCAGCTACTAGAAAAACTAGCTGCAGCACAAGGGTAGTTAGGGAAAATTTCATGAACCTCTTGACCTTCGAATGCCCGTAGAATCGGCGTATATTTTGCAATAGATTGGTTTTTTGGTGCTTCGGCCACCCGACCTCGCCCTTTTCTGCTCTCATTTCATTCACAGCAGTAACAAAAGTGGTGCGTCGAAGATCTGCCCTGGGCATCATCACCTCGATCTCCGGCATGTACCATTCCTCTGGCAGGTCCGGATGGCTGTCAAGTCTCTTCCTAAGATCATTAAGATCTTTCTGTAACTGGGGTACATCCGGAAGGTTAGAATCTTCATTGAAAAAGCCCTTATTCCTTAAAGCAACCTCCAGCAAGCGGAAAGGCCAAATGAAAGCATAGTCTGCAATGACGGAGACCTCGCCCACGTCCTCGTAGAAAATGTATGAAGCCTCATATACCTGTATGAAAATCCCTGACTAATCCACAGGCCTACCGAGATCGCATGAGAGTCCCGCGGTGGAGATAGCGTTCTGAATTGCCATGTCTATTCTGGCCAACTCGTGAAAATTGCCTGGTTCCACCCATTTCATCCCTTCCATGGAGTGCATCAATTCATCCGACGACGGAGACAGACACTGAGGGCATTCTTTTTGGCCAAGTTCCTCCATTCGAATGAGACACTTGAGGCCATGATAATGGCCGCAATAGCGTCTGACTGGGTATTCAACTTTCTCTCCAAATACCCAATTGTTCGTACTGTATGGTTCATGGCAGTCTGGGCAGTTCTGGTCGTCGAGGTCCTCCTCTATCCCATTTAAGTCCAGCGAGCACAGGAATTCGAGATGAGCGGTATGGCTGGGTTTCCCGGACATGACTATGGTCGGCTCGGTATTATCGTTGGTCATGGCGTGGTTGGGATTCCCGGACATGACGAGAGTCGTCTCTGTATTATCGCTGGTCATGGTATAGCTGGTCTAGGCTTGGTTTGTATTATGTGGTTTTTGTGCTTTGTTGTGTTTTGCGATGCTGGTCTAGGCTTGGTTTGTGTTATGTGGGTTTTGGGCTTTGCTGTGTTTTGCGATGGCTGATGTGCTCTGAAGAGTTGAGCACGACTGTGTATTCATATTAGCTATCGACAATGCATAGATAGTCTGTTAAGTCTTTCACTGAGGCACAAATACACGTCGCTTTGTCTGATTCTGAGATTTCCCTTGATAACACAATGATATTTTCTTTAACAAAGCCAGAATCAACATTTAGACGCCATGGTGATTAAGACAAAGAACGCTTTATCGAAGTATGAAAGCATTGTGCAAGCGATCTGATGTTGGGATTTCCTTTGATACCACAATGGTTTTCTCTCCAATAAAGCCACCATCGAAATATTGCAGGCCATGAGAGATAGGACAAAGGGCGCTTTATCGAAGTGTGAAATGATTGTGCAAACGACAATGCATTCCTAGTTACCAAAGAGAGCATTCAAGTGTGCACCCTGTGCTAGTAGGTTGGTCATTGATGGCTGCCTCAAACAAGGGTGTTTCACAATGAAACATCCAAGGCCATTATGTCAATACCATGACCATCTATACTCTGGATAGCCCTTACAGACCAATAGTTGCGTCATGCATTGTAGTTCAGATAGTAGTCGATCCAAGCCCCCGGCTAGATAACATTGTAGTCGAAGGTAGCCAAGGTCAGTCCGCATCTCGACAACTTTGGTATACGTGCAAGGGGGGATTGATTCCCAAAGGGACATTTTACGACATCAAGACCGGTCAGCGTCATATTCATTTGCATGTTATGATTCATAGCTCAAAATTGCTGTCCGAAGATCCTGGTTCAGGATGTCTCTGCGGCTTCTCACGATTATGTTGTTATTGATGTCCTTATGTGCCTCTATCAACTTGACTGCAGTCTCTGTCAACGGATTTAGAAAACACCGCGGCAACCACTCATTCAAGCTGGCACGATCTCGTGACGGCAGAAAGAGCAGTGTTGTCGAACTTGGGCAAGAACATGCAGCTTGCGAGACTTAGGGTTTGAAAGACGTCCACATGCTAGTCGTATGGAACTGTCATTGATTTCGCTAGGCGGAGTGCAAGATGCCGAATAGGATCCGAGACAGATGCTGCTGGTTTGACTTGTGTACTCGATCTTAGAAAGTGAGACGCGAGGAATGTGGCTGAGAGGATATTTTCGGACTTTGTGACGTGCAGGAGGTGATCATTGATGAACCTTTTGTATTCGATGGAAGCGCGGTCTCGAGAGTTGCTTTGCCGAATTGCCACTCTGTCAAGGGACCCTCAATGAGAGGTATGAAAGGGAGTAGGCACTAAGCATGTTGTACTGCGCCATAGTGTTTACGCTGAGCATGTTGTCGTTCGATCAGCTCGGTGGCAAACGTTTTATGGCCGTGCTCGGACCGAGTTTTGATGACAAAAGCTTGTCCAGCACTGGGGGCGAAGGAGGGTGGCCTGAAATATGAATACGTGCTTGCTAACAAGAGGGTTGGTCCTAACATTAGAACGTGGGGGTTTGTGTAGCCTGTTCAGATTCTCTCCGCCTCGGCTAGCGCTTAACAATCGCCCGTGACACTTCTTAAAGGTTATCCAGTGTAATGGGGAAGCTAGATCTTCTTCCATTGGAATCTCGCCTTGAAGTAGCAAGACTAGTCACAAAATGGTTAAACACATCCACTCAACACCATTCGCGACGCCGAAGACATCAGGTCCCACGGAGCACTTTACCAACCTCAGGTCCCCAGACGCCACAGATCTGCAAGCCGTCCGGAAGATCCTCGCCATATTTGACTTTCTATACGAAATTTCCGTCGCCCCTGTTGTGGAGCTGTCGACAAAGGATGTCTGTCTTATCTGCAAAGGGGACACTGACATCGGTTTTCCCGTGTGCGAAACAGCACGGTCACGCGTGCGTCTAGCCAACTGCGGCCACATCCTCTGTCTTGGTTGTCTCTCTTGCTCAGCCTTCTCCTTCCGAGGTAACCGATGCCCCCACTGCCAGGAAAAGCTTGTGCAAGACGGACAAGGAACTTGTTGCGAAGATGCTGATACCGTCAATCTGGTGCGGCTCGTGGAGTACTTGAAGGGTATTGGACCGGAAACCGCAAGAGTAGCATCGCATGACATATTTGCAACCTGCCACAGCGCGAGCAGTCACAACTCTAGGGAAAGCGTCATAATTGGCGCTTATTGGGTGGCCGTGGCGGGTGATGTCGCTGGGGGAGGCGTGGATTGAACCGAACTCAGAAGAATGATCTGGTACGCCATATTCGGTACAGTGGCCGTGCTGTGTATCAGCCTTGCATATTGGGGGCTCATGGTGCCATTTTCGAAGGGCAATTACTCATTGGCTATCCTCGTGTTCTTTGTGTACATATTTGGGATACGTTTGAGCATCGAGGCTTGGAAGGTATGGTGGCTTCTATTCTATATGCGCTAGCTCATACGGCGATACTGAGCTGAGATGCTTGTGTTCGGCGCAAGGTAGATAGCTTGCTGCTAGGCTGGATTTCTGATATGATAGCAAGGACTTCGGAGAATGCCAAATATTAGAGATACGGAAATCCCCTGAAAGCCATGTCTCTCAGGCGTAGTCAGCATTCGGATAACCATTACGTAGTAGGCCATGTGGAGTGGAAGCTCTTTTCTCGATCTTTCTAGATCAATCCATAAATTAGATTATATCCTACTTTAGAATCATGTTACATTAGTACAATATGACCTCATATGACATTTACTGGCCTGATAGTGGCTTAACATCCTAACTTGTACTCCCGTGGTCTCCGCCTAAGGGGTTTCGATGAATAAGGATTTCATGCTGATAGCAGAAAGTAGGCCCAGCTGGAAAGGTAAACATACACGTGGCGTTGGATAGTTGAGATGTCCCAAACTAAAGACTAAGAGATAGCAGTAGGGATGCGTTCAGGTCTCGTTGATCGTAGGATAATTCCGAATTCATGGAGACTGATTTGCCAGGTACAATACGGATAAGTCGCCCCGGTTCATCATGGTAATCCTCGTCCACTTAGACTCTTGGTGCTGTCTGCCGCCATGCTCCTTGCCGGCTTTGACAAATTGGGCACACTCAATCCTTCAATTCCCCGCTTGTCGCTCGGGTTGTGGCACTCTTGAATGTATTCTCTGTCGCGTTCGTGGGTAGTTCATCCCATGTTACCATTCTCTCTGGCTGAGACCGGCTGTGTCTTAAGAAATCGAGTCCTTGTAACGCTCTGGTATGCCAAAGAGTTTATTAGAGAACCTCGTGTGCTTTCTAGGCATTGGGATTTTGCTTGCGGTCTATTAGTTCAGTCCGGAGTCAATAATCCAGTGTCCCGTGATGAGCCGTCCAATCCACTGTGACCTATCATGCACTTGGTTTGGCGAAGGTAAGCAAAGCTATCGAAAAGCGTTGGCTTCACGGCCAAAGGCATTACCTGTGCAATGCTCTTTAATCAGCTGCCACACTCAAGTTTGCCAATGATTTGGACGCAATCTGAAACATTGCTTCTGGGCTATTGTGGGACTGCAAGAAGCGCGAGCCTGCAGTACTAAGCATGGGATCATTGGTCCAAAAACATATGCCTTCTTTGATAGGGGCGGTAGAGCATGAGATAAAGCACCAGGATAGCTATTACTTCTTAATCCTCAAAGTTTCGGAGAACGAGCGCCTTAAGAAACAGAATTTCATACCTTTGATTCATGCTGTTTATCGGTTAGTCACCATCAATCCATCCCAAACCTAATTTCTAAGATGACAATGATCGTTCTTATCTCCATAGGTCCCTGACCAAATCATCGGCGCTCATACTTATACTGCGTGGTGTAGAGTTTGAATCTAAGGTGATTTCATACTTAGAGAATCAGCATTTACCGCATGTAGCAATTGTCGCGAGACGTCAGCGAGTTAGCTAGCAGGGATTCATCCGTGGGAGACATTGACCCAAATTCTCTCCGCTCCTTGTCTGGTAGTAGTACTTGAAAACCTTCTGCCCTATTGGACTGAGATTTGATGTCCATTCTCAATTTGGCTCCGCCGAGCTCCGCAGCAATGCTGATATTCCCCTACGGTATTTCTTTCGTAATTGCCGAAGCGAAACGCCAAGACTTGGGTTATGGGACCATGACTCACTCTTTTTCAGGCTAGGAGCGACCTA
The DNA here is from genome assembly GCA_963971245.1 of Cladonia rubrotincta. Taxonomy (NCBI): domain Eukaryota; kingdom Fungi; phylum Ascomycota; class Lecanoromycetes; order Lecanorales; family Cladoniaceae; genus Cladonia; species Cladonia rubrotincta. The sequence continues at coordinate 1,966,615 of OZ020202.1, read as the reverse complement.
CATAAGATAACGAACACGAGGTTCTAATAATTCCAGGCCAGCATTCAGATGCAGGGGAGCTTTGAAGCACATACAGGTTCTCGCGGTTTCCTGCACTGCAACGTAAGGTTGGATTGTTCTAGAAGCTCGGTCGCTAGACTGCTTATCTGGCGCATACTACGGCACACAAGCTTGCCAGTAGGCTTCTTCGCCATTGGAGTCAACCTAGAAAATGCTGATGGCGCAACTGTAACGGTCAGGCTCCTCAGAGATCGATTGCATAAAAAGCCCCGTCGGATTGTCCACAAAAGACGTGTACAGGATGTGCCTGTGAAAGAGGCTTGAATGGTACAGTGGTGTTCCGCGCCAGATAAATCGGACCGCTTTTACTAAAACTTTCCGGGTAAGCATGGGCTGTGATGAATATTTCGCTCTGCTCATACCCCTGCTGCGTCAGTACGTTATCAAGAATTGATATCTACCGATCGCGCATGTGTTAGATTGATGCTTGTGGATCCGCCTCATGCGTGCTGAGGTGTTTAAAAGGCTTTATTCCATTATAGAAGGCTAGAAGCGGTGTGGAGACTTCTGCCGCATTTCCACGTTGACGAAGGCTGAATGCGGGGAAACATAGTCTTGTTGGCATGATGATAATTGATGTTTCCCTCCAGCTGTAATGTAGTACCCATATGTATGAGGGTATCATTTCCAGCTGAGACGCATGTTCTGTACTGTGCTCTTCTAGCGCGTGTTCTATTGCATTAGACTGCATGAACGAAGGAGCTCGGGCCGTACCTCAATAGATGCAGTCGCCTTAAAGAAGGGGAATTTATTTGTTTTCATGATTCCGGCCCTATGTGTAGTGTCTCAAGCTCGGCGTCCAGCACTGCGCTAAATGACATCAAACTGGGCCGTACTTGTACGTACCCATTAGTAGCTGAATCCAAAGGTCAGACTTTGAGTCAACACTAGGTCATACATAGCGCACATGTTATTCTATTTATACCTTGATCGTGAAAAAGGCGCTTGTGAATGTTGTGCGACATTTGTGCGAAGTTGTCAACAAATTATCTCAACGAACAAGTGAACCTCGGAATGGGTAACAGGTTGCTACGAATGCCAAGCCATTCTCTCCCAAGATTGAGAAGCCTCGGGTCCAGGGCTGCATTCGGAACACGCGTGCTTACCATCCTCGGGTAGTGGTCAATTCGAGAACATATACAGAAAGAGCGCGTGAAGAGGCTCTCTTGATTGATTGCCGCACAGGTATCCAATAGGTCCGACTGGGGTCTGGTCCTGGGTAGTTTGAAATTGGCGTAGTTCTGAAGAGGTGTAGTGTCGGACGGGGCGGTGAACTCTTATGTTTATGCAATGAGGAAGTTTCTCAACAGCACTGAGTACGAAGTACTTTGGGAAGGTTCATCATAGGCGCGCTTAGCACCGGCAAAGCCTCGCTTAAATCACCGCTAATTAAAGCTCAATCTATCAATAACCCGTGCCCCAGGCGGTTTCAGCCCTACAACACCGTTTTACGAGATCTACCGAGAACCTTTCGGTCGGCTCCGTCTTTCATCGATACGAGCATCACTTCATAGATCTCAATGTTTCGAATAGCCAGAATCATATGCTGACTGCTCTTACTAATCACTGAAAAGAGAAGAAAAGGCTGTAACAATGGCCTTTCTTTCGGAAGGTTCTCCAAGAGGCAAGTTGACCGCTCTGTCTGCATTAAAGCATCCTTTCTATTGGCCCTTGGATGCCACCTGGCCATGTCACACACATCAAGCATGTTCTAAACATGCAATACATCACGCCTCATTCATGCAAGTCATGTAGGGTGGTAATAGTACTTGTTCGAAAGTAGGGCGGTGTGGAGCGGCACTGCCACCCTATCACTGGGGACTCCACGTGAATGTAATTTGTACCGAGGAATTGCACTATACTACTCAGGTCCACGACAACCGAGGGACAAGCTATAACGAACATCGCTACGCTGCGGCGTGGGGTCTCACAAGGATGTAAATCAGGGGCAGGATCATCTATAAATCTTAAATCTTCATCCTTCGTCTTCAGTGTTTTAGAAACCTTGTCCTGAAAGTAAAGACGGGGCACTTATTCATACTTCAATATGGGTGGATCGAATGGTCATCATACGAGGTCAGAGCAATCGCAATACACGCATCGCGGCCGAGCCATCAAATCTTGCCTCGAGTGCAGACGGCGGAAGATGAGATGCAGCAGGTCCCAACCTTGTCAAAACTGCAGCCGGTTCTCCAGAGCCTGCGTATACCTCCCTTACCCAGACTGGCCTTCAAGTCCGTTGCCTGGAGGACTAGATGGCTCCTCCGTTCGATCAAACAACAAGCACGAGGGTCAGACGCACGCTCCTACCAGGACGGATCCACAGCAATTCCGTGATCAGCGCTCGCCGTTGCATCTCAGCGAATCGGAGCTTGACACTGAACTACATGTGAAACCCGGCGAATCCTACAATATTGCTCCGGATGACGCGGGGGCAATCGGCATCGAGATTGGTAGGCTCAAAATTACCGACAAATTTGGGCCGTTCTTCACACTTCAACTTACGAGAAGAGTAAGCTTCATCCTCTATCCTCCTCACTATCTGCTATCTTCTTTGCCTCAGATACTCATCATTGTAATGTATATCAAAATGCTGAGAAAGAGCTCCTACAGATTACAGGAGCCCTGGCTCAGCAGAATGAGCTGAATCCGCCGTACAGCCCACAGTCAGCCCTCGATAGTTCTCACGATGACCTCTCCTCCTACTCCCAGATTAACAAGAGGTTTCACCAAACCTTGCACGGTCCTACATTGGAACCACCTAGCGGTCTCTTGTTGTCCGCATCACAATGCTCCCAAGAGTGGCGCAATTACTTCCCATCTCGAACCGAGATCCATATTCTATACCACCAATACTTCGTCGCCGTGGACCCTCTTGTTCATCTTGTCCATAAACCGAGCTTCGACCAAGAATGCTACAGCCGTTCCGCGTCCTCGCAAAGTTTGGACTCAACACCAGCACCATTCAAGGCGCTACTACTATCGATTTGTCTTGCGGCGGCGGTCAGTCTCTCTCCTGGGCAGTCGCAATTGGAACTAGGCATTGCCAAGCAAAATGAATTGGTAGCTAAGCTCAAGGTGGCAGCGGAGAATGCTTTGGTTAATGCAAACTACTTGAAGACAGACAATTTGCAGACGTTACAAGCCTTTACAATCTACATGGTACCACATTGAACATTCGCATCCATTTCGCGGCTAATGAATAACAGATCCTACAGTGTCGTGCTGAGGTATCAGAATCACAGCTCGGCCTCGTGAGCGCTTTAATTCAGCTCGCGAAGCGTGCTCATCTTGATCTGGAGCCGCAGGGAAGATCAATTTGCCCTGTTGAGCGTCAAATTCGACGATTGTTATGGCCTCAGATCTGTTTCCTTGATCTTCAAACTGCCGAGATCTTTGGCTCCCAACCTGTAATCCGAGACAATGCGCTTGATACTCAGTTGCCTCTAAATGTCGATGACGAAGCTCTTGAAACTCCAAATGACCAATCGCCATTGGCAAGTCGATGGACAGATGCCACATTTACTTTGCTGAGATATGAGTATTACCTGGTGCATAGACTAATTTCCGAGAAGACAAAAGAGGTTGAAAATAATATGACAAATCTTGTCTCGGTAAGACGACTTGTGGACCGTCAGAAGGCGGTAATCGAAGAGAAATATTTAAATCACCTCGATGAAACCACACCCATTCAACATTACGCTAAAGTCGTAGGACGTCTATTGACTTCTGTATTCAATGCGATGTTACTACCCGGCCAGCTCCAAGATGCAGACGTCACATCTTCTCAGCGTGAGATTCAGGATACGTAAGCTTAAGACCTATCCTTGAACATGTCTTCTCATTGCTAGTCCAGTATCTGCATGCTGACGTAGCCATTTAGCTTGATCTTCTCTTCTCTCGCAATCTGCGAAAGTGCTATGATCTTAGATACAGCCACCCATTTTGCACCTTGGTCCTGGTACGCTGGAGTGTATCAGGGATATTGCACCTCCATATTCCTTCTCTTAGAGGTCTACCGGAACCCAAAAATGCCTCGTGCGGACCGGATTGGAGTAGTGTTGGACCACGTTTATGGACCACCGAGTGTTAGCACTCGCGAGAGGAACAGAGATGTCTTGAGAGCTTTAGCAAAGTATCTGCAAAATGACCTAGACCTACGCAAAATGCAGCCTCTGCAACTTCCAGCGGAAAGCTCGGCTGCCAACAGTGTGATGGATGTGATGGATTCGCCTCTCGGTTTCGGCATGATGAACCCAAGCCAAAGAATCAACGAGTGGCAAGCAGAGATGGGCTATGACCAGAATTACGGACAAGATGTAACCCCATCTGCTGTTGGAGACTGGTGGAACTATCCAGCCCAATATACACTACCAGAACATCCCTCATGTAGGGATATGTGGGCTGCCGACTTTGGGATGAGCGCAAGTATGGATTAGATTGAACCGTCACAATTTACGCTATTTTGGTCGTTCTGAGGGAATAAAACGCTAATGAGTCGAGGAGGGAAGAATGTTTGTACGATGAATTCACATCTTGTATATTATATTATGAACATATAATCTGCGTTTGACAGCTTGTTATACTATGTGCTAATCACGTTGCAACAATACAACGCCTGTACTGATGCTATATGTACAGCCATCTCGAGGTAGCCGTACTCGCTTTTTCTAGCGATTGATATTCCGGCGAGAACGTTTGAATACTGTTTCAAGTCGATTCCCCGCGAGACTTGTGGTTATCATTCGACCGATCGAGCTCCACTGCACTCGACACAACACCTTTCATACCTCCTTCTCCCTGGTCGAAGTCCAGTCTCGGTACAAATGGTGGGGAAGCACGATGACAGCGACATTATTACACAACAAATTGGGACTCGCTCCAACTCTGCATGGGAATGCTGTCGTCTCTAGAGACTCTATTTGATCGCTACAACTCATATCTAACTTTGTTCACTGCACCAGATCAGCCTTCGGTCTAACCGAGCTCTCTCCCTTATCACGCAATTTTCTCCCTGGAATTCTCCTTCCGGCCAATCATCTTTTTATCATTTTCCAAACACCGGAACAATCTTAGGCTGTCCGGCCCGCTGATCGCATGGCTCTCCTAGAAGCTGAGCTGGGCCAGTGCGCTGTAAAGACAGGTACGACTGACCTGTCAGATATTGCTGCGGTAGGCTGGCTCTAGTGGTAGTCGTGGCACTTACCTCAGCGGCTTGGGAACCCAAAATTGGTGACACTAAGCGTGCGGCCCTTGGAGCTGATAGAAGCTGAACTTGTGATAGGCGAAAAAGAGAAAGTCGTAAACGCAGGGCACTGACGATGCCACATGTGAGGATGGGGAGCCTGATATCATGTTCTGATGTTCGCAACTTAATCCCAGAGTAGAAGGAGGCTATGCTATCACTGTCAGTGCTGTTCTAGTGCCACGAACGCCTGAACATTGATCAGCATGGATCTTGGCATGAAACACGAAGAACTAAACTAAATCTAGGGTTGTTTGCGCATGCATAGAGATCACACCGCCTGTCTGGTAGGCTATTCATTGGTGCGATCGTACGCGTAAGGTGCACGGACGGGAGGATCAAGAAGCTTGACAATGTAGAAGACAATTATTCCGGTAATATCCCAAACAAGGTGTTGTGCAATTTTGTATATTGACCAACGATGGGACTTGAACACACAACAAAGAGCAATTTGCAACCCCACCCTGGTACCGCCACGCAAGCTTTGTATACCTTAGGCGGGTAATATTAGGCCACTCAGAATGCTGGCTACCCAATACAGTAGGTTTTCTGCGCACAGATCAACGGTGGTAAAGGAGGTTCTTCGGCGGTAGCCAATGATGCAGGTAGCCGGCGCGAATGCCCCGAGGCGGAATCAAGGGAGCTCGTGACACCCTCTCTAACGGTCTTACATCCATGCATGTAGCATCATGATTGATGTACAGATATTGACGAGGCGTTCTTCTTCCGGCCCTTAGGGGGTTTTCGTTGTCCAGAGAGGGGAGCGCGATTTAGGGTGATGGGTACAATCTCGTTGGTGGACAATCAGGGCAGATAAGCTTGTGTGACGGCGAACCAGCGACCCTTTCGGTGTGACCGGAGGCCCATCACGCGCATCGATCTAGTTGGCCAGAGGACCGTGAGACTCAGCTGAACATCGAAAGTAGATGTTCTTGCGAGAGACTGGCAGCCCTTGGGCGATGCCATTTTTGGAAAGAAGAAGTCACAAGTCGCCAGCAAAATCGCCAGTACACCGAAAAGACTTTTCAAGGCTCTAAAGTCAAACATACATTGACAAGAGGAATCTGAATGCTGATTTCATAGCCTCGCGAGGCAGAGTGAGGACAAAGAGACGTTGCGCTGGATGTTTATCAACAGAGCAGCGAGATGCTACAGCAGTTGTTCCTCAGCGGCTGGTGATTCTGTCCTTCTCAACCGTCATCTTTTGATCAGCCAGAAGCTGACTGAATTGCCTCGAGATATCTTCATAGACTGAGAAACTTCCCTGATACTAAAAGTCTTTATTCGAAGGTCCATAGATTCAGTCAAAGAGTTCCAAGTCAGTCAATCTGTAAGGGCGCTCCAGTCGCTACAACGAAGATGAAGCAGCTGAAGCAGGATAGCCCTACCACCCTACCCCGTCGCCAGTCGATTGTCTGTATTTAGTGGCCCACCTACCTCTACCTCAATTCTGTCCATAGGCTAGTACGGCCTCGACTGCACACATCCAGACATTGGGAAAAATATAAGAGACGGAGCTATAAGTTCTATTCGACCTGACCTGCTGATCGATAGGCTGCGTCAGGCTGGAATGCACATAGGATAAGAGTCAAGTCGCCTAAGGCCAAGACTGAAGGGGCTTTAGCGTTTATACACCTAGCAATACCCGCACTGATAGTCTTCTTTGGTCAAAAGTTTCTGAGAGGAACAACGTTAGGAATCATAAAGGAACTTCTGTATTCTTATTGGGCCGGTACAAAGAGGACTTAAGCACAGACCGCTCGGATACGAGTGTTGCAAATATATTATGATGTCTTCGTCTACAGCTAGTGCTGTGATTCAGTCAGTGTCTCAACGAGCTCTGAATTAAATATTGCCTCATATGCATATATTAGCTGAAGGCTCCTCGCCTCGCGCTTTCGCCACCATATCTGCCTGATCCGGACAGATGTCATGCCCTACCTTGAGTCAACGACAGCATGTTCACCGCATCTCCTTGTAGCATCGGGGCCGGGGAGTGGGGAAGTCTGTATCGACAGACTGAAGCGATCCGTTTCGAATCAAGGACGACAAAATCGTCCAGAACGAAGGCACAATCCACGTCGTCTGATCAGCATACTCGACTGATAGCGTTTATCCATTTCCACCCAGCCGCAGGATCTATTTCGAGTCACCAGCATACCTTCCTGTGGGTATGTAGTCGTCAGATTAAGGACCGACGTACTGAACGTGGGGGCTAGATTTGGGGGCTGAACTTGGGGGCCAAAAGCCTCAACGGACATTGTGGCGCCCACTACACCTCCTTACCTTAATCTCTACGCGTGCATGAATTGTTTTTAATACCAATACACCAGACGATAGATACAGTCGACCTTATTGACAGAAGGGCGCATGAATCGAGATTAACATGCACTGATTATTGCTCCTCTGGTAAGGATGAGAGCTGTAGAAGCTGCAAAAGCTGAAAAATGAAGCTGCAAAAAGACGTTCTCTTTATTGGTTGGCCGAAAAACTCAGCTCCAGGTCTCCACCCCCTGCAGCCCGCGGCCATGCCATTGACCGCGGCGGGAATAGAGGCCTATCGCCGCTGAGACCTCCTCGTTCTAAGCGACAGGATACCTGGGGTGTTGATGGCTAGGCTATGTAGGTGGTCTATATACAGGCGTAGGTGGGTGGGGCAAGCTTAGAGCGCGAAAAGCTGATGAGATGCTGAGCAGCGGCGGCAGGAGAAAGCAACGGGGATGAAAAAGAATAAGGAGCAGGTATGGGTGGTGCCCCTACCAATAAAGCTGCCGCGATCACTCATTTCCCCAATAGTCGCTGGTGGAGCTGCTAGTAGCCACCGGCAAGGCCACCATCGGGCACTAACCCACAGCTAAACTGGATCAACAAGCACGAAGCTCGCAGGAAGCTTACTTTGCATGCTGTGAGGATGATCGACTGCACCCCTTCAATATATTGCATGCTAATTCAAGCTTTCACATCTTAGCCTCTTCTAATATCGCATGGGGAGCTGGAGCTCTGATGTTACGTCTTCGATGCTAAGCCAGACCCACCATCGTCACCTCTTGATGCAAAGTACTGCCACCGGATCTATCTCTGCAGTCTTCTGCGACTTGCGTCTCACCCTATTTCTCAGGGTGACAATGTTTTGACCGGATTGTGCCAGAATGTTAACGCGGTTTCTGGGATCTCAAATGGTTTGCTCTTATGCCTCTGACTCAGGCTGAGGAACATAGCAGCACCACATAACAACAGTACGTGCATCATTCAAATTGCAAGCTGTCCGGGTCACCTAGGTCATCATGACTGTTGGATAATGCCCGGTGGAACGTGGGGATTTAGCTATACTCTCAAAAGCTCACTAAGAGAAAGCCAACTTCCGCGATTTGGGAACGTCATACGAACATTTAGCAGAAGGGACGATAATATGCGTTCGGCAACACCCTTTACACGGAGCCACCAGAGATCATCTTGCCTGTGGCTGGTCCTCCTTCTACTGAAGTGGTGGATCGAGGCCGAAAACCAAAAGCAATGCAGCCTTGTTGATTCTGGTTCAATCGTTAAGCGCCTCCTTGATAAATTCTCAGCAATCATAAAATGGCACTTGGATTCTCTCAAATCGTGGTATTTTCATACATTTATTATATTATCGCTAAGACGAATTCATCAGCTATTTAATAGACTCTACTCGGTTGACTCTCGACTTGATTCTACATTTCGACTGGGACATTTACGACAATGAAGATAGTACCACAAGGCCAGATTCTGACGCTAACGACTCATCTTAAAATGCAGAAATCGAACTTGCCCAATTACATCATTACCGGCATCGAGACAGTAAACAAGGAAAGGGCCGATATGCCTCATCCCTGGTGAATGCTCAATGACCTAACTACAGATAAGAAAATAGAGGAAAGATTGGAAGGGAGGTGTGAAGGGGTTGATTGGTGGGTTGTTAGGGATCTGGGGGGGAAAGGCGTGGATGGGGTGGAAGTATGTTGGTCTTTGGAGATTTTCTTGGAGTGGTTTGGATGGTTGCAGGGGGTTTTTTGGAGAAAGAAAAAGAAGTGGGAGGTTTGAGTTATCGAGGATGCTAGTGTGGGAGGAGCATTCTGATCGTGGTAATTGGTCGGGATACTAGATGGAAGTTAATGCGATACATGATACCTTTGTTTGTTAATTTGTGAAGGTATATACAGAATATATGTCGGGGGCTTAGTGCGGCAGTTATGATGGTCAGAGGATGTGGCTACTTTGGTATGCAGGGGAATAAAAGGGGTTGGATATTTTTTGAAGGGTGTAAGCAAAACCTCCTCTTACACTGGTAAGGGAAAAGCAGAGTGGAAGAGTGCTTGTGTTTGCTAAGGATATCAAAAGGCACTGATCAATAAATTTACAGTAGATTGTCAAGATTACCAAAGAAAGAACGAATGTTGCCAACCTGCCAAAATCAACCTACTGCCTGCCGTACCAAAATCTATTTCTTCATCATGCAATAAGTAGTTTTGAGCATCCTACCACTGGCCAGCCAAAAGATGCCCAAAAAGACCTCTCAGTTCTAACAAAGCGTCTAGACCGCATCAGCAGGAACCCTCTTCTCATGACCACCGATAAGCTCTCTCTTGCTATGCTGCTTAGGATCAGCAGGACAAGTACTCCCAACACAGCAACTAATCAAATTACTCTCGCAATAAGCACCAGCCGTGCTATCATTAGGATAAGTATACGCAGCGCCCTGGCACGGCTCAAAGAACGGAGCAGCAGCGCTTCCCTCAGCTTGACCACTATTAGAGAGTGGATTGTAGCAAATGGGGCCAGGACCTTCATTTGCACAGGTGATACCGTCGTTGAAGAGGGGCTTGTTGCAGCCTGTGATTACGGAGCCGGCGCAGGAGCAAGTGATGGGGATGGTGTAGCCTTGGACGTAGCTGACGTCTACGAAGGGCGTGTAGACGCCGTTGAGGGTGTCGAAGCTGGCTTCGATTAGGGAGCCTCTGCCAATGACGGCAGGGTCGGAGTCTTTGCCGATGGCGATACGGCCGGCCCAGTTGGTTGGGTAGACACCTTGAGTGGCGGTCTAGGGAGAGATTTAGTGACGGGTAAAGACTTTACATGAAAGATCGACTCACGCCTAGAGGACCGTTCTGAGGGTCATTGATAGCAGTTGGGCTGCCGGCGTTGTGACCGAAAGACACGTAAAGACCGGCACCTGCATCCGGTTAGCCTTCCTATTCATTTGCAGAAAACGCATGAAATGCACCGAAAGAGTTGGTGACATGGATTGTCAAGGGTCCTGCAACTTGGGCAGCATCGGGCTGGGGTCCCTTCGGTGCTGGAGTGACTGCTGGTGGAACAGCATTGCCTGGAAAAGAGGGCTCGACGTCTTCCGCGAAAGCTGAAGCAATGAGGGCGAGTACTAAGGCGGCACCTTTCATGGTCAGAGGCATTTTGGCTGTCTTAGGAGGTCAATGAGGGACACTTTGGTTCTATGTAGGGAATGTATAGCAATGTCGGTAGACGAAAGAGAGAATGCAAAGATCCTTTGCTGTGATACTGGTAAAGAAGAGACTTGGGCGGACTTCAGGATATTCATATAGACTTCGATATTGAGACTCTCATAGCATAACTTTCTTCGAGGGCATTTTTGACGAGCCGCTTTCCACGTTCGGTGTGGGACCCGAAGTTGGTGTCTCACTTCAGCTGATTCCAGATTCCTTCCTATTGACCTCGCGTTACATCTCCAATTCTGGATCTATAATCTCCCTTGCACTGTCGTCGTGCGTGGTAGCCTCTGGGTGGCTGAGGCGCGGAGACTTATATTTATGCACTAGGATCTGGATTGACAGCGACTTTTAGGTAAGTATCTGAGTCTTCAGCAGTCAGCATAAAGCCTAGAACATGAGCGGAAATTGGAGCAGGATTGTAGCTGAGACGATGACACTTTGTGGAGATATTGTCAAGCTTTTTCAATGAGACGGCACAATCAGCGATCCACACTGGTCGTCGGCCCTTGTACGGCATGCGTTGCAAGCATATCAACAGGAAGGTCCAAGTCCGGTGTCTTTGCGCAGTTGCTATTAAGTTAGTGAGGGATCAGATATTTATTGTGACTTGATCAGATGTGTCGTTGATGTAGCCTACCAGAAACTAGCCTGTTGGTGGACGCTATTGTTCGACTGACATGCTGGGCTTGTAAATGCGGAGATTGCGCGAGAATTGTTTATTCCATAACACAGGGACGGCAGAAACTCTGACAAGGGAGGCTTTGAAGACCCTCTGGACCCTGATCTCTGAAAATTCTTCCTACTAGCGTAGCTTGCTGACGAGGCAGGTTGTTGGCATTTACCCATGCTGGACAAAGAGGATGCCACATCACGTTGCTCGTTGAGACACTGGAGTCCGAATGCAACGGGCCAATCCACGCTGGTATTATCTCCATCTAGAAAGAGATCCTCGGGCCAGCCTTAGGTGTGGGGGCGGACTGGCGTGGACAGTCCAGCTCTGCGGTTATCCAAGTTTCCAGGTGTAACGATCTGACTCAACTTGGATCCAATTCAAACAGGGCGGGTTAATCAGACATTGAGACAAAATGAAAGCAGCAAACAAAGACTAGCACGAACGAACCTAGAGATAAACCCTGTCACAGGTCCAGATTTTCACTCCGAAAGCAAGCTGGTCACCTGTATCTGGTACCGGTTGCTTCTCTCTCACAAAACAGGGCGTCCGGAAGTCGGCAACAGTAACAGCTAGGATTCCAGGACCTAGTAAATTGCATTAGCAAAATCTAGTCATTGGGGCTTGAGCCGAAGCGTGAGTGGAGCATCCAACATTAAAAGACGTTCGGTAGCCAAACCCATATCAGCTCTGACACCCACATGTTTGGCATCTCTGTTTCTTGGTCTGAAAACCGCTAACAGGACGGGTCAATAAACAGACAGTAGGCAGCGAAGCGCCCCAAAATATGGAAGTAAAATTAGACGAAGCATCATCAATATCATTTTGTTGACCAATCGACGTCCCATGTGCAATGGAACTTATTAGTGTTGCAATTCGGATGGAGGAAAACTTAAACGGAACAAGAGACTTATTGGATGGAGGAGGTGCGCAGGCTATCTAGCTCAAAGCTGCAACTTGTGGGACCATGCGCTCGCAGAGACTAGATTCCCTGGCACAGCTGACGGGATATGCGCAATCTAAATTAGCCCCGGACGAGGGTCTTCGCAAAAGTTGCTTTCTTTCGGAGGAGGTACCGAACGAGACTTGTTGTTCGTAGTTCTAGCGTTATCTGCCCATTGCGACGCAGCGTGCTAAGGAATGGTTTAGGACCCCTTTGAAACGCTAAACAAGCTCCACTCAACGGTTCGGGCACAGGGATGACACCAACGTAAGGTTCGATATGCAGTTGATAGGAGATATATTGCAATGCCACCATAAGGCCACAAGTCTGACATAATATTGTTATAAATAGATTCAAGCGTGTTTCTGCAGCAACGCGTAATCCACGGGAAACTGTGTGGTGTAGGCGTCGGAGAGCATATTGCATGTGCTGAGGTTTTGACACACAGTGCAGTGTCGCAGTGCCGCCGCGGGGCTCGCAGCTTGTGGGGCTGAGGCTATGGGGGCCAAGATCTTACCGGGTATCTGAGTATGGCAACGTAGATCAGCAACCCTAGCGGTGTAATTAGGTTGCGACCCGACCCTTGTCGATTCGCAAGGTCTGAAAGATGGTCGCGCCTTGGCCAGATGTTGGTGATCGTTCAAGATACTCGCATTGTTCAGCGGGCGTATTATTACACACGTGAAATGAGCCATTACTGACCAACGCTCAAGCTCATTAGTGCTGGCGCTTATGCTGACATAGTTGTTGGCTTGTCTCGGTCCAAAACGTTGGAATTGCCAAGTAAGGTTTGATCCCGTCAGAGATTTTGGCTTGGCTGGTCCTGAAAGGCTACCCTAGCAGTAAGGTGTCTTCGGCCACAGCTAGAGTGAAATAGAGAGTTCCTCTCATGAAAGCCGGTCACAATTAAATGTTAGACCAGACTGGCCGAGTACATTCCTGCGTCATCTGCCTTTCACCTACAAACATGGGGTGTTCATGAACGTCTTGTCCAGTCAATTCTGCCCTTGGTGGCACATTCTTACCCACCAGGTTTGAGTATTCTCAAGAGCGGCTGACTTCATCGGTGAGATGGACACCGACGGTTTTGGAGCTTGTCGTGGTTTAAGTCCAACCCATAATGCCGTCAAAGTTGAACGGACACCAAGTGTCGAGCCTCTTGATGACTCTAATATCTTGCGGTAAAGCTAAACAGCAGCTTCGGCCGCCGTCCTTTCGATTTCCATTGGCGCAATCTCCCTTCGTGAGATGCAATTCGTCTGAGGAGGTGCTAAACATGGGCTGATGAGGTCGAATGTCCCGCACCGCAATAGCAAACTTCACAGAGCAACTTTCTCGCATCGAAGGAGGAGAAAGCGTTGTAGTGGAAAAATAGCTTAGCTTTCTACCACGATGTCTTTGTGCCTGTGAGGGTGGTAAGAAGTAGATGGGGGCGCGCCCAGGTAGATGACACGTGTGGAAGCGCGTTATGTGCTAGCGATTCACGCTAGTCCCCATATGGTTATAGCAAATAATTCCCATCGTCTTGACTCCTCATGCTTGGAGCTTTGAGTTATACTCCGTAGAGATCTCTATCACTTTCTGGCCCCGGCCAACAAGCCAGCTCTGGCGGAGTGTGTAGAGAGAAATACAAGTGTTGACAAGCAAGGTCCCTGTTCTAGTCAATTTAACCCTGGCGGAGACAATCGTACTGAGAAGTTACGAAAACCCTGTGCTGCAGGTAATTATCGATGTGACTTAATGTGTCAGGATAACGTCTTCAGAACTTGAGTTCCGGAGCTTTCGAGCATACCTAAGAGCACCGATATGTGACAGTTTCTCATGGGTATCTGAACCGACCTTTCCGGGCCTTCATCCCTATCTCATATCTGGACCATCGAACATGGTCGCAGCCCACCAGACAAGTCTCTTCTCATAACGGCGTTCCCAGTTTACATCTTCCTCATCTTGTGTTGCTCATCAATATAGTTCTAGCAATTTAGCGCATCAAGATACGCCCAAATTTTATGGATCTGCGCATGCACGTTGAACCTCGCCACAAACACAAATCTATGAGTCCATATCTTCCCTGAAACACTATCCCACATCAGCCTCTACTATCCGAATGATCAAGGACCATAGGCTAAAAGATCCCACGTTTTTCGCGTCAAGGGTTGTGGCAAAGTATTCGTCAAATTTGGGCATTTATTGGGTAGAGTAGGAAGAATTCTTCGACTTTGTGGGCGTTGAGGTACATGTCGATGTTGGTTGCACTGGCTTAGGTAAGGATTCTCTGGGGGTTTCCGCTGGCCTGTAGAGCGAAGGTGAGAGTACTTTGGCGAAGGAGTCTTTTGAAAGGGTGCTGAGTTATGCATAGGACGCAATGATTAGCAGAAAGATGTCGGCTTTTCTGGTCCTGTCATGGTTCGTTCAAAGGGTTTACCAAACCATGGAAAGTATGTCTGAGCTTCTCCACGTTTACTGACCACTTGCACGCCGTTGCGGAATCTGAATCATAATTGCGAGTTTCATGAAAAACGGTCTGCATCCTGTCGTGCCTGGCGACTACAGATGTTTCCCTATTTCGAGGGTAGTTGCGGCATAGAGGGGTGATGATCAATTCACGTCGATACCTCACGACGCGTTTCTAGCTCATTGGCTCCTACTCTCGGGTACATTCAGCCTCAAGTAGCAGCAGAGTGCACCTCGAAAGGCTTATCCCATTCACATGATACAGTAGTGTATCTGGACACCAATATCTCTCCACCTGCATCCCCACAACCCATATGCGGGGTGTGGGAGTTGTTCCGATAAAGTTCCGCGTAAATGGGGTTGGGCTTGTCAAGACAGTCGTAAATGCTGAACAGTCATTGACACAGGACGTGTTCAACAGCTAGCCGTCCCACTGCAGATAACAAAAATTATGGTCAACCATGTGATCAAGCCTTAAAGCAACGGATTGGACCTGCCACAATCTTCACAGGCTGCATAATGCTCGAGTCACTGAACGTCATTGGACGCGATCAGACATTCACGAGGCCGCTACACTTACCAAATTCTAAGTGGATCTCATCGAAAGTCGAGTCCACTCCTGTCATAGCCTTTCAAATGTACGATACGGTCCAAGTACCATTCTTGTTGTGGACAACATCAGCGTTGCTAGAGCCTTTTCCGTAAAACTCAATGACGGCGGGAGTGCCCATTGTCGAAGAGGTGGCCCTTTCACCGATAGTACGACTGCCCCAGGAGACATAGTATCTGGAGACGGGTGTAACAATATTGGTGGTGTTAGGTTGTGCGGGGATTGGGATGATAGCTGTCTTGGCATTTGCGTGATCATAAGGGTCGTTACAACTGAAGCCGACAAATATGTTATCTGCAAGACCATGGAAACGTCAGTCACAGATAGCGGAGAGTCATCCAATCTCAGAGAACTTGCTAGCCGGTATGATGCACAAGCGCGAAAGGTTCCAAAACTCACCAGTGCTTGGGAATTCGAAAGAGCCGTCCACTAAAACGGAGAAGCTTCCGTCGACGGCGCAGGTCTGCTTTGGCTCTTGCGTTACGAATTTGGGCTTTCCTTCGACGATACTTACGTGCACAGCACTCCCTAGTGAAAGTTCGCCGTTTGTGATTTGGCAAATTTGAGCGGTTACCTGATCAGATATCGCAGCTTTGGGCTTAGTCTTCCCGGAACCCGATTCGAGAGAGTTCGTGATTATCCCCTGGCTATTGGCAGCAATGTCATTCAATCCCTCGTGGATCTTTATCACGTCGTTGATTCCAGTGTCTGCGCTCTCGCTTCTGGTGCCAGTGACAGCGTTGATGACTAGCTGAATCTGAAAATTGCCAGTGCCGGTGTCGTTCGTCACCATCTTGCTGGTGATGTAGGCATTTTGAAAGACGTCCTTGCCCGGTATAGGGCTAGGCTTCGGCGTTTCATTGAACAGCACATATTCATGATCATCACCGGACTTGTTGTGCACAAGGATGGTATAGTTCGCCATTCGGGTGGGCTCTGTGCGGAATCGTCGGTTTTCCAGCGATCCGCAGTTCGAGAGCTCAAGCACTGATGGGAGTCGGAGTCTTATCACCTGATGGAATTCGTGTGTATAGTGTAGGTGATTAGAGACAGCTTCAGTCTCAGTCCGCTATTTCAGCTGGAGTTCCTATTGACGCCGACGGGTGATTGCGGGGAGTAGTGTCGGTGGGGGGATCTGCGACCCTGCGGGGCACCAATACTGCTGGTGGCGCACCCTTTTCTGACCTATTAGACGACAGACACCAGAAGGGTGCCCACTAATGTGCTATGATGCTGATTATCACCCATGGCGTAAAGCATTTTGAGCAGACCCGTCTACTGAGAAGACACCAGGTCCCTTTTTTGATTCCACAGGTCTGGAATGAGGTTCTGTCTGCTGCACATTTACTCCATGCTGACACAGCATAGCAGGATTCCGACGTCGTAGTGAGTGAGAGATCTCAAGTACTGCAGAAGGGGAATTCATTTGGCTTGGCTGGCGCACTAATCAGAAATATACTAGTTCCCAACGGCTGCTAGGCTATTCAGCTCTACTGTGCAAGCCACCGGCAATCACATCTTCGACGTCTCTTGCAGCACTTCATATACGAAGGGCGTGGAAGGCATCCTCCCCCATTGTATGTCGAAAAGTAACCTGCACGCTATCGCCTTTCTTCGGTCTATAATACTTCGTTTCCAAGCCAATGAACGTACGTCTTCCCGCCTTTCCCGCACAGGCCCCGAATACGTCCGAGGGCAACACACATGCCCCAAAGGACCGGTGAAGATTGTGACGTCTTGTTTGGGACAGGGTTCTGCAGGTATAAGCAATCAAAATCTCTATCAATCACAATGCGGAAGTAACCCAGTTTGCCTCTCGACGAATTGTTGGATCCTTCGATCGTTGCCTTCCTCCAGCAACTATATAGCCCTAGAATGTCAGCCAAACTTTCACGAGCAAGCCGAAAGTCTCAGTCGCCCTGTCTGGCATTGTAAGATGAAGACTCCGCAATGATGGCTGTAGAGCGCAGCCACGGAACCGCATTGTAGCACCGCTTGATTTTGGAAAGCTAATAGCAATGCTGACGATGTGTGCGTTTTTATACTGGAAAACTGGATAGAAGGTTTGAGCATTCTCAACATGAGATGGCTTTTCGAGCTACACAAACAGCTTAATGAAGTCCTGAGATCTGTTGTCCCGCTCCTCTGTCCCAGTAGGCACGCCACAGTAAGTAATCATTGTGCTGTTCAAACCTGCAGCAGGTCTTTTAGCCGTGTTTGGTACGAGCATCTTAACAACGTAATCATTGTAAATGAAATGGTCCATGGAAACTGAAGACTTGGCCAACAGCTACCCTTTACCATGAAATCTTTCTTCGGGCAGTATAGAGAGCTCATCTCACCACCATTCTTCAACGCTACCTAAGTTTCTAGCGCTGGCTGCCAAGCCGTGGTGGATCATGAGGCTCGCTTCAATAATCACCAACTTGCTTGTATTCGTAGCCTGCAACTTCGGCGTTGGTCTGAAAATCCTATCGGTGTCTATATGGCTATCAATCAGAAATGTGGATCTTACTAAGTTTTATCATTTTCTGCCTAGCTTTTGACTTTGCTGGAAGTTTGGGTGAAGACTTGACAGCTCAACAAATGCCCTCTACTGTCAAGTAAGTATTAATGTTTCTAGTGCCTGGAATGTGAAAGAGGGATATATAATATTGAGTAGTGTTTTTCAAAACGATTCAATGGCTGCCTCCCTGCCTGGAGTGCCGCCTGGTCGCTGTTAATCCACGGGTGGGATAGCGAATTTTGGCACCCGCTGGTGGTTGCTCAGAGGGGGTGCCCCGGGAAGAGGTTCGTATAGGTAGACGCCAGCTAGCTTATACTGAGCATATGCAGGTCCTCTGGGGGGCTCGGCCCTAAGATTTAGGAGTATCGGCCTTGGAACATGGCTACCTCCTATTTTCCTTGGGGACCGGCTTGGACTTTTACCCCTTGACCCCTTCTAGGCACCAGCCCTACTGGGCTGGTTTACCCCTTCATGCTGACATAATCACTGGCTTGGCATCACAGCATCATGGATGGATTTTGGCATTGTTATACTACGGTATACGGCAAATCTAGAGACATCAAATTGCACAGCGTATGCTCAGTGACAATCTTGGCAGAATCGGTTCCCTTCAAACGTCGACGACAGCAGCCGGGTGCATCCCCAGTCTTGGACGTGTGCTTACGTGCCGCAGCATCCTCGCTGACTTGAGCATGACTGAGCGATTCCCCTACATCTCTTCTACCTTCGATATTTCCGCTGCTGAGTGCCACCAAAGTGGGCTGAGAACAAGACATGCAACAAGTGAGCACGGAATTAGAAGACATGAAGTTACGGCATTAAGATCTTCGTACAATGCGTGGTTAGGAAGGGATACGGAAATGACCACAAAGATGATTTGTGGGACTTCAAGAGCGCAGAATGGACTATACTGGAGCAGCTTCCGTTAATATCTACAATAATTTACGAGCGGGCTGCCCAAGACTTCTATGTCCCAGCCGTACGCACGAGCTGTGAGAAGGTCCTGCTCTTGCTGAAGTGGGCTGGAACATACTGCATATCAGCTGGCCTGCAGGAGCATATGCATTTGGAACCGACTATCCTGCCACGACTACCGCAATTAAGGAGGTCAAGCAGAATAATGTTGTCGGTTGTACACTACATGGATCCATTCCCGACGAGATCTGGCTCGATAATTACCTGAGCGCCGAACTCCAAGTGCCATTGCTCCTACCGAATGGGGACTTCTGCCTTACCCTGTTGTTATGCAAATGAATCGTATCATTGGCTTTCGTGCACATTGACCTTGAGGGAGCGGCTCTCCAAATGTGGTGCCACATATCATCATGTGGCTACGTGCTGATAAATTTGCCATGGACAGCCTGCTCCACTCAACTAATAAGTGGCGACGAATACCTATTATTGGTTTGCTTGAGGCACGAATCAAGAAATGGCAATGCCGCAAGGGGGAGTATATCGGAGGACGGTGCCGATTTGATTGTCCATTAGGCATAGCAAACATTTGCTGCGCATTGCCATCATGGATCTTATCCTCCAAAGGTTCGAGACCGATTGACAGTGCAATCTCAAAGCTCCTATGCGCATTGGCATAACAACAGAGAGAACACCGTGTAAGAAGCGGCGAGACCATCGCCTTCTCATCAGCACACGAAATAGAACTATCCGCTGTTATCAATTCTTTCACAAGATCAATGTCAGAACATATCCACGGCACGCCAAACAAGCAAGCCAACATATGATTTCATACCATTGATAAACCATTACATTCATATTCATCATTACAGAATCCTACACTATCCTACTCGCCTTTCGCATCCCTCTCATCCCTCAACTCAATATCATGCCGAACATGTATCTTCCCCTTCGGCACCACCCCCCTCTCCGCCTGGTTCAGCGGATCCCTCTGCACGAAATTCGTCCTCTTCGCATCCCCACTCCTCCGCGCTCGTCCTTCCCACATCTCCCACGTCTCCCCGCCACGGCCGTGATATGTGTCGCTCGACGGGACTTCGCCCTCCGGCAGGCGAACGAAGGATCCGCCGTCAGATTTTACGATGGGTTCTGTGCTTGAGCGCGCCCAGGGGGCGTCCCATGCTCGGGTTATTGTAGAGTTGGCGGTTTTCCCTCTTATGGTGCCGGTGCTCTCGCTCGTGCGGTTATGGGTACCGAATTTTTCGCTTAGTTTTTTGAGTAGGGGGCGGAGCATGGGGAGACAGGCGGAGATGACGGCTACGTTGGGCTCTACGGCTGACCAGATAGCTGCGTCGACGTAATTCCCTGGGATTGAGACAAGTGTTAGTCGGAGGCGAGAGGGAAGGGGGAACGGGCAGGGGAAAACGTACAGGTGATGTCGACTTGTGTGAGCTTGACTAAGAGCGTCAGTCTATAGATGCTAGTTGCCGTTACGCTAATCGCTATTGTCAGCTGTGTGCGAATAAATTGGGGATAAGCCACTAAATCGTCAAAGACTCACAAGCTTCCAAGCAAGAAGACACCGCTCAATGCAACTTTTTGGTTGGTTGGCAGCTGCAACTTCCATACCAAAGGCAGCGGCAACGCCAGCAGAATGACATCGGTAACGATGTTCGGGACCGCCTGTCCATCAAAGAATTTCTGAACATTCAGGCAGTGGCCAGTGACTGGCGTCCGAGTCCAGAAATAGTGAATAGGTGTACATTCAAATATGACGATGAATTGGCAAATAATCCACCAAGTGGCCGTTATGGCAGCCATAGCATAGAGTGCCCTTGTAAACCAAATCTGTCGTTGCATCTTCGCAGTATGCTCTGTGAATATTCGAGCGTAGAAGAGGAGGATGGAGAATTTGACAATGGCAATGGTAGGCGCGTATAGGTTTTCGAATATATAGAGTATATAGAACCATTTTTCAACGGCATCAGGACGCGCAACAGCTACATGTTTACCAAAATCATAGTGAACGGCTGTTCATCGCAAAGGTCAGTGAGGTCGAATTCAGCACGAGGAGGATTGACCTACCTATGAGGTTTAACGTTGGCATCATCCATGCAGGTAGCAGGGCCACGAGAATGGTATAATCATCATACCAAAAGCCAACCCTCGATATCTTCCTCGACCAGAAACGAAGCGCAACAGCAATACCGCTCAAAAGTATGAGAACAATGTTCGCTCCGATCAATTTGCTGGTCCTCGTTGCATATAAATCGTCGGCCATGACGGCGCGAATTGTACGGAAATCAATAAGCCCAAATCAACAAATGGGCCCCAGAACGTTGGAAAGAAATGCAGAATGATAATGAAATCTTCTGCTCCCGTCCAGCCGGTTCCTGCATGCTGCGATGTTACAGCACTTTCCTTTCGGCACATCCATCTAAAGCATGCGGCGCATTGAACAAATAGCGTCCTTACTATTCCCCTAGCTCCCTTACGATTATGCAACCGAGACCCGCACTGAAAGATACACTCTAGGCCATGCTAGGATCAACAGTCTCAGCACGTTAGCCAGCCTATCAAGGCGCGTCATCGGATGTGGTACCGCAGCAGACGGAGAAAGCTTCATTGTAAATGTCTCTTGGTCTTGTAAAAGAATGTGAGTTGGTCCTATGGACGTCTTTAATGAACGGTAAAATGCTTACCTTGGGCTCCATCCCACTGACAGCAGGAAGTTGCCGACTGGTTAAGTGGTTCAGGGGGAAGAGGCTTGAACATGCAGTCCCAATCTGGCAACCGTAGAGCATATCTAGCTACCCTGCGTTCGATTCCAGCAATTGATAATTACCGGTAACGCAAACCGTCAGGGACAAAACAGAAGTATGGCGTACTGTGTTTTAATGCCTTCCTTTTGGAAAGATCGGGGAAAAGAATGGCGAACAACCTCGGCAGTCTAGGTAGAAAGGGTCCTAGTTTCAAGCCTCTGACGCACAGACTCCTATTGTGCAAGCATTAAATGATGGCGAGGCGTGATAACGAATTCCTACGCCATGTTGCGAAGGTCCGCGTCCCACTACGGTGTATTTAACATTACACCGATAGTAGTAAGGTAAGGAACATCGAATACCCAATCCTTTGCGTCAGCTAACGCCAACAGATCATCATTCACCAATTGCAACCGTAGCTGCATCCGATTGACTTGTACGATAAGAATCTGTGACAGCTATGGCCGAGTGGGTGCAGGCTGTCCTCGGCTTACAACGATCGAACTTCTTCATTACCACCGCGTGATTGGCTATCGATTCAATGATACAGTATAAGTGCTCTCGTCGGGCCCTTCAGTAGGTCCCGAAGGCCCGCAAGTGCGGCTTCACACCACACGTACATGCCGAGCCAGGAGAAGAGGGTTGAAGCTAACGTTCCATGTGGTTCACACTGCTAGGATACGTTCTTTGCATCTTTGCATCATACCGTACAAGCTTTCCTACGCCACAACTCGAACACATCCCGGCTACAATCATTTGAATTACTGTTACCTGGATTTACACCGCAAACAAGAGACTTCAATGGCCGCACCCGAGTTGTTAGGGGAGCGGATCACCCACGCTAGCCGGGACCGTCTCCGGGAATTTTACTGCATTATGGCTGGTGTAGCGCCCATGGGGTGATTGTCACGTCACAGCCAAATAGCTCAGGGGTGCGATAGCATCTGAACTCCGGGCGATGTTTCGGGGGATGATCTATCTCCACAATGGATAGCACTGTATGCGGTAGCCGACAACACCAGTGTCTGAAGTTATGGAGAAGCACGTGTTGTATGGGTAGACTATCTCATTGAGGATAATAAAACATGGATGAAGGTTTCAGTTCGTGAAGAGGACAGAACTTTGGTAGAGTAGGGTAAGGTAACGGTTGGTTCGGCTTTGGGTGTACTTTGATAAGGAGTCTAAGATACACCAGTCGATCTTTGAAGTCTGCTTACCTTGCCACACACGCTAGTTAGGAATCGGCAGGACTATCGACTTGCTCTCAATCTGGCACAGCAGTAAGGTAGTTAAACGGTGGAACTCTCTCTTTGTTTCTACTTTAACTCCGGAATCCACTAGCAGAACGTGCATGTCATTTGAAGCAGGTGTGATCTATGCGGCGTTGCATACCACCTTCCTTTGCTACAATCGATTGCGAGGTTGAAATCCTTGGTACTTGATTCTGAATTGAACTCGGCTTTAAGAACTTTTAAGATCATTATGACCATTTGTTCCCTTTGTGCTTTAAGGCCGTTGTATTCCTAGTCCTTGGCTACTCTTATGGTTAATAATGTGCCACAAATTCAATTGAATCATTGAGAAACAGCGTTGTACTTAGAGAGATTTGCACCCAACGCAGGCAACCTCAGGCTCTTACTGTTTCATCCATTTCATAGTTGTCTGTGTCGAGCCATTCTTAGCATTGGTTTTACGAATATCACGTATAATATGGGTTCTCTTCCTGAGGAAGAATCAGTCTATGGCAAACGACTTATACCACATCTCATAGATGACATTGCTCATAACAATCCGTCTCGAACTTTCTGTTCTTTGGCCAAGTCTAGCAATATCTCAGAAGGTTTCCAAGATATCTCCTATGGAGTTTTCGCCAATTCTATCAACTGCTTGGCTTGGTGTTTAGAGAAGAAGCTTGGAAAGTCGTCTACCTTCGAGACCCTGTCATACATTGGACCGCCAGACCTCAGATATATTATTCTGACAATAGCAGCTCAGAAGACAGGCTACAAGGCTCGTCGAGACTATACCATCTACATGAATACGCTGACTTTTCCCCAGGCTTTGTTTCTATCTCCACGAAATAGTGTCGAAGCTAATTTGAACCTCCTGGAGGCAGCTGATTGCAGGTTATTCCTAACCGCGTCAAAATGCCCCCCTACTTTCGAGGCTCTCTTCAAGCAACGGGACATGAAACGACATATCATGTTGGAGTTTCATGATGTCATTGCCAAGGACCAAGTTCCAAATTATCCCTTTGTGAAAACATTCGCAGACGCACAGCAGGACCCATTCGTAGTACTACATACTTCCGGGTCGACAGGCCTTCCAAAGCTCGTCGTTGTGACGCATGGATCGTTCACGGCCAGTGATACGTTTCAGCAGATGCCTTTACTTGGGTATCCTCCTACAATGATAGAGCCTCTAAAAGACAAGCGTGTATTCGTAGGACTACCGCCTTTCCATTCAGCGGGAGTTTTCAATACGCTGGCAATGCCAACCTTCTTCGGCATGATCCCAGTCCTCCCCGCAGCTGCCCCTCTTACCGCTGACATGGTCAATATGATTCATGTGTACGGAAGAGTCAAAGCTAGTATAGTGGCCCCTACCATCATTGAGGAGCTCGTAAAGGTTCCAGAATATCTAGAAAATCTCAAGATGGTAGATCACATACTATACGGCGGGGGACAATTGTCAAAAGAAGCTGGGGATCTCGCGGTTCAAAAGACGGGAATCTTGAGCCTTATGGGTTCTACTGAGACCATGCTGTTGCCGTCTCATGTCCCAGACAAAGACGAGTGGCAATACTATAGCTTTAGTCCATGTATGGGGGCGGAGTTTCGCCATCGTTGGGAAGATCTGTACGAAATGTTTATTGTGAGGCAACCACAGTGGGAATTATCGCAGGCTATTTTCTACACATTCCCAGATCTTCAAGAATATTCCATGAAAGATCTCTACTCTCCACATCCCACCAAGCCAGGCTCTTGGCTCTATCAAGGCAGGTCCGACGACGTGATTGTCTTTTCCACTGGAGAGAAAATCAATCCGATCACCATGGAGGGCATTATTGGAATGCATCCTGATGTTAGTTCCGTGCTGGTTATGGGCCAAGGTCGCTTCCAATCTGCATTGCTGGTGGAAGCCAAGAATCCACCGAAATCCCTCGATGAGAAGGAGCAATTGCTTGACAAGATCTGGCCCTTTGTTGAACGTGCTAACAAAGATTGTCCTGCTCATGGCCGTATCTCCAAGGATTTCATTCTATTTACGACCCCTGAGAAGCCAATGCTGCGTGCTGGCAAAGGGACGGTGCAGCGGATGAGTACTGTTAAGCTATACGAGCCTGAGCTTGATGATCTATACGCGGCACCGCAGTCTGCTCCTGCACAACTCTCAAGTACTTCACTTGATCTGAGTAGTGAGGAGTCGTTGCGCGGAACGCTGCGTTCCATTGTAGCAGCGCAATTGGAAAGTGATAAATTTACGAATGACGATGACCTCTTCGCACATGGACTAGATTCATTGAAGGTTGCAAATCTGGTACGGCACATCAATGCATCTCTTGAAAAAGCTGGAAGCGGCAATTCTCAAATCCAGCCAAGGTTGATATACGCCAATCCAACAATAAATCAAATTACTTCCGCTGTAATGGCAGCCAAGGGCAAAAGTCACGAGGCTGGTGCTGCGGATGCTGAGCAGACTCGTCAAGAGAAGATGCAATCTGTATTCAAGCAATACTCCAAAGACCTCCCAATATCCGCCCGCTCGCCAACAGCACTTCATTCCTCGGCCCCCAAAACCGTCATCCTCACCGGCTCTACAGGCTCAATCGGCTCCTACCTCCTCGACGCTCTCCTCTCAGAACCCGCCATCGCACACATATACTGCTTCACCCGCCCCCACCCCACCCCAGCATCCACCCGTCAAACCCTTATAAACGCCTCCAACGGCCTCACCACCTCCTTCCCCAGCACCCGCGTCACCTTTCTCCCCGTCGATCTCAGCAAACCCTACTTCGCCCTCCCCCTCTCCACCTACACCACCCTCCTCCACACCACAACCCACATCCTCCACAACGCCTGGTCCGTCAACTTCAACCTCTCCCTCCAATCCTTCCACCCCCACATCCACAGCGTCCGCGCCTTTATAAATTTCTCCACGCAATCCACCCACAACGCTTCTATATTCTTCATTTCAACCATCGGCACAGCAATGCACTACCCTCTTACCCACCCCGGCGGCCCCATGCCCGAAAAATTAATCAATGACTGGTCCCTCCCCCAAGCAATGGGCTACGCCGAATCAAAATACATTTCCGAACGCCTCCTCGACCTCGCAAGTCATATCTCCAACGTCCCCACTACAATCTGCCGCGTCAGTCAAGTCGCCGGCCCAACCAGTCTCAAAGGTCCATGGAATCCGAGCGAATGGTTCCCAAGTCTAATTCTTAGCTCTTTCCACTTGGGAGTCCTACCTAAGAACTTAGGCCCTATGGAAAGAATAGATTGGATCCCCGTTGATCTCTTAGCGAAAGCCCTTGTGGAGCTGTTCCTCCTGCCTCCTTCCCCCCCTAATCCCTCCCCTTCCCACCCCTCTCACTCCCCATCCTCCCCCTCTTCCCCATCCCCATCCTCTTCCTCCTCATCCTCCTCCTCCTCCTCTTCAAGCCCTCAGATCTACCACCTCACCAACCCCCACCTCACAACCTACACCGCCCTCCTCCCCACAGTCCTATCCCGTTTCCCCCCCTCTCACCCACCAAAACTCGTTTCGTTAGCGGAATGGCTGAGGCGAGTTGAAAACGAGCAGGAGGAGGAGGAGGGGGAGGTTGTTGAAAGCGAGAAGGATGTTGAAAACGAGCAGGATGTGGAAAGCTCGCAGGATTTCTCTTCATCTCTTACTCCAGCCGTTAAACTGAGAGATTTCCATTCCAATCCGGCGGCGAAACTTATCGATTTTTACCGGGGCATGGTTGAGGCCCCCTCACACGAGATGGTTGTGCTAGACACGTCTGTAACGAGGGGAGTAAGTGGAGTGTTAAGGGGGATGGAGGGGGTTGGGGTTAAGGGGGAGTGGATGAGTGGGTGGATGGGGGGGTGGGGGCTGTAGATATGAGTTGGGGTGGAACGATATCAGCGTGCCAAGACTCCAGCCCCATAAATTGACCCCTAGAAGGGTGCCTAAACAACACTGGCTTCGGGGGCCGCTCGTAGGGGGTTCCAAGCCATTAGTTGGGGCCCCTCACCTGAAGCATCCCGCTAAAAGGCTATTGTTCGGGCACTATGGTCCCCCGAAGACACGGGCATGCTCCAGGGGCCATATCTAAAACTATCAATAATCCTTCTACTCAACCCGTTAGCGCAAATCGGTCACTCTCCATACTTCTACTCTATTGGCGTACCTTATGCAAAACGCTTTCTCATACATCTGCCCCGCATTTGTAGATATGCAGATTTGCAACGAGTGGGGAAATTGTTGCGCGCCAACAATTTCGCACACGCTCAGCCTTATCGGATGTAAGCGCATCATCTCCCCGCAGATGTGTACCTCGGTCCTTCGGTTCTTGCATTGGTAAGATGAGAAGAAGCTGCCTATTCAAACTTACATTTTCGTTGTGCATTGTGCTTTATAACCCAACTTCCTAATTATTCCTAGATATATACATACATCAATTACTACTCCACATCTCAAGTCAATTGACGATATACCAAAGTAAATTACTTACGATTTGCATCCAGTATCATTGAATTAATTGAAAGAAAACAAGGGCTGGGCTGAGTGGTCCTTTTTCTTTTTTGCTACATATGACGATGTCGCTGGAAGCTGAGTTTGAGAAAGCCTGTCAAGATGGCACGATACCGGGTGCTGTGCTTATGGCTTCAGATCGAACTGGTAAACAATCCATTGACTGCCACAAACCCCCTTTTATGCCCCCCTAAATCACACATCTAACAATCGCTGTGCCAGGCCAATTTACTTACGCTCAAGCCTTTGGTGTTCGTTCTCTCGAAACGCGGGAACCGATGAGTTTGGATACGGTCATGTTTACTGCTTCGTGTACAAAATTGCTTACGACGGTAGCGGCGCTGCAGTGTGTGGAGCGCGGGCTGGTAAAGTTGGATGATGACACCGCTGCGATTCTTCCTGAATTAGCAAGGCAGAAGATCTTGACTGGTTTCGACGAGGCTGGAGAGCCGGTTCTTGTAGAGAGGAAGAATCCGATAACACTCCGGTAATTTTTTCTTTCTTCTTCTTTCTTCTTCTTCTTCTCCTTCTCCTTCTTTAAGCGCAGTAAGTTCTCATGTCAAAATCTCCCATCTCGAGCTGATTCTGCTTTGGAAAAATCAAGACATCTCCTAACCCACTCCGCCGGCCTCGTCTACGAGTTGATGTCCCCTCTTCTCCAGCGCTATCGACGCTCCCTCTTCCCCAACGCCTTGAACACCACCCTCGTAACCGACATGGCCCACCCACTTCTCTACGAGCCCGGAACCGGATGGCGGTACAGCACGTCCATGGATTGGGCGGGCAAACTCGTAGAACGGCTTACCGGGAAGACGCTAGAGGAGTATATGAGTACGAATATTTGGGGAAAAGTAGGAATTACTGACATCACGTTCTGGCCGAAGTTGAAAGCCGGGATAGCGGAGCGGACCGCGGGGATGAGTGTGCGGGATGGGAAGACGGGGGTGCTGGAGCATGAAATGGAGAGTATTGAGAGTACAGCCGGGGCGAAAGATTGTTTTGGTGGACATGGTACTTATGCCAGTATGCCGAATTTCATGAAGATCTTGGAGAGCCTGTTGCGTGATGACGAGGTGTTGTTGAAGCGGGAGACGACGAGGATGATGTTTGAGCCGCAATTGACAGAGGAGAGTAGAGAGGCGATGCGGTTGTTGTGGGAGAATGATCCCGGTGCGAAGTATTTTGTTGGGGAGTTTGAGCCTCAGGTGCGAAAGGATTGGGGGTTGGGCGGGTTATTGATTAGAGATGGAACGGAGGGGTGGAGGAGGAAGAACACGCTTGTTTGGAGTGGGTTGCCGAATTTGTTTTGGGTAGGTGTCATTACTCTCCCCAGCTAGCAATGGTGTTTTGCGGGCTCATGTTCTGGGAACAATGCGCTGACCAGAATCTGCAGTTTGTCGATCGCGAGGCGGGGCTTTGTGGGTTGTATGGGGGGCAGGTGAAGCCGCCTGGGGATGATCCGACGGGGAACATGATTACGTTGTTTGAGAAGGCAATGTATGAGAGGCTTGAGGCGGGGAAGGCGAGGATCTGAAAGAAAGGTGTACCTATCACCTTAGTTGTTGTCACAGAGCGGAACGTGTATTTCAGGTCGCACCGCTTTAGCGCTCTTCCTTTTTGAGACAAATTCTTTGGAGATTCCAATATATAGCATCAGTATCCCGCGAGAGTCTACGAGCAAGGGCGAGAGCCTTCATCCTGATCTCGGAATCAGCAATCCCGATACGTGCTTGCCCGAAAATAGAGAAGGCTTACATTGAGCCTCTTTGAGCACGTCTAGGCATTGCAATTGATTCTGCAGCTGCCAACTAGGCTTGAGCTTCCCATTACTGCCGAGACGCTTCCCCTGTGACTGTAGCCGACTCTGGAGCACGGATCCTATATGAAGCACGACCTATGCATGCTTATTCTTTATTTCTGCACGACTGTGTGAGGCCATTGTCCAGATACTTGGAGTACGCAAACGTGAATGAGTATGAAGACTAGGTTTGAAAGACCCCGAGGGAAGAGGAAATCATGGGGCGCGTTTTTGTTGTAGTGGTGTAGCTAGATGCAAACAGAGCTGATGGGTGGCCAGGCGAGCAGGTAAGAGCTAGAGAAGTCACTTCACGTGTCCCATTAGACAGCAGTATGTGAGGAAACCACGTACCAATCAATTGTTTCAGCGATCCATTGTAATACTGTCAACACATACCTTCTCCGGTTCTAGTATGAAAACCCAGCAATCGCAGTCTTCCATTAGCGCCACCATTCTAGATTCCAGTACCTCAGGCTAGGCTTTCAAATAAATGGTATCCATACTGTTTGAATAGGACGTCGAATGCAATCGATGTGCCAACGAGAAGTAGAACTATGCTATACCAGAACATGGATTGAAGGCGCCTTAGCTTTGTTTTAGATATCGTGTTTCTTAACCGTTGGACAGCAAGAGATCCTGCGCGTTGTTTCTTCAAGGATGGAATCAAATCTTCCAGACCGAGACATACGATAGTGTACGACCAGACGATTGCTAGGTTAAGGGTCATCCATGAAGCATAGAAAATGACACTGTATGATAGAAGCGGCAAAATCTGGAAATTCTGTATCCAGCC
Source organism: Cladonia rubrotincta (assembly GCA_963971245.1). Lineage (NCBI taxonomy): Eukaryota > Fungi > Ascomycota > Lecanoromycetes > Lecanorales > Cladoniaceae > Cladonia > Cladonia rubrotincta. Next base: position 1,936,634 of record OZ020202.1, on the reverse strand, counting down.
ATACCATGCAAATGTTACCAACAGATCCCCCATAACGGCCAAAGATAGGAGATAAATGAGTAGCACCAGTTTGCGGTACCATTGTTTTTGATAGAAATCCTGATACGACTGGACCGGACCATAAATGGGGTTCCCGCTCGATCCTAGATTCTGGTAACGTTGCGCTGCGCCGCCGGTGATAGTCTCTGTAGATCAAGAGAAGATTAGGACATTAATACTTCACCAACACTCGGAAGAATTGGTCAGGGCTTACCATATATAATCTCCAAGAATGCGAATAGTGGTAGGATAAGCAGGCACAACGCAACAACCTGGCCGAAACCCCAAGCATTTTGTTGTTCGAGACCCGCTGAAGCGCCTACCCAACGATCTTGCAACACACGTATAGTCCCCCAACCGAGGGCCACAGCTAACCATGTGATCTAGTGGTTATTTAGCGAGTACAATAGGTCATGGGATGATTCAGTACGCACTTCCCATAACGATGACAAGTATACTTCAAAGGTAGATTCAAGTAGACAGTAAATCGAGAGGAGGCTCTTATATAAAAGTATTCGAAAACGCTTGACCGGGGTTGTCTTTGCGCATCTGACACGATGTTTCAAGCGTGCCAGTTTGTTCTTCAATGCAAGGCTTGGCTTGGTACGGAATACGGTTCGAAATTTGTCTGACGCTATAGGGAACAATCTGACTGTTCGGGTAACATAGCTCACCACGAGGAATGCCATAACCAAGACTATGTATGGGCTGTTATATCCCACATAACCAGTTTGTCCAGCCTGTGAGTAAGCTTTGACGGCGTTGTCCAGTTCGTGTAGATGCAGAATACACCAGGCAGGATACACACTGAGATTTGGGTAAGGCACGTCCGATGCCCGTGGGAATGTTGGCTCGTACGCTGTGAAGATCAATGCGTAGCTAAGCATCCCAACTGTAATCCCCATACAAATCATTCGCCATAGTCTAAGCGCTGGTCGCTCTCGAAAGTAACGCCGTAGGCTTGTAAGGGTTACTAGATGCGTGATGGATGAGAACCAGACAAGATCAATAATGATTTCCGCATCGTAGACTGTAAGTTGGCAGTTGACCTGACTGTACCCACTCACGGCAAGTGAAATGCCGGTTACGATTTGAAGGTCACTGAAGGTCAGGACGGCGTTTTGTAGTGCTTCGCTCCACTTGTCCGATGCTCTTCTCTTTTCCCATCCTAACAGAGCTGGCAATGTCTTGATGACTAGTTGATCTACGACATTTGTATTACCTTCGCGATCAAGCAAGAAGTATGCAGTGCAAAAGACCAGAGTCAGGTAAGCTGAGGCGCCGAATCCGATTAAGACCTGTAAGAGTTGTCAGCAAGACGTTACTATAACACGGCTTTAAAAGCATACTCCAATACCAGATATATCAGGGTTTGGCTGCACTACGGGCAGATCGTATAAGGAACAGTTAATCCTTGGGCACACTGAGCCGTTCATGTCTTGATACACAGGGAGAAAGCTTGTAGACAACTTGAGGATTCATTGAGCTGTGGTTCAAAGTTGGTTTTAGAAGGTCAAGGCAAAACTTGATCAGGCTGAGGCGCGTAATGGCAGATAGGCAGGGGCATCTGTTCTAGCCGAGGCACCAACTGCAGTCCATCCATAGATTAACTACTATGGTATTCAGCGGTATAAAGCTTAGCGCTCCATTAGTAAACATGCCAAGCTTACAAGTAAATAACCATTTTCCAGAACATTCTACTTATCTTTCTATGTAATCACCCGTATATTTGAATAGATTTCATCCCGCATCTGTTTCCTAAGCATTGCGATGGATCCTACCAGCTCACAAACAGCTCCATTGGCAGCGCTGCGTACACCACCATCTACACCTCAGCGTAGGAGGCATTTAGAACTCGATCAAGACCAGCATATCAAAATAAATACGTTGTCACAATGCGCTGGTTGGACCCCTCGCAGGATTTCAAAACATCTGAATGTTTCAATCCCCCAGGTGTACTATGCGATCCACCACCGCTTCACCCCGCAGAAACAACGCTGTGGCCGGAAATCTATCATTGATACACCAAGTCGACGGTATCTATTAGAATATTATACATCAAACAGACGTACGCGTCGTCTGCGATTTATTGATGTCGCTGCTAAGCTCAATTGGAACGTTTCTGAAAGCGCGATTCGACGAGCATTAGCGAAAGAAGGTATGCAGCTTCTTATCTTTCTAAATTCTACTAACAAATTACTAGGCTATTACCGGAGAGTCGCGAGATGAAAACCACCAATTTCTAAAAAAAAATCGCAAGCTCCGCCTCGCTTGGGCAATAGAGCATGAGAATTGGACTAGGGAACAGTGGAATAAAATACTTTGGACGGATGAAACATGGGTAAAAAGTGATAAACATACTAGGACTTGGGTAATAAGACGAGCAGGTGAAGAATACCACTCTGATTGCGTTACTGAACATGAACCTCGCAAACCGGGATGGATGTTTTGGGGGTGCTTTTCAGGGGGATCCCTTAAAGGTCCTGGGCTATTCTGGGAGAAAGAATGGGTATGTAGGCCTATTTTGTATAGGAATGTGAGCTAATTCTCTGCTTTTCTAGGGATCAATCAACCAAGATACCTACCGCGAGCATGTTGTTCCCCTGATTCACAGTTGGACCACTCTACATCCTGAGCTTGAGGTGATGCAGGATAATGCTTCCGGCCATGCAGCGAAAGCGACAATAGCTGAGATGCAGGAACGTGGTATCCGGGTGGTAAAATGGCCGGCATATTCGCCTGATCTCAACCCTATCGAAACCGTTTGGAATTGGATGAAGGATTGGATCGATAAGCAATACGGTGAGAAAAAGCTCAATCTGAATCAGCTGCGTATCGCGGTAAAAGATGCATGGGATGCAGTGCCAGAGGACTTCCTCAATCAGCTAATAGACGACATGCCGAATCGTTGCAAGGCCGTTATTGCAGCAAAGGGGAAAATTACAAAATATTAAATACCGTTGTTGCTAGGTGTATGTAAAAATACGGAAATTTAATTAGTTCATTGTGGCGCGCTAAGCTCTATTACCCTGAATACGTAGTAGACCAATATTAGAGGGTCCGTCTGATTGTGGATGGACCAGCAATTCCCAGATAGGCTGTGTTGATGCGCTAAGGGACTGCTGACGCCACTGCTTTCTGGAGGCGGTGGCTATGGCATTCGGCTCAGCTGCTATACTTCCTATCCAGCGTAATAATTAATAGCGTCGCGCTAAGAAAACCGCCAAGCTTACATGTAGATAATACCTACTAGAAGCTTCTATCCAGTAACAGGTGTATCCATCTATCCTTTCTGAGCAATGGAAACTTCTAGTGGGCTGTAAATAACAATAGCGTTTTGTGGCGCGCTATTAATTATTATGCCTGTAGGGAAGTAACCTGTATATTGTAGTGTTGGCGTATGTAGTAAGTCTTGGCGCAAGAAAAAGAAAACCCCCCCTCATTGTGTGCTTTTTTTTACCAAATCTGATCCGCATACAAATCCGAACAAGCAGGTGGAACTTTTCGCGACTGATGTTTCCCAAAGTAAGCATTATATATCGAGTTTGTGTAGCTTCGGAATTAGCCAACTGAAAAGAACGGGTTACGACAATTGGATACAGATCTGGAGGAAATCAAACAATGTGGGAGGGGGGATGATAGGGCGGGGGCTTTGCGCCAGAGATCCCGCATCTTTTGGCATATGCCGATAGACGCTTCTTGCAGCGCCCCTCGGGCGTCCGTGCGCATTGAAGGCTGCCTTGCTGGCTCATGTTGGACATTGAATTGACATTGATGGCTGCGGGCGTCCATGATATTATGTTGTGAAATCTTACACTAATGTTAACATGTGAAGATGGGAGTGACGTCCACCTCCGGCGAAGAATTGGGGGCGGTAGCGCCTGCCGACAGGATCATCGTCATGGCAACCCCCTTTGCAAAAGATGATACGGAATAATTGCGGGCAAGATGGGAAGCCCAAGGACTTCGAACAATACTTAGTCTTATATTTATTGAACATGTACAGAGTAAGAGCGTTCGTTGACGTACTATGATGTCGTGAATGCCAGCCGAAATTCAGTGGGTCAGACATGACTTTTGTACCCCTCAAGGGGCCCTACCTTACATGGAAAACCATGCGAGACATGAAGCTGGGCGTGCTTCAGGTAGATGAGCTTTTACCAGTACATAGTGATGTGGATCCAAGATGTCGCTGGAAGCAAAAAACCGTCTTGAACAGGCAACAATTTGAACGAGCAAGCGGAAATGAGAGAAGATGATCGTGTCCTTGCAAAATCGTCAACTTTTTGTGTCGTATCATTATAAATGCAGTCAATGCAATAAGTCTATGAACAGTGCCACTCAGTGACCTAGCCCAGAATTTGTCAATTCCGCCCATCCACTAATTATACATGCTGTGAGCAGTAAATGTCACGCAATAGCTATGCAAAAGTCGCACGGTGTGAAGCCTCCTACCCTCGATGCTATTGCCCCTAATTGGTCTAGAAAGCACGGGCACGTCTCAGCTTGTCAGAGGTGGTGGATTCAACAGCTGGTGCTGCACTGCTAGCTGCTGCGCTACTAGCTGCTGCGGTAGCAGTGGTTTCGGTGGTATCATCGGTAGTATCATCGGTGGTGTCATCAGTGGTATCATCGGTGGTACTGGTTACGGTTGCAGTTGGGATTACACCCCCTGCGGTGCCCGTAGCGCTTTCCCCGGGCCCGAAGCCTGGAAATCCATGATGTTTACCGTGGTGGGCCATCATAAAATCTTTCCATGATCTATATAAGATGGTTAGCAAGGTCTGGTTCAGTGGATGGTTAGAAGAGGCTAGTCACGCACCCCCATTCTTTTTCATCACCCGTCGAAGACCCGGATGAAGTTGCAGTCGGAGAGCCATAAACACTACTAGCGGCGGCGGTGGCGGTGGAATCGTCTTGAGGTCTCTAACAGGTCAGCTTACGAGCTTCCGAATACAAGAGACATGTGTGGCATACTGCGGCATGCTGTTTGCGCCAATGAGCAGAAGAGCGGCGACCGCAATAAGCTGACGGATATACATTGTGGATGATACTCGCTGATAAAGTCGGAAGAGGGTCGATTAGATAGCGTTAAGAATGGAAATAGTCGTAGCTTCTCGAGTCTAGCGAGTGGTGTAGATGCAGATCTAGATGAAGATGAAGATGAAAATTTGTAGAGAGAACATAGTCTTCTTAAAGCAGAGGAGGCACCTTTAACATTGCAATTGGCCGATTGAAGACATGCGCCGCACGCATCATCATCTCCTCTCTCTGAAACCAGTACCTGCATCTTTAGTATGCAGCGCATCACTGCTGAAACTACCAGCAACGGTTCAACGAACCTCAATGTTCTTGTCCTTGATGGTCAAGCTCTCTGATGCCAAGGGCCGTCTGGGGAGATCTAGTGCCATTAGCGTGAGAGCACACGCCGCAACCGCCTGTCTCAGATCTTCAAGTACGAGTGTGAAACTTAGAAATGACATCTCCACATGGCCAGAATGGGGATTCCTTGCGATAGAATGCTTCAGATTTGTATAGCTCATTCTGCGAAGGCACCGATCCAGGTGTATCTTTGGCATATTGCCACACCAGCGCCGCAACATACGTCGAAATCCACCCTGAGCGAGATTGCTCCATGGATGGACCCAACCCATCGCCTTTAGCTGAAACCCATAGCTATCTCCATTGGCCATGAAAGCCGTGCAAATTTTTAATTGAGTACGTAAATGAAGTCGTATACAGGGTCAAGATGTCGTGTAGTTGGACAAAACATTTACCGCGCTCAAGGACCACGCATGGATGGTGCTACACGACGAGTTAAAGGCAGTATAGATCACCATCCAATGGAAATTGTACCTTGCAAGACATAATTCGCACGCAGGGAGTTTTGAAGAGCCTGAAGAATCCAAAGCCCACAAAGGAGCTCTGAAAATGTATGCTCTCCAGATTTGGAGTCGCGACGTAGCTATTTGATGATGTCCACGCTGAAAAGAGTGAAGCATTCAAGAGGCTCAGACTAAATTTTCTGACCCGTCTTCTTATTGCATGAGGTATGGAAGTTGACCATGCACCTTTCCCGCTGGCCATCAAACCTTGAATACATGGCAAATAAGCTTAGCATTTTCCATTCAACGCGGAGGCGTGTAGGGCCGTTAATATAGGGCTCGCCTCTGGGACAGAGGCTGCGTCAGTGGACCATCCGCTGCGAGTGCCCCCGGGCAAACCAGATATTTCAGCATTGCTACAACTCGGTCAAGCGTTTTCAAGGCAAAATCGATAGACTATCTCAATGCTAGTGTCTTCTCAGTAGAGGAATACGACGCCACTCATTGACAAAAATTGTGTTCTTAATCCTAACACTCGTCACCAGATAGAAACAGACAAAAGCAAGAAGACCATAATGGCTGAACTTCAGAAGATCTCCACATGCAGAACGTGAATAATCTTCAGGTCAAGGATCCTGGCAGGACGTACAGTAAGATCCAGATCCCGACGTGGTTACATCGGACCCTTGCTTACCGACATTGAGATTCTCCCATAGACACGGTATGTTAAACAGTAACGTGGAATTTAGACAAGGGAGATGGAGGGTGAACGTGGAAATAGGATGCTGAGACAGGTCGTGTAAGAGAAGGGAAGGGATAAAGGAGCGAGAGGGGAAAGGGCTCGGGGGCATTTCTCTAACGCGCTAAGAGGGGTTAGCTGTTACCGCTAAAAGCGCGCCGAACGCCAAGCCCTAGAATAGAGCCACCCCAAAATCGTTACCTTGCCCGGTCATTGCTCACTCATTCTTCTCAGCGTTGATTCTAAACATCAGAATGCATTAGTACCTTGACCCTCCTCAGGCTCTGCATGGACTTATCGAACACGCTTTCCAGCTCCCGCTTTCGTCGGGGTTATAATGTACAAGCTTTCGTCTGATCTGACGTCAACCCGTTCTTAAAGCTCAACTGCTTGGGACTGTCAGGGAGAAGGACCGAGCCCCCTTCAATCTCTTTTCGACTTGAGATGATAGCTAGAAGAGGTGTTATACGTATATTGAATGTCTGAGTCAAGGTCCTCCTAAACGCGATGGCAGCCTCGACCTCGCCTTCGGGCGCGACTCCAGACCCAGCCACCATGGCACTCTCATTGTCCAGCAGCCTTATCCAACCGATCACGGCCCCTTCACCCCTCCCACCACCCCGCCCCGGTCAAACATTGATATTTCTCGCTGGCTCCGCCGCCGCCACATCCTCTATACCCTGGCGCACCACTCTCATCCAGAACCTTTCCCATCACTTCACCACGCCCCCACCCATCACCATCCTCAATCCCCACCGCTCTGACTGGGACAGCACCTGGATCGAGTCACCCAAATTTGCCCCTTTCGCCGAACAAGTCGCTTGGGAGCTCAACGCCCAGGAACTAGCCGACATCATTGTTTTCTACTTCGACCCGGGTACACAGGCGCCAATATCGTTGTTGGAACTTGGATTGTTTGTGAAGAGCGGGAAATGTATAGTTTGCTGTCCGGAGGGGTATTGGAAGTGGGGAAATGTGGCGTTGGTGTGTGAGAGGTGGGGAGTGGAAGTGTTTGGCACGTTGCAGGAGTTGGGGGAAGCTGTCGTGAGGAGATTGAACGCTATGAGTTAGGTGAGAGTGGGACCAAGGAGAAGATTCGGCACCAAGATATCAAGGCGGAATACATTATTCTCGGAAGAGAGGAGGGATTAAGAGGATGGATAGGTGCTAGGTTGTGAGAGGTGTGGACATTAGGTAGCTTGTGTGGGCTATGCGTAATTGCTTTCAATCTTTGTGCAACCGACTGACTGCACAGCAGCCCCTACATTTCGCGAGCTTGAAGAATTTCTCTTTCCTGGGACTACTCGCAGGCTTTATGGGGCTCGCCTACGGCATCGGCGTTGCGTATTTCAACTAATCCTTCGTTAATGACCTCACGACGAGACGGTACCATTTTCTGGATCGGATCTAATCTGCAAGATACACCAAGTGTTGATCCATCTGGACTCTACTTTTACGAAGCTTCTTACACGGAATGTCGCACAATTTTTAATTAAAGCTGAGTTTAATGAGTATGGAATCATACGGTCCCCAATGTTGATGGACTTCATCTAGATCGCACCAAGTGTGCTTACGCAACGCCCAAGCTTGGGATTTGTGCGATTCCTGGTAGTACACTGAAACCAATCAACACCCTCAGACCTGTCTCAATGACCCCATGATAATTGTCGCTGAATAACCGTTTAGGAATCTGTTACCCGAATCCAACCCCCCCTCAAGCGGATTCGGTTTCAGACTCAACAAATTTTGTATTATCCATGGCTGGACAGGCCGTGCGTCTTGAATACAATGTATATAGTATTTATCAACTGGAGGGCACAGTGCTCAAAGGAGTGTTTGCCCTTGACTGTGATGCGCACGGGCTTGACGCCTAATTGGCCTTGAAGCGTCGCTTACTTCGTCCGATAAGGCAGGGTTGTCCCTTGAACGCCAAACAGTAACCGCGAGATCCTTCCCCCATCATATCTTAAACCGAGCAATTCGATACTCGTGCTTGCGCAGCAATAGCATTCGCGCCTCTGTGAGTCATAGGTACTCAAGGTGCTGTCTTGAAAGCAAGGAGGATACAAGGATGCGACGACTGGTGGCTCCTTCTAGATTTCCTCAGGAGCTGCTTTTGAATGCATTGTTCTTCGAAGAAATCTAAGATCAGTATCCAAGGCGCCTAACGGCTCTAACCTGTTCCTGACACCTGTCTCATCGGAGGCCGGAAATTTATTGCATTGGTACAATCCTTCAGCAAGGATCGGAAAATGCGCTTAACAGCGCTGACCCTGTTCGCGGTTGAAATTTGAAACACTGACCATAATAGAGCCACTTACATGTCGAAGACCCATCACGTTCTCTGAGACCTGGTCATCATGGATCTCGCTTCCAGAACTGATAATGCTGAAGAGAGGTTTATTTAGGTTCTGTGATTCAGACAACGAGCTGGTATGTTGTTGGTTTCCGCAGACTTTTCGCTTAGATACTGAGAGAACTATGGCTGCGACTACCTGGAAACCACTGCGAAGAAAATTTGACGATGCATATACAACTACCACTGTGACTGAAAGCAAGACCTGATGCTTGGTATAATATGGACTCAGAGAATACCGCTACAGAAACCCTCCTCGCTGGTATCCGCATACCGCGAGCTCAAGCAATTTAGACGCTTGGACTTCTACCCTAGAAGTCTTCTGACATGCAAATTGCGCGGTGGCCAACAGCACCTAACGGCTTTACCGTGACGTACAAGGCGCTCGGGCACCGTCAAGAAACTCTTAGCCCTTTCATATCGCAAGGAGAATTGAAAGGCTTCAGGGAATTTCAAAAGTGAGTGGTGAGGTTAGGGCTCGGGCTTAATGCAGTCGACCACAAGCGGAGACTTTCGCGAGGGGTTGTGCAGCCATTGTTTGGTCAAATTCTCCGAAAAGTTGGTAACGCTGGTTGGTGTCCATGCCAGCTGCCGAGGCAACGTGGGGGGCCACCTTGAGGATCTGATGTACGAGATCAATGTACGCCCAGCCACACAGGCCACTACGTCTCACAGTCCACATTTACTATGTCATGATATTATACTTTTGCCAAGCTTCGAGGTGTGTAAAGTATCCACAAAGAACGGTATCTACCGTAAGCAAGGTCTGCGGGAAAGTATTCCAAGGGGCTTATCTCTGTTCTTTGTCAAAACCCAGGCCTCAATATTCACTACTTGACTTTGCGAAAGAGCCGCAAGGGTGCCTGGTGGATATACCGACGGAGGTTGAGATAGGATCACGATTTCCCCGCTGTACAGATATGATTCACCAAATGTGGAGACCGCATACTTGATATCACAATACATTATTGGTGGCCAGAAGTCAGATTGTGCAAATGCTGACAGATGAAGCCCTCAGTCATTCGCGTCGCATGAATAGTACATCAAGTGTAAGACGGAGCTCGGATGCAACCACAACATCAATTGCAGATATGCATGACTGCCGTTGGTCCTCTGGTACTATACAACGGGAAGCAGCCTGGGGATCTCTGCCGGTTTACTGAATACTTACATCGCTTTGGCCTTGACTTGCGTCGACGGTGCGAATGAACGCCGTGCGTAGGAATACTGTACATTGGCGCAGTTCAGTGACATGAATGCTGTCGCGACTCTAATGGTGAAGGTCTCTGTTCCTGCTATTCACTGTAAGGAATATACCCAGAGCATAGACGTGCACGGCCTCTGTAACACCCCAAAATAGGAGCAATATGCAGCGCCAGGGCCTCTTCAAAGTTGATGGGATTGGAGATGTCTTCTTGCCAAGCCTACGTTTCAGCAAAGCTCTTGCAGGTTTCTTCACTCTGCACAAGCAGTCGAGCTCGGCCGTGATGCCAATTCCAGACAACGAACCGGCCCTGCAATAAAGATGTCTCCAGCTTCTGCAGTCCATTATTCGTTTCCGTGACGATACAGAGGTTGAGCGGTTCTCTCATACAGCTTAAGCTATCCAGTCATTCTTTTGTTCGGTAGGCCTTCCAATGTCTTACCGCGTGTCTCGTGCCATGCATATGACACAGAAGTCGGTGATAATGCATTTACCAGCATTGACCAAAGTGTAAGGTCGTGGGCAATTTCTCACGCCAATGGCAACTTTACCCTCCAATGGCATTTCGCTTCTTTTTATGCTTCTCTTATCTTAAGATGACGTCGAAATTGGGTGAAGAAATTGGTCAAAAATTGAGAAATTCGACCGGAGGAAAACCACTGGACAGGGGATATTTTCAGTAGGCCACCCGAGCCTATGCACGGATGTCAGGTACTGCAACTAGGTTAAACGGTTCTTGCCATCGATCTCGACACGTATTTGCTCAGTGCGCGTATAGCCACATCCGATTATAGGATCAGCCTTGTACCGTTGTTTCAGTGCATACGGCCCGACCATTAGCGGGGATCTGACAAACTCCCGCGCGACAACTATGACCGCGCCCAGATATTTCATGTATTGCGCATCCTTAAGCGGCTATAGCTATCATTCATGGAATTCTTCTGGCTTATATGTGGCGCTCAGGAACAGGTGACGCGGTCTGTATTCTACATTCTTCTGGGACATCCAACTATCAAATCAATAATTTCTTCTATTCGTCCTCCATTCTTCTTCCATGTTCCATATGAGCGCCGATAGCATGCATTCCTCCCAGATTGCACTCTGTGCAGCTGTTCTCTTATTTTTACAGGCCGTTGCTGCTCGACCAGCGGTTAACGGACCAGAAATAAGCACCGGGGTAACGGCGGCAGGGGCAAGAGACATAGATACTATAGATGGAGAAGTAGTATCAGACGGGAACGGGACTGAGATACAATCATTTCCAAATACAACGTCATCAACCTCCTCGGGTACGAATTGGAGTCTCCGCTACTGGGAATCTAGCTTACCTAGATTACAGTCTCAATCTCCAATACTACCACAGTCAAAGTTGGTAACTACAATGTCGCATTCTGCGACAACCTGACCACGACTGTGCGAGAAGATCTTCAGTACCTTTGGGAGAATTTAGTACCAGTCGAAAAGGCCACAGCCGCGGGACTTAAGACTCCAGCATTCCAAGCATTCTTCAAGGATACCCAATACGTAGCCTTTATTCAGCAGATGTTCGCCAACATAACGAACGGCGTCGCTCTCCCAAAGCCTGAAACTTCCACCACTGAAGCTCCTACTATCGCATGCTTGAATGGACCAGGCCAAGCGACAGAGAATACCACTGCAGGCGTTCGAGATCTGTTTGAGATTTGCTCTGGAAACCCTAAATACGCAGCTTTCTACCGTGCACAATCAAATTGGATATTCTTATGTCCTGAATTTTTCACCTTTCCACAACAGACAGCACAGCCCACAAGTCAATATTGTCCAAACGTCATTGACAACTATTTCGTCCAAGCCTATTGGATCAACCTGGTGCAAAATCAAATGTTCATACTTATGCACGAAATACTACATTACTATCTTGATAGCGCACCATGGCCCTCCACGGACGCGGTCACGGAGGTAACAGATATTAATGTGGCGTACAATTTGGCAGCTTTGGACGCCGTCAGTAATGCGGAGAGTTATGTCATCTATGATGCCAGTAAGTCTTCCTTGTCACGGCAATACCTTGTTGCTCCAATTATGGGTCGTAAACTAATAATTTACTTAGTGGTCACCGCAAACTGTACCAACTATCCCGCTCCAACAGACGATGACCCGGACGAATGCAGTGGGGAATGTTTGACCAAACTCGGTTCGCCAGCTTCAGATGTAATCTCGATATCCAATCTTACCATCGCTGGTATGAACGCTGACATGATGACCTTTTCCGACAATACAACATTATCCCAGTTTGACACTGGGGATGAACAAGCGGCTTGAATTTTGTTTTTTTACTGCATTCAGCTTGGCGTTCAAGATACACAAAATCTTTTGAGGCGGCGGCGTTTGTTATACCCTGGCCTACTTTATCGTATATATCTTAACCTCATAGATGGTCTAATGCAACACGAGATGAATTATATCACTTGTTATTGTTACGTGTTGACTGTGGTTTATGGATGATCCGCGGCTCCGCGGTCGATGCTTCACTTTGTCAATTTTGGGCATTCGCGCGTCTATTTTCCACTCGTCTACCATGGGTAGATATATGCAATGAGTGAAGGCAAACATAGCGGCCCGGACGCCCGCATCTGCGTCAGGTACCATCCCGGTTCATATCACTTCTCACTTGCAAAACTTTTCTTTTCCAAGTCCACCCTGTAGCTCAGAGACAACACAACATTAACAAACACCAGAAAGCACATGCCCAACAAACCTATCCGCTCTCAATCTTGCAAACCAAAGCAATGACTCGACTAACACCCAGAACCAATGAACTCGTCCAAGGCTTCGCAGCCGCCTCACTCTCCTCTAACACCACACCCACCAAAACTCCCACCTCACCCCCCAACAACAACAGCATCCCCCACTCAAACGACAATGCCACATCTCCAGACTTTGGGGCAAAAATCCCCCTTCCTCCCAGCCTCCCTGGTACCCCTTCCACACCGCTCAAAACCAACACAGTCTCGCCACCACAAACTGAGAAAGAAGGATATCCCATTTTCCATTCAACACAGCAACCCACAGGCTCTCCTACCAGCATAATTCGCACCACGCCCAATCGTCCTCCCGCATCCAGGCTCCCCCCAATCCCCCCCAACGACGCCCTCATCCTCAAAATATCTCACCTCCTCCTCATCGACTACGCTACCGCAGCCAAGTTCCACCGAATTATCATCTCTTCCTCTGATGCCGCGCTCACGCCGGGCTCTAAGGAGTATTTTGAGTACGTTGGCGCCCCAAATCCTCTCCCTGATTGATATTAATGTGTGTTGCATAGTAAATTCGCTCCTCTGTACGCGCAGTCCGCAAGGGAGGTGCAGCGTTGTGGCTTTCTGACAGCGCTGATGAATCAGTATGGGCTTTGGGTTGGGTTGGGGGACAGGGAGATGACGATGATTGATTATGCGTGTGGGGTGGGGGCGTTGAGCCAGGTGAGTGGGCCCTTTTTCGCGTTTCTCACGGCAAAATCTCACGGGGTCCTGCTTAAGTAGTGTGGTTTTTGCTGATTTCTGAGGTGTGTTGAGCAGGCTTTGGCTCCCCATATGGGCAAAATCCTGGCAATTGACAACTCAAAGGGGATGGTGGACCTGTATAATGAGACATTCGGGGAGGTGCGGGGATGTGCTATGGGAGCTGTGCAGGGAGATTTGGTTGCGGGAATACTTGTGGAAAGGGGGGAGGGAGAAGGTGGGAAGCTGGGTGTGCCCGAGAGGTTGGGACATGGATGGAGTTTGCTTGGGTTTTGTGTGAGATTCCGGCTCTCCAGATCTTGACCCGACATACTGGAGTGATTGCTAATTGAGTGCTCCAGCTCAGCATCGACTTTCTCTGCAGTCCCACTTTACCTCACTACAACCAAGATATCCTCGTCCGCACCCTCGAAATCCTCCTCCTGACCTTGGACGTTAATGGCATTCTTCTCGTCCTCGACATTGAAAAAGTCCAATATAGCTTATGCCCACCGCCTGGTACGCCAGCTTACGGGCAGGAGTTCCTGCGCGGTGGGAGGAAGGTTAGGGGATATGGGAGTAGGGAGATTGCGGCCGCGTGCTTGGAGCTGGAGTTGGAGGAAATCCAGGTTATGGAGGGGGTGGCATTTACTTGGGAAGGAGATGATGGGAAGGGGGGGACGAGGGAAAGAGACGAGATGTGGTTCATGTTAAGGGCGAAGAAGGGAGGAAGGTTTTTGAGAAGGATGGGGAGAAGGTTTCCAGGGGTCCATAGGGGTGATATGAATGGTAGTTGATGCCGTGGTGGGGTAAGGCCGAGGCCTTGGATACCATGGGGTGAGTGAAGTATCATCAGATTGCATTGATATTGGAACAGGCGAAAAGCGAAGGAGAGATTGGCGGTTTTTGTTACATTAAGACGATTGATGATTGGTCTCCAAGGTCCATACTAGAGGCTGTAGGAACACGGACTGCCCATGGTTTTATGTTGAATCTCTAGCTCATCAAACTTGATCATGATTGCTTCTTCCGTGTGCCCAGATGCGAGGTAGTCCGTGTAGAATCTTGCAGTGGCCTCTCGCCAATAGGTATTGTGAATCATGGCAGGGGCTGGACCTAAAGCTGGCCAAAAAAGTCCTGAAAGACTCCCTAAAGTGATCGAATCCGGGGCTTGATTCTGTTGCTTAAGCGACCAGTTTTAGGGCGTTTTCCCGGCTTTCTTCGCCAGCTTTAGGTCCAGCCACATTGGGCTATACAGTAAGAGGGTTTGTACAGTAAGGGGGTGAACCCTTCTAGCCTACCCTCGTGACTTCTGAACAACTCCCCTTGGGAAAGATGCCGGATCATATAGCCAGCAGACAGCCCAAGCCGTCTAGATACAACCATGAATCTCGATATATGTTTCCTCCTCAACACCACCGTGAGGCGAACAGGCGCAGGCTAAGCCTTCATTTCTGCATATGTCAGTCCTTTGCCGGATGCACATGTTGAGTACGGGCATTGTATTCGGATCGTCTGTATGCTCTCCACGTGAGTAGGCTCTATGTAAATGCAGTATAGGTCCGGTTTGGTAGGATCGCTGTCTAAGGTTTGTGGGATGGATGCCATTGGGTATGTTGTAGCTGTGCTTTGCAGGGGTCCGGTGAGTGCTATTGCAGGGGGCAATGAGTGCAGTATTTGATCAGAGACCATGTAATTCATGAGACGCTCGCGAAAGAAGTAGTGGCCTTCTTGCGCTCTTTTGTTACTGACTCACGGCTGACTAAGCAGCGCATGTCTACCATGTCTCACTTTGCCTCAGTCCTTTCGCTCGGATATAGATACGTCTGAGCGTCTATACAGTCCCCTTCGACGCGCTGATAATCTCTCAAGCTGCATATGATGGCGCACTGTCCGCCTTGATGGCTTTTGCAACCCCGCTAAAAGCCTTATAGTGGTCATAGCTTACTCAATTGCCTTCTTTAACAGCGGCTAAAGTCACAGAGTCAGGCAATGCGAATGCTCAAAACAACTAATTTGAATTGCACTCGATACTCCGCAGCTCTGAAACCGGATGCGCAGAATAAAGACCCCAAGGCTATTCAAGTCTCGAGCACGCCAGGTTAAGCCACAAGAGATGACCACTGCACGCTCTGACTCTGCCATTGACACCATGTATGGTTGTACACAATCTATAGCATTTTTCACAACAGCTGACGTTGGCTCCGTACAAGCCGAGAGAATGAAGCTGGTCGTTCTGCCGCCCGAATCATTGAGGACGCCCAGAGTGAATGTGCCTTGAGGTATTCGGCGAAGAGGCCGTGGAAATGACAACGGGGAAAGATAACAGCTGCCTCTATTCTTGACTTGCCAAATGCCAAGCGTGAGGGGGGAGCGCCGGCAGAAGGCAGCAAGACAGACAAACTACTCAAACGGGCCGTCTCAATGCTTACTTCAGTGTAATGGACGTGCACTTGAGTAAAGCACCGCCGTTCAGTGCGATTGAGTCACCCGAGGCTCTATCGTCCTGGAAGTGGTGACGCAAATGCCCAAGACAGAGGCTTTCTTCTGGCCGGACCACCAAACACAAGACTTTCCACACGCGAGCACTACGGTGAGGGAGGAGGGAAGCTTCTAAGGCGCTGACGGAGTTGAATGGGGTATGGGATATCGAAGAGGAAATTGGATCACAAGAATAATGGGGCTAGGAATGTCGCGTGCAGGCTTGATTCTTTGAATGAGAGTCACTGTGGCGGGGATGATTTGGAAGCTAGTGTGGGAACAATACAGGAAGCTTATGAGACGGTGAGAAATCCCAATAGGGCTTGAGAAGCCGGGCACGGCCTTGTTTAATTGTCTGAGAAGCAATTATAGAAGCACTTCCCTTTGCCATTAGCTCAAACACGAGAAATCCTCTCCGCAACATGGCGTATAGCCACGAGTGCGATGAGGGTGGCTAACCCAAGGTATTTGAACCTATTTTTAGCGTACGGATGTTTAACACACTCCGCGTCAGCCAATATGACTCTGCTTGCGAGCAAATCTCGGCCAATCTTTTGCGCAGTACAAGGACCACTGATGAGAGGTGAGAAGTGCATGCCCAACATCCAGACCAATCACTTGCGCGGTACAAGGACCACTGTTGAGAGGTAAGATGAGGGGACTTAGCTAATAGGGAAGAGAGTCTCATATGCCTTGACTTAGACATGACTCTGTGAATGCAAATTGTTGTGCTGACAGCAAATGATACGTATGCTCCAAAATCCAAATCACTCACCTGGCATATTCATCATTCTCGTTTCTCAAGACGCCATCGTTTATCCGTCGCCGCCGAGTCGTACTCTCCAGGATTAGCAGTTGTATGGAATACGTCGATGCATAATTGGTTGGGTGTATGCAATTCGCAACGTCCACCAGTCGCCATCATGCCATTCCTCCTCAAGTCTTTCGTAAGACAGTAAGCATAATTAACCTGTGAACCGCGATCCATAGATTGCTGAGGCCATTGTCTATTATCCTTTCCCCCTTTTCGTCGGTGGGCTTCTTCGAAGTTGTCTAACAATATGGCGGAATGTGCTGCGGTCCAGTCCGCTGGAAACTCAATCTGTCTCCAAACATTACGAACATGTTCAGAAGCCACCGAAAGACCTGATGGATTTGTGGCCGGATCCACCCCTTGGCCCGGAGGAACGAGTGTATCAGGACTGGGATTGACGGTTAAGTCCTGCCTCGTTGCTGTTGTTGGATTTAGCGCTGGCGAGCTGATGCCTGAGCGCGACGTGGTCATGTGACTGGTGAATGGTGTCAAAGGCCTTCGACGCTTACTAGGAGAGCCAAACGTTTGGGTTGTGTTCGTGGGCAGCTCGTTTGATTCCACGTTAGCAAGGACCTCGGTAGCTCTAGCCGAGCTTTCACGAACGAGTCGGCGACGCTTTGCAAAGGGGGTTTCCGATGAGCTGGGTCCAAGCCCACGTTTGGCGGTACCGTCATTGAGCAGTGAAGCGTTTTGGCGAACAAGAACTTGTTGGAGAGCTTCACGAGCCTTTGACCCTGTCTCTGTAGCGTTCCGCAACTCCTCGGCCGCTCCGGTCATGCTTTCGGTAGCGCGGTTGAGTCTGTCCTCTTGCCTGCGAATCATCACTGCTTTCTGCTCCAACAGCTCTTCTCGCTTTGTCATCTCGGCTGCTTTCTGCTTCAACAGCTCTTCTTTCTTCGTCATCTCTTCTTCTCTCCGGCTAATGGAACTCAATTGTGTCCTGGCCTGCTTTATATCGGCCGTGAAGTTGTTCAGCTCATCCAGCCATCCATCGGTAGTCGACTCTTCGGAGGATACTCGAGGCTGTGGCAGTATCTGAGCCAGATGCTCGACCTGAGACCCGAG
Source organism: Cladonia rubrotincta (assembly GCA_963971245.1). Classification (NCBI taxonomy): domain Eukaryota; kingdom Fungi; phylum Ascomycota; class Lecanoromycetes; order Lecanorales; family Cladoniaceae; genus Cladonia; species Cladonia rubrotincta. The sequence goes on along the minus strand of OZ020202.1, from coordinate 1,918,635 downwards.
CCTGGTCAATCGTGCCTCCAAATTGGCCATATCCTCGCTCTGAGCCATCATATCCACGATCTGAGCCATGGCGACTGACACTAAATGTGATGGATGAGACGTGTATTTCGAGTTGCAGGGGACAATTATGCAGGAATGATAAATTGGCTGGTACCAGATGAAGAGGCAGCTTGGGAGAGGGCGGGTTGGTGGAGTAAGAGAAACTGGATATTTACCACTGTGGCCGACGCTAGCCTATCTAGGCAACGCCTCGCTAAGGTACTTTGGATGGGAAAACACCGGGCTTACAGCTCGGCTATGATAGAAGGATATTCCGTTAAGGTAGGAAACATGGTATTTTGTCCGCTACTAGTAACTAGCCCTGGGGTTGAAACCCCTGAGTTCAGGGCCGACACTCCTAAGTCCTAAGGCCGATACCCCTGGAGAACCTGCATATGCTCAGCATGTGGAGCTTATTCTAGGACCTTCCCCCGGAGCATCTATCCCTTCGAGGGCTGGGGTCCACCTTTCAGGGGGGATTCGTGGAATTCTGCCGCTTAGGTGGACGAGGGTCAGCCATCGATGGGATAGGACGGATTTCTGATAGACAACAGAATCTTCTTCTCTACGAGATTTTACAGCATGAAGTCCATTGATTAAGAATTAAGAAAAGTATTGTTATTAATCAGCGTGCTCTAATGTCTAATGCTATGAGTCAAAGGCAAGAGCGAACAACAAGGAGACAATGGAACATGACTAAATAAAACATGAACATGGTAAGCTATGCAATGGCTACTGAAATACATGGTAACGCTAGATCAAAGCTCCTCAACAGCCCAAGGAAGGCTGTGTGATTGGCGCTGTTTGTTGTCTTCGTCAGTTTGGAGATCTGGATGCACTTGCCCTGCAAATTCCGTGATCCTGCGCGGGATGCTCCTCTGCGGACCCTCGAGGAGAGGGACGCCCGACATGATGGCATCGCCATTAGATGGGGCGTGGTAAGTTAGATTTCGAACATCTTGACGGTTGTCATGATAATTCACCACGTTAGGAGGAGGAGGGGTTTGTGCGTCGATCTGTCGGCGTGCCTGCTGAGGCTCGTGGGTTGCGGCATTGATTCGACTCGAGATTTCGCCCATGGTGGTGCTCCAGCTGGTGGCCTTCGCCTGGCACTTGCCCTCGTACATAGCCCTTGCAGTTTCCTTCTCGATGCTGAATTGTGTGCAGGCAGCAGCAATGATACTATCATCGCCATGTTGAACTTTGCTACGGTAACGTGAAGCAGTTAGCAGATGGCTCTGGAGCCAATCACCCATGATATCGGCGATGGCACCGAAGCGGTCGGCCCATTGACCTTCGCCATTGCCATTGTAGGCTTGCTGCGTGGCGTTGGACATTTGTGTGTTGGTTGTGAGGTAGTTGGTGTGACTTGCAAAGTCTTTTTCGAGCATGTTGAGTGTCATCGATTTTACAGACTCCAAACGCTGCACTGCGAGAGGGTCTTGGGCTGGGCTTGGCCCAATGGCGAGGAGTTGAGGGGTGCAGGGAGGGCATGCTGGGGAGCTTGGGTGGGAAGAGCCTGCTGGGGAGTCCAGCGAGGGCATCGAAGGGGAAATCGTCGGACAGCAGCACCATGTCCTAAGAGCTCGAGCTCATCGTTGCCTAAGCCACATCTGAAAGAGCGTCTGCCATTGTTGCTGCTGTTGCTGCCGCCACCGCGTCCGCCGCGGCCGCCGTGACCATCACCTTGTCCACTATAAATGCAAAGCATCAGTAATCTTCAAGATGGAGTAGTTGTGCCCTTCTGGCATTGCGAATAAAATGTAAGGGAACGGGGCATAAGTCATGCATAGAGAGCTTACGCCTGATCAATCATTCCTAATAATGCCCTTCTGATAAAGGTTCAGAGGGGTTTCTTACCCTTCATTATAGGGTTTCCATACTTAAATGAGTATACAAACCTAACAACCGATTGTTAATAATCCCCTAGGAATAATAGTTTTCAAGTTTGCTCACCCTTGGTCTTGGTTATTTTGGCGTCTATCGCCGCCATGTCCACGACGACTTGACTGCTGAGCAGTCTTTTTGATGCCACATTCGGGAGTTTTTCCCAACTCCACCTTTTGATTCTTTTATAGCGCGTCTCAGCATGACATTCTCCTTGTCTTTGAGCTCGAGCTGCTGCTGGAGCTCTTTCAGACCAATCGTCAGGCATTACGAACAGAAGCAAGGTTCACATCGAAAATCTGAGGTAGAAGTGAGGCAAAGATTGCGCACAAAGAATGCGGAGTAACGACGTGAGATGTTACGATTGGAGGATGAAATAGCTGTCGTGGGTATGCTGTAGTAAGTAGCTGTGATTGCAGACAGGTGATCTTGGATGACGTTGTTGGTACGATCAGGTTTTCATCCGCGGAGCTGAAATTTGAAATTCGAAATTGCGTATGCGTCACCTGTGAGATACGTCACCAGGCCTCAGCCGGGCCATCCGCTCATCAGAAATAAGTATGCCACCTGCAAGCATCCCCCTTCTTCTCTCCTTAAGAATCAGCTATATTATGCAATCCGCAATACACGCTTGGTCTCACATCGACATATATTTCCCATAACGGCTGCAAGAATGTCGACGGAGACTAAAGCATTCGAAGAGCTCGCCAAAGTGAGAGAAGAGCTAAGGAATGTGAAGCAAGTGCATCTGACATCAGAGTTGGCCTTACAAAATGCAATTGAAATGCACAAGGCCGAAATCAAGCGATTACAGACCGAGGCAGAGACCTCACTACGTCAAAATACACATCTCCAGACCGAGATCAAAAGATTGGAGTCTGGGAAAGGCGATGAGGAGAGAACTTCATCCCTGCAGGAAATCCAGCAATTGCAGCACTTCCTTTTCTCGAAGCTGTTATCAATTCAGAACGACCAAAATATATCCCTTCCGACGGCTTCTGGTCACCGACTCCTCTTTAAGCGACAGCATTTCTCTATTCCCCAGGATACTCTAGCACAATGGATCTAAGGACCATTCAAGAAAACTCTGGATACGTTGACCAATTCGACCGAGGACACCTCAGACCTAGCAGAGACGTACCAGCTGGTTCTGGGAAGCCTTACCTGCCTTCAGTCTAGCAGCGATATCCAGGACAAGGAAAATTTGCTCGAATGTATGAGAACATTCCAGACCTGGTTGACCAAGGCATGCAAGGATCGCACATCGATTTTGGGGTTGGCTCTCACTCGTGCAATCAAGGTGATCCAGGAAGGTCCCCAATCCGACCCCTGGTTTTCTACTAGTAAGTTTAATGACTCAAGAATTATTAATTCTAGAAACAGTGAGCTACCAGAGACCACATCTGTCATCGCTGATGGGTTTTCTGGTATCATTGTACTACTTCAAGGTACAGATATTCTGGTCTGCGAGGCTACTGACATTTATATGAGGCAGCAAGCGTATACCGGCATGCAATTAGTCTTCAATGAAGCTCTCAATTTGCCGGACTTGCAATTGTTGGCTGATTCGTGGCCACACATTGACCGATGGGAACCATTGGGCTTCTGGGCTGTTAAGGTTGGGAGGTTCAACTTGGTGAAGAAGTCGGGCCGGGTCTACAAGCCGGTGACCGCTTGACTTGGTAAAGAAGATAGAGCAATATTACGTGTGCATTATGATGCTATATCCAGCGCTTCGGTGAAAGCTTCTGTCAGTGGTCCTTGAACCGCGCAGCAGAAGTCCCAACCAAGCCGATCTAAATCCCTGGCAGTGGTCTATGCACCGCGTTACATAGGCTTCATTAAGATGGATAATTCAAATCAGCAGTCTAATCACTAGCCACGTTGTCTTCCATCGTTAGTCCCCAATGTAGATAGTCCGATTGAATACGATCGATAAGAGCTTTATTATTGGTGAAAGTTATATCTTTGCAATGTACCTGCTATGCTAATTGTGTACTTCATGTGTCAAGAATCTGATAAAGCGATCACTGTGTTGAGGGTTGATTATGAGTATTGCTGGTGGCGAGAGAGAGGTGCGACAAAATTCACGCATTACTCAAAACCTTTTACGCCAAACCTTTGTGGATACTCGGTGGTTGGCCTCTCGAGTATTGATGATTTTAGAGAGCACAGCCTTGTAGCATTTAGGATTCCAAAGGGACGTTGACCGGTATTGCTTTTTTCTAGATGGTTGGTTGCGGGTCATTCTGTGCGTTTGGGAATCAACAACAGCTATGTTCCGGGCTGGATGAGACCATATAGTTGGCCAATTTCATAGTATGCTTAGTCATATCATGCAGGCTACCGAACACCAAACACGGTACGTGCCCCGCGTTTGTCACTTCCCATTACTCGGTGAAGTCTGGATATACTTAAAGCTGATAAAAACCTCTCTACGAACATCTTTCGTACAGTCACTATCGCCATCCAGTTTGATTCGAAATGTCGACCAGTGCTCGCAGGTACAAAACTCTCCAACCCTACTGTTGTCATTGCTCATGAAAGGATTAGTATCTACGCCTCAGCTCCGTTCAAGTTCATCGTTGATGGCAACGCTCTGTACATCCACGCAGAGCTCGTCTCGCAGAATTCTAAACCTCTAGATCGTATGATCAACGGTCACATGTCTGAAGCCAGGGAGGGCTTTGCGGTCATCGAGGATGTAGACGAAGGTACCTTTGTGCGCTTCATTCAATGGGCCTACAATGGGTACTATGGCGCCGGAGAATTCAAGATCGATTCGCCTAGGCCTGACTCTGCTCCGTTAGAGGAAAAGGTGGCAAGTGGGGCACACCTAGAAGAGCCAGCCTCAGCCGCTGATGCGCCATACCCGGAGGAACCACCCGAATATTCAATCGTCGAGATTATCGAAGAAAGTGAGATTCATTCGCAGAGTTGGACGAGCTCCGGCGATCGAAAGAAGTCTGGAATGAAAGAAAAGAAAAGACCAAGGTCATCACGCATAAGACAATTGCTGAAAGAAAGGTTCATCAATCGGCAACCAACCGTACGCCAGCAAGCCATCAGTATCTGCCCACCTCGACCCAACCAAGCGTCAAACGAAAATTACACCGAGGTCTTTCTCTCTCACGCACGTGTTTATGTTTTTGCTGACCAATACGACATCCAATTACTCAAAGCTCTGGCACTCGATGAGCTTCACGGCACGCTTCAGAACTTTTATCTTTACCCGGAGCGCTCGGGCGACATCATTGCCCTTCTACGCTATGTCTACACCAAAACCGGAGAGACTGTTGAGCTTGAGGATATAAGGACTATTCTGACACGTTACATTGGGTTTGAAATGGATATGCTGATGGAGGATAAGGGTTTTAGAGACTTGATGATGGAGGATGGTGGACCATTACTTGGTGATTTCCTGAAGATGGTTAAGCAGCGAATATAATGATATGGTGATATTCTCGGACTATTCACCACAGATATGCTATTGGCAGAGGGATTTTTCAAGTCATAGTGCGAAGGATCAATAGTATAGTCGCCTGGTGTCGGCCTTAATTCATGGGACAATTCTCACTGAAGGTGTCCAAAGGGAAAGACGGTTAAGTTCAGCCGGAGTGGAAAAAATGGATAAAACGATCCAAGTATTGCTTCTCGATGGGATTTTAAGCCTTTAGACAGATCTAATAAAGGGACGAATCCCATCTTCGAAATAGAGGCGTCGGAAATGTTAAATATCAACAGCTAAAATTACCGGCTGTAATACCAATTAGTTGAAGAATTATCGCGCAGCTTGACGGCAAGACTAAGTCAGAATATCCCTCTAGCCTTTTTCATCAAGGTTTTTCTTCTGGCCTTTATCCCAATGCTTTGCCAGCTGTTTTGTAGCACAGCTGGTAATATTGCAATGCGTGTTAGGATTCTGGTGCTTGATCCAAGATTACTATTGATTCATAGAGTTCCCGGCGTTTCCATGTCTGACTATGAAGGCTCCATACCGACAGACTGTCCTACAAACATATTCCCACTGTAACACCAGCCTTAGTATTATCTATCGAGAAGTGCAACAAGATATAAGTGACTAACAAGCTGATCAATCTATTATACGAGTGTTGTGTTGAGAGGCAAATCTGCTCAAAAACACCAAGTACTGCTTCCGCGCGGCTTCAAAAACCTTCCACCACCAAATCTGGTACTCATGAGGAGGACAACTTCTTATCAGTTCCAGTTCAACCGATAACGATATTCAAAGGACAAAGTGAAGGAAACCTTAAACAAGTTAGTGTCCTTTAAGTGGCGATATTCTTCAACACCAATTTTCGAGCCTGCCGAGGATGCCGAACAGCATCCATTACGTATTCAACGAAGTGAATTACTGTGTACAATTCTGCCCTTCTATACAGTGATTACCTTGATTCAATTGCGAGGAAGCATGCAATCCTCATCGCAAACTTGATGCGGATGGGACAGATAGCGGTCGCAAGTTTGCAAAGATTGGGTAACATCTGGATAATGAGCCTAAAACCTATTGGTAAGTTGGGTATACAACGTGTTAAAGTCGCAGTGAAACATGTTTTAGTGTCTGATATACTTGACAAGATACTGTGGGATGGTCTTTCAATAGCGTAGCTTTTCCATATCGCCCGTCATGCATGTATAGTCAGGTTGTTGGTATCCCCAGAAATTACCAAGGATAATTCTGTATCAGATCATAGTATTTAACGAACGTCGCAAGATACAGAGTAGCCAGTACACCCTTCTCTTACCGCCCCGGACATTTGCCTTTTTGGCCCCCTTACTCAGCGTTTTCGGACCGCCTAACTCTGCGCATCTTACCATTCAGGTCACGCTTCTTTCCACCCACAGCACTTCCTCCCCAATCAACCACAATCCTGCCATCAGCCAAGCCGTTTGGATCAACTCTCTCGAAAACGCTTGAACTGACATCAATGTCATACTCGCCGCAACCTTCGCACGTATCGACGATGGTGGCTTGGTTCGTGACGCCCGTGGCGGGGTTGAGGATATTGATTGAAGTGCCGCAGATGGGGTTGTTATTGGGGTTGGCAGGATTATTCATGATTTCTGTGGACAAAGCTACGATGGCATCGGAGTCAGAGTTGGTGTAACCGCAAGAGCCCAGACCTGGAGGTTGGTCAGCAAATATTAGAAGGAGGTGTTATGGTTGGAAGGAAAACCTGGAGTGAAGTAGGTCATGTCGCCTTGGTAGGCGCTGGCGAAATTGATGATGAGGGCACAGAGGCCAAGGGTGAGTGACTTCATAATTGCTATTTTTGCTTGTTATTCCTCAGTTTACAACTGCTAAGTGCTGATGAAAGGACGTGATCGAAAGACCATTGTGGCCGGGTTTTATATAGGCTTTAGAGCAATGGCTCTACACAACTCCTAAGCACCCTGACTGGACGTCAGCTGCGCTGGTTAAGCCGCTTGTTGCTACCTAGCGAAAACCCGGCGGTCAGTAACGGAGGCTTGGGCGGTCAACACGCGGGATCTGTCATCCTATCCGGCAACATCCCTCTTGCTTCGGTTGTCACTAGCAGTATCATTCCTGGCCAAGACACGTGGATCTAGATTCATGTTGCAGCAGCTGGCCTAAATATTGCCTTCGGGGTCTCGATACTGGATATTCATCGCTTTTCCGGGCGATACAAGTCGACAATGCGTGCTCGATGATGTCGATTCTTGGAACGTCAGTCCTCAGCCTTGCGTACTGGCCGAGCAAGTATAGGTCCATGAATTCTCCCATGCGCAGGCACGTACGATGTTCACGTCTGTGTTCTGTAGATGGGCTGACATAGCGACATCCGTCTTACCGCCAGCGGCTCGTTCGGATGCTGACATGCATACAAGAGACATGTAGCCACGGCAGTGTACTCAAGAAGACTACTTTTGATTCGAGCTGACTTCTTTGACATGCTCTTTTGCCAAGTCGAAAGATTTCAAGCGCACCAGGCACAACGAAAAGACGGAGATGATCACATCCATAGCGTACATCGGGCTTTAAGGCGCACGTTCCTATGACTGGTACCTTCGTGGTGAAAGTCAAGTCCCGGAAGCATTTTGAGGGAAGTTTGACTGCAATATTTTGTTATTGCACTACGCAACATGTACTGAAGTTGCGAAGGCTTCTTCCTATTCCAATTAGGGGACCCTGGTCTAGGAATAACAATACTGAATAAGTAAAACTAGCAGAGGGGAGGCGTAGGGTGAGTCTTGTTCACGAAGCCTGTTGATTCATAATCGATCATGCTCACCTGACCGCCACTTGCAATATTCTCTTTTCAGTAGATCGGGGGAGATCATCTCGCTGACAATTTCATGCCTTTGTCAGAGCCTCGAATTCTCTACAACCGGTCTAAACATCTCCGACCCTTGTAAAACAAGAGGCCAGAATTTGCTTGTACGTCCGAGAAGAACAAACTGGTCACCAGTCACGCTGATCTCCAGTTAACATTCAGGACATCGTCGATCAAGCGTGGCGAAGATCAAGGCTGCGTGTACATCATTCAAATTTTCCGTCATGCCAACGCAGACGTGCATAGTGTTCCACAGAGCCTCCCGTTATTGTAAATGGACCATTAGGCAGTAGGATTCTTCATATAGCTTCTCCGCGATCGACCGGCGGCCGTGAGAAGCACATTCGGAATCTCCGTACCTGTGCAAATTCGCAGCCAATGAATTCGACTTAAGGTTTCTTGGGTCCTGCATGTGCCCGCTGGGCGTACCGGCTGACTGCGTAAAGATCTAGTGCGAACACTCAAGCAGTGCATATCGCTAGTATACTTTCAGGCGTATATGCGGCAATTCAGATTGGGGCATGGCTATTCAATGTGACGACGGAATTGATGACAAGAGAAACGAGGCTTACGAGGCCCACAATATCTGTGAACTTCACAAGTCCCATGACATCTGTCTCTTACACTAATGGACCCAGCAATCTATGTAGATCACTGGAATGTTCTGTAAGGCGCCTGATCAGTAGCGCCACTCTTCTAAGCTACGTCCGTAGAGAATCAAGCCTCCCTCGTTGGCCACCGTGAATATACTGCCAATGAGTGTTTGCTGAATCGAGGTGGCAGGACATGATACATTAGCTTGTTTCCTGGTCAATACTGTGGGAATTTGATCGTTGTCTTCGACTAGAAGCTACCTATCTTGTTGCGTGACAGTGTTCTGAAAATCCATACGTCGGTGAGGTGGTGAAATTGCGATAAGCAAGCGAGACAAAATATCCTAAATGATTCAATACTGATCATACTCTTATAAAGCAGCAAATATCTTTATTACATACTCGTTAAGTACCAATAAATATAATCAAGGCTGTAAAACCCTTAGAGCTGTAGTTGCAAGTCTATATGCATGACTTACGCTCCAGTCTCTTACCATAACCTCACTGTTTATTAACATTCCCATAGGTACATACCAACTAAATTGGACACAACTGTTGAGACATTCCCAAAGGAAGACACGTTACTCGTAGTTTTTAGATTCATATTCTTGTCAAACCACCACCAATCCAATTGGTATTACTGACTACTTCGAAATCGAGCAAGGTGTTTGAGATCTCCACTCAGGACGCAGTGTTGGGGACAGCCGGTTTGACGCTACATAAATAGTAGCCTTCTGTGGGGGACAAGCTACTGGCGTTGATGCTGTAGAAGTTTCGGGGGTTGGGGATGGTATTGAGGATTTGGAATTTGATTCAGAGTCGTAGGCGAGATAGTTGCTATTTCTGTCTGGTAACTGCTTTAGACTCTCTAATTAGATTCTTAGAGTCTTATGCTATTTGATGCAGTAGTACCAATACTTACCTGGCAGTAGAGGGCGTGCGTCGAGCTGTCAAGTCTTTACCTCCGCCGACGTCAGCCGCCAGGCAGAAGATGATGAGAACCAGTGAGGTCCAGATTGCTGGTTCATGGTCACATAGACGACGATAGCGTTTCATCATCAAATCTGATTGTCCAATAGACAGAACATGTCGTCGCTGCACATCGCAATCATGTATAGATTTGAAGGATATTGTTCTCTCGAGACTTAGTGACAGTGCCACATCAAGGCTCAAATGCGCACTGATCTGAGGACGTCTCTCCATTCCTTCATTCTATCGAGATCAGTGCCCCAAAGTTATGAGAGGCCAAGTCAACGTCAGTATGCAGTGTCGCAGTTTCGGTGATCCCTTGACAATTTGCCCAACCGTTGCCGTTGCCGCTGCCTCAGCTGGTGCTTCGCTCCAGAGTCCTACGTAGGCTTTCTCGGTCTCGTCATGACATCACTGCCAGGTCTTGACGGTGCATTGCATTGGCTGTTTCTTTGGTGGGAATGTAGGCACACGATATTGAAAGGTGCAACTATAATTCCCGTGCTGTACAAAGACACACTTTAGCTCGCGCGTGGGAGAGAAAAAGCCCCGGGATCCCACAATCTCTAGAAGTGGCCTAGGGGGGCTGTCGGCTTCTCTGTCCCCCACAAGCTCAGCCCCCAAAGGCCAGCCCTACCTTACAAACAGCGGTTCGCAAGCCCGGAAGCTAGTCTTTAGTGGCCGCTAGCCAGCCGCAGTGCGTAATTCGCTAAAGTGTAGGTCTACCTAACTAGTCAATGCAATCTTCATCGAGATACTCCTTCAGTCTCATCGTTCTAGCTGCGAGAAGCTACTGGCACCGTTGCCTCGCAACTCCAAACGCTCAGTAAAATTACTCACTGACTCCTCTTTTCATCGACTTTTGCTCTGTTCTCGCGCCTCTTAGTTCTCACAACTCATCCCTGCTCCAGCCAGGACTCGATTGCAGACCTCGTATCTCGAAAATCACTCCAGAGCCACTATTGGTCAACCAAGTACCGCTGCATTATGGTACCATCCCGGTTACCGGCTCAAACGCTTCCCTGCATGCTAGTATGAAGAGTAAGGCAGATGCGGGCGATCCTTTGCTTCTACACCATCCTTGTCATGCAACTATCAACTGGTGGCCTATCAATCTCGGGAAACACAATACAGCTGGGATTTTGCCACTGAATGTGCCATATCAGAAAAATTCTTGTCCTAGAAGAGAGCGCTGTGAAGGACTACTGCTGTCAAAGGTGACAGGCAAGAGGGGTTTCGAGACCATCTGTCTTACAAGTTCTAGATGTTAGAGATGACCACTTCGACCTGCACCCTGTATTTTCGATCGAACGAATGCCAGGATAATGCTTTCAGATTCGTCACATGAACTGCCTTGGTGCGGATCAGGACTCGCTAAACCGAGGATGCACACCTCACACCACGAATGTTTAAGCAGCTATTACACGCTCAGAAGCTTTGGTTGGCTGTTCAAATACGATCTTTCGCCCTGGTTTTCGTTGATGGTGTCATGGAGGTGGGGCTTATGGCCGTCTTTAGGCAGCTGTTCCAAATCCTGGCCCACTTATGTTTCTCTCCGTTAACGGTGTGATGACAGTGGGCCATATGGCTATCTTTGGGTCGGCAATATAAAGTCTTCTCTAATGCCCATTCTCCTTCGCTTCATTTGATTATCCTTCCAATTCACCTTACGCCACTTCTTCCTACACTAGCTTTTCACACGCTCAAGTCCTCTTGCACTCGACCCATAATGTCATCTACACAGCCTCTGCATCGGCCGGGAATCGAGCGGCCTCTAATAGTCCTTTCACTTGGTCAGTTAATCTCGTTTGAAATTCCAGCTACATGCATTGACATCCCTAAACAGATGCCGGCGGTGTCCGCACTGTATCCACTATCAGCATGGTGTGGCGCTTAATGGAGGAATTCAATAAGCCTCGGCCACCGTATGCGAAGCTTGAGCCGTATGATTTGTTCGATTTGATAGGAGGGGTGGAAACTGGAGGGTGAGCACTATCCAAACATGTGTCGCTATCTCCGGTTGTGTTGAGGCTTCTCGCTTCTTTGAATTGTCTTGCTCTCTATTACATTCGACTATGTGCTCACAAACTTGTTTAGGCTCTTAGCAATCATGCTGGGCAGTCTTAAGATCAAGCCATATGATTGTGGACCCAAATTCATGGGCCTTTGCGAGAAGATCTACCAGCCAAAGGGCCCGAACCAGGGAGGACAGGAACCCGCAGATCCCACCCACAAACCTAGCAAATTCAACTCGGAGGTCTTAGTAAAGGCTATCCAAGACCTGTGTGGTGAGATACCTGGTGCTGACGGTCATACATTGAGAAACAACTACATCCACTCCAAAGTGTAAGTGCTAGCGGTATACATGAAATCACCCTAGCCAGACCTAAGCTAACATTCATACCTTGTCAGGTGTGTTGTTTTGAATCGCATTGATATCAGTGATTGGAACATATTGTCGTCTTACCCCCGTATCGACGACAAAATGAACAAGGACCTTCCAGACTGTACGACCTGGGAAGTGGCCGCGGCTACAACAGCTTCGCCTGGCCTCTTCGATCCACAGCGACTGTCAAAATGGGCGGAAAAAACAGGAACATATAGTCCTAGTGATAAGGTGACCGGCCCTCTTAATTTCGTTGCGAAAGAGATAAAAGAACACTTCTCAGGAAGAGATGTTCTCCTTATTACCATCGGCAGCGGAGTCAAGGCTAGGACGACCACCGGCACGCTCACCAGTGTGGACGATATTTTCGAGAATAATCCTGGCCTGATCAAGAAGAGCATGCTGCTTTCTATCAACAATGACGATAACATGCCTATGAGGGATATTCCCAAGGACAATCCAAACAAATGGGCTGAAATGGAGAGAGCGGTAGATGCCTACATGTCTAAACCGGGAACGAACCAGATCTTCGCGGATTGCGCGAAACAGCTTAACCTGGCTTACCCAGTGTGGACTTAATCCCTGGGAATGAGGTTGGAGCAGAGACTCCGTCTCTAGGATGGTAATTGATGTCGTGCTGGCTCATTCACGGAGAATGTACTGATTTGGCTCAGGACGACCGGTCATGACGTCCCCTCTCTATCCTATGAAAGCATCTCTCTCTCTAAATCACGAGTCGCTGGCTCACACGCTCCTTTTGGGTGTCACTGATCTTGGGATTATGATATATGGCATATCGGTTCCCTCACGGGAAAGCATTATTTCGATTTCAATTATCTTGGGATTAGCACACATGGCATATCGGTTCCCTCATGGGAAAGCATTATTTCGGTTAGAAACACTCTTATCTAGCACCTAATAAAAGTCTCTTAAATGGCAATTTAAACGCAATAAACTCAGAGTGTGCAGAGAGAGGTCACCAACTACGCTGATCTCAAACATTTCTTCTATCATGGCAACTCAGACGCGCATAATATTCCATTGATGCGAGCAAATTATCCCGAATAGACTTTGTTCCAATTCCATTAAGGCAGCAGAGGCTAAAGATACTTTTCTTTTGATAGAATATCAGGGTCTTCCGACCGATCAAATATATTCTCCGACGACCCTGTTCAGCGTATAGGTCTCCTTCAACTCAAAAATTTACTTGTATGGCTCTGCTTTCAGGCTCGCTATCTTGCGGTTGGAGACCTGGTACTGTCTTGAATCTTTTCGGTTGTCTTCCTTCTGCTAATGTATTTAACAGTGCTCAGAACGATAACTGGAAAAGAGGGCAATGTCGTTGTAGGATGATTTAGGATTCTGTGCTGAATGTCTTTGACGCCTCCCATCAGTCTCCTGGTGCATATTTCGATCGTGGATATCGCAATTTTGGATGGACGGTAGCTGGAACGGAGTGTGTGCGTTTAGAAGTCATGGGGTGAGCAATGATGAGATATGAATAGGCGTTAGATTATGATTGTACCAAGCGGCCGTCATCCATTCAAATATTTTTAAGCTCTCAATCATCAAAATCAACAGTCTTGTATCCTCCGTTGAGAAAGCTTGAAATACGAGATCTTTGTACGTACAAAGAGCAAGACAGGAAATCTAAAATCCTCATGTTTACCCCCAATAGCAAAAGTTTGTAAAAGTTCACACTCGACCGTTGAAACAAAATAGCCCTGCATCAACTTGTTATAAGCCACTTCTCAATCTTTGTGCTTGGAATTTGACATTGATTCTGTTTTAACTTGTTGACGGAAAATTGAACGGTGAGAACGCAAAACAAGATGACTCCCTCCCTTCTAACCAGGGGAAATTGCTGAGATAGACAATCAAATACAATCTTACTACATGAGAAACATTAGCAATGTTCTCTGTTGCAAAATATTTCACACATATTTCTGAATCAAGGGGTCACTGTCCTCAAAACTTTGATACTTCTTCAGATTCTTAAAACTTGCAGCCCAGATGCCTCCAAAATGGACAATACATAGCATCCTTTCTCGGCAAGAAGTATCAGCATGATTCTTTGATGTTGAACTTTTGCCCACTTTTCCAGAGTTTTGAGATTTTTTGACACTGCTCAGTCCTATAGTTTAGTTGTCTCTAAGATGAATACTCTTCAAGTCAAATGGTACTCCTCAGTAAATATGATGCCGATTCGTAGCTGAAAAATGCTCTGCAACTTTTCAAGATTTCAGGGGTCAAAATTGTTCCAGAATATGACATTCTCTAAAAGGTTGAAATTTGCGGTACAGATGCCTCAGATTTGACTCTGACCTTCCAAATGACATTGCTGTGCATCAGAAACCCCAGAATACTGGCATCTGTTCAAACTCATTTTGGCCAGATTCCATAGCACCAAGATTTGAAGAAATTGGAAATTAATGACACAGTGATATTTGATAGGTAAGAAGGCATCAAAAGTCTTTTATGGTCATATCAATGCTGATTCACGCCTCAAATTGTCCAGATTCTACAGTTGGACGATTTCAAAAAGTGATAGCCTCGCAGTGCTCGGAAAATGGGTTGGATAAAAACGTGAACATTTAAACTTTCTTCCATCCTGGAGCAGACTCTATGCTTGACACAGTCTTGCAAGGCTGTCGGAGAAGAAGAATATATGAAAACAGAGATAATAACTTGATAGACTTCATTTGAGTGATGTTGGAGGCCATATTTGATCAAAGCGATGATTCAAAGCACGATCATAGCATTACAACAACTCTCGAGGCCTCACTTGCCACAATTCGCTTAGAAAAAGACAAAAGGGACAAGCATGTTGTGAAACATTCATTGCATTGAAGAATGACTCAAATAGTTAGACACTGCTCGCAAGGATAGTGTGCATTACACGTGAACGGGATATGCTCCTGACACGTCATAGCATGATGGTAGTTGTGGAAGTACCTGTGCAAGTACTTTATTACATGTCATGTTGGATGTTGAGAGAGAAGTTCGTGGGCGGGGACTTTGGATTTGGTTTGCGAAAGTTACGGATCTTGGCAGGCGCTACGAAAAATACGTGCTAGCGCATTCAAGCCTCGCACACATTAAAAAAGTTTGAAGATGAAGAAAGAATGTGGAAGGTACCTAACATCTAGATGATCTTTCTTAGACAGTATGAAAGGGATTGTGGGCGGTCCATATCCTTTTAGATGCTCTGGACTGCGTCGGTACTTGGTTAATGCGTGTAATTATCACTTGCCGGGCCATATTAATAGATAGCACACATGAAAAGAGTTTAGAAAAGCACGGCCCACACAAGAAAATCTTTTTAATATTATTGAAAGCTTTCTGCCAAGCAATGTAGGGTCCTAAGCCGTAGTACAAGTACGAGAGCCTAAGCATGTCTCTAGGCCTAATTTGGAGGCATATCTTAATTTGGCCACGAAGAAAGCTTTCGGCCAAATATCCATCAATTAATATAAACTTCTCTTTGCTTAATAATGAACTTTCTGTGTTACTAGACCATCCTAATCCTTATAACGGGAGAATGGTAATTATGTTAAGATACTCCTATTCAGGGGTATCCTGTTATAAATGTAAAGAAGGACTGGTAGTAGGCTAAAATCAGGAGGAACTTACTTCTCTATACTTATTCAGTTGTTATGATTATTATGGTACCGTTGTTTAATATGTTAAAAGAGTAGAATAGTAGCTTGTATATCCCTATTTAAAAGTAATTAGATATCAGCTAAAGGAAGAATCTAGAAGGGGACGGATTAATTAATACAAATTTCTCTTTGCTTAATGATAGGTTTAGTGTATTACTAGACGATCCTAATCCCTGTAATAAGAGCGCGGTGATCATGTGGAGATACCCCTATTCCGGGATATCCTATTTTAGATATAGACAAGGACTGATAGCAGGCTAGAATCAGGGGTAAATTAATTTATGATATCCATCAACCTCTCCCAGTTATTCTTGCACCGCCGTAGAAGATCTTGAAAGAGTATAATAGTAGCTTGTTCTACCCTATTTAAAGGCAGTAAGAGACTGACTACATAAGGTATTAGGATGGGTATGGATAACCTACCAGTCGTCCTTCTATATCTATTGAAGCGTCTTGCTTAGCCTAGCGCCTTTGAAAATACCTCCGAGCCCAGTGGTTTTATATGTCTTGTTGACTCTATTATTGAATATCCGTATTCAGACCGGGGAAAGAACTATGACAGGGTAAGATCGGCCAAGAAATAACTTTCTATGCGTATAAAAGTATCCTGATTAGCCTAATATACTCGTGAAACGTATTCGTAGACTGTTCTAGTACGTTACTTTACTATGTTAGAGCATTCAGTTCTAAAGAGACACAAGCCTTAGAAAAGGTTTAGGATCACCCGTTAGTTAACATTCTATACTTATCAAAGTATCCTACTTAGTCTTCAATTATCCTAAGGCTTGTGAAAGGAGTCGTTGCATGCATTATTCTGCCCCTATTCAAGGGTTTTGGTTGGTTAAATAGAAGAGCGTATGATAGTCCAGAATCTATCTCCAATTAGTCTTAACCATGCTTCAAGGCCTTGGGGTAATCCTTGCTAAGTCTTGTTAGGTATCATAGGAAGGAAATGGCAATATCATAATACCCTTATTCTTAAGCATAGTCTGACTTTCACACATAGAGGACCTCAAGAAGTATACGGATCCCTCTTTAACTAGCTCATTGCGCCTATAAAATAGGCCTATGAAAGCATTAACCCCCCTAATTAGTATTTCATGAATAGAAGGACGCTTGAATCCAGATATTGCTCATATTAAGAAAGACCTCCACTTACCTTATATAACAACCTGGTAATAAGCTGAACCCTATTCCAAAGACTATTTCGTGGACTAAAAAACACTGAGAAAGATTGTCTTGTGCTTTACAAGACGCTGTAAACGTATTCAAGCGATTGTACTTTATGCGTAGTAGAATACATATTACCCATGAGACCCCCGACGCCTTAAAAAGGTTTAGGACATACTAGAAATTAATTTTCATACCTTTTAAAATCATCCTACCAAGTCTTGTATGGTCCGTTAATCTGTAGCCTAATACAAGGCAGTCAATGCCCTGGCCGTACGCAAATGGGGAGATATACCATT
This sequence comes from Cladonia rubrotincta, assembly GCA_963971245.1. Taxonomy (NCBI): domain Eukaryota; kingdom Fungi; phylum Ascomycota; class Lecanoromycetes; order Lecanorales; family Cladoniaceae; genus Cladonia; species Cladonia rubrotincta. The sequence goes on along the minus strand of OZ020202.1, from coordinate 1,901,313 downwards.
GCACAGGTCTACCAACACGTTAGGATGGTTTAGGATCCATCCTAGATTAGTCTATTATTATAATAGAAGCTTTATGCGAGACTCTACATAATCTAGAAAGCCATAACATAGATGATTAGAAATTGATGTCCTTGTACCCAAATATTATAAGCCTCGTCGCCTTCTATCATGAGATTATAAAGGCTTAGGGCCCATAGGAAATTAATCTTTATCAGTACTAAAAGTATCTTGCGAAGTCCTATAAGGTCCGTGGAGCTGTGACTGGAATATAAGCAAGTTATTTCCCTGCCTGTGCGTAAAATTACGGTTCTTACCATTCTTCAGCTTCATTAAAGACTCGAGAAGGTATAGGACCTAGTGGGAATTAATTCTTATAGTTATTAAACGTAGCATGCTAGGTCCTATAAGGTCGAGCGGGCTGTGACTTGAGCATAAGGTACATACCAGTTTACCCCTATTCATACCACAGCATCACCGATTAACATTGAGCATTCGGAGAGGTTTAGGGCCCACTAGAAGGTAATTTTATTAATTATTCAAGAGATTATACGATGATCCTATAAGATCCTACATACCGTGGCTTGAGTATGAAGCATATATCCCTTGCCCCTATACATATCACAAGCTTCATCACTCACCGTGAAGTACTCAATGAGGGCCAAGACCGACTAAAGGTAAGTTTTCATAAACGTGAAAGGTATCCTGCGAGGCCCTGTAAGCAAATCATGACTTTGACGGAATGTGAACTATGCACCATTGCCCCTATATACACTATGAGCTTTGTCAGTGTTCGATTAATCCTTAAAAGGGTCCAGGAGCTAGTTCAGGTCCTCTTTCAATGTATCAGAAGCGTTTGCAACATTGTGCGAGTTCCAGACAGCCGTACCATGGAAATAATGTCGCTGTTGCAATGTCCCAATATTTTGAATCTTCAAGTTTCAAGAAAATTTCAGCCCCATTGCAATCCCAGCCCTCCTGATTCTCAGAACACTAAGTGAAATTCATTTTTTCGTCGGATAGGCAAGCTGCGGAAAATTCAAAGGGATTTACGCTATCTTCAGACACTTGTCTGTGTTCGACATAGAATATACCTTAAGATACGTCAAGACCAACAAGAACATAGACAGTACTCCCAAACAAGCTCACAGTGAAGTGACAAGCGTCTGGCGTTCTTATAATTGATTAAGACTGTGATATAATTTTCCCCCTATTTTGACGGTCTTTTGGAAGCAAGACTTGGAAAGAGATCTAACGGGTCAGTGATCTCTCCCAGTCGAGGAATGACATTCTTCCAAACCATTTCTGACGCAACTGTGTTTGGAGGGAGACGATACAGAAATTCCAAACCTCGACCCCTGAGGTCTGTCAAATTTTGGGCAGGAATTTGAAATTGTCATCAGGTAGGTATGAGGACTTCAGACTCAGACTGATGCTATCAGTGAATGCTTTGCACACCCTCATGACCTTGTGTTTACCCAGAAAGCAATTCTCAACAATTGTGTCAAATCCACTTTGGAACATATCTCAAACAAAGAATTTCTTATCCCCATAGGATTACTCCACTGATGACACTGAAGCTCTTGACGCGTCCCAACGTGTCTCTGTCGATGGGTTGTGACGCGTGAGCCTGATGTTTGGGGGAAACACCACCTCCGAGTTGGCATGACAACAGCTCGGAAATATTTGACCAATGAAGAGCAACGGAAGGATGAAACGTCAATCAATCGCAACGCTCTGAACAATCTTGTGATTCACCCTTGATTCCTTGATCCTGAAGCGTCAACAGGTCGTATTGTATGCTGTAGCTAAGACGAAGCATTATATAAATTGAATATATGCATTCTCACAACAGAAAAGCTCAACTCCCACGTACTGTACTCCTCAATACATACGTAGACAACACTTTTCCTAGGGGCGTGATTGCTAGCAATATAAGAAAAAGGGCGTAATAAAGAACTTTGATAGTTCTCTAGCCTTGCCAACTCAAAACATGCATAGACAATGATTTGAAGCCGACCATTGAAAATACCTCGAGTCTTCTCTTCCACGTCGCGTGGTTGCCAATCTATTCGACCTTGAAAATACAAAGCAACCAAGGTAAATCTCAGATATCCATGATACATCGTGTGGAATGACAGGCGTGGTTTGACCTTCTATTCGAGAAGACTTTCGATTCCTATGCAAGTGGTTCAGCATTGTATGAACACTATTAGCTCCAGGAAATCGTTCACTGGCATTGAAGCTCTTAAAGTCGTGATTATGGCCCATGGCGATCGGCCGTACTGATTTAGTTTCTTGTAGTCTGCCAAGTCATCACTATTGGAAAATCATCAATCGACGAAGAGGTGCCGAAGGTAGCAAAGTCAGTGATATTCTCTGATTTGTTGGGGATGGATGAGTATCTGACACGACTTGATTTTTTAATCATTTTGACTTTTGAGGGTTTTGGGGAGGGGTTTGTGGGTAGATTTGAGGTCAGAGAAGGTAAAGGAAAAGGATGAGAGAGCTGGGAGTGGGCCAAAATTAGAGTACTATTCAGCGAAGGCGTGGGTTTTTTTGGGATAATTTCCCTTTCTTTGTGCGCGGCATCGTTTTCTTAGGTATCAGATTCGTATTGTGAAAGGTACAATACTTCTAGGTAGTAGTATCTTTGACGGATAAGAAGTGTTCGGATGATGAAGAGATCGGTGAAAAACCCTTGAGAACGGTAAGCGCTGCGGAAAGGTTACCCGCGACGAGACATAGAGCTAGGGTGCATATATCTCTCTCAGCTTTCTCTTGCACCGGTGTGGATACCACCCACCCCCCCCCCCGCCAATATTCGACATTCAAATCCCATCAACCGCGACATTTTTCGGCAAAAAACCAAGGATATGTTCCGCCGCTCGCTTAACCATCAGATCAAATCAATCGCTCCGTAAGCCACGGGCACTACAGTTTTTCGGCTGGCGGCACCAATATACAAGGTAGCCTAAGCTATTGAAATCATTGAAACAGCCTTCAATTCGATCATCAAAGCTTAGGGGGATATTTCGCAATATATAAGCCCAAATAATCGCTGCCAGTATTGGCGGCGCTGCCTTCTTATTGCAACAAACTCTCTGCTCGTGAATGCTTTATTGTTATGTCAAGTATTAGTGAAATATTGCAGATTGAAGAGATCATAATAACATAATTGTGCTGAGTATTAAACAGCTGCGGTACATGACATAGTTTCTGCAACACGATATCTGCTCATAAAGAAGCCATAAATCAACTCTAGTTCATAATATGTGTCCCACGTATATAGCAATTGCAATTTTCCAGACATGTCTTTCCGTTCAAATGTTGCAGTGACCATAATCCAACTTTGTTGGGCGCACAATGCTGCCATTTCCTGGCTCCTAGCTGATCTGAAGTCTCTCTACTCAGTTTGCTGTCGCAACATCCAGCGTCTGACGTAGGCAGTCCCTGCCATCGGAAACATCAAAACCAATACTGGCCCGAATGATGGTGGAAACAGCCGAGGTGTCCCGTTATCATCCCATAATGTCAGCCAGGAGGACCTTACATGATATCAACCAGAAGGAGCCATCCAAACGAGACTGACGGTGCGGTAAGGATTAATACCGAAAGATTCAGTATTATCCTCTGAATCAGTATTGTCCGCTTTGAGGGACGCCAATTGGCACCCAGCTTAGCCCTCCAAGTCCATCTTAGTCCTGAAGTATCTTGCGCATGGCATAGTGTCAGAGACACAAGTGTGAATAACAACAGCACTGCCAAGTCGAAGCCGAACCAGGCTAAGAAGACTTGAGTAATGAAACTTATACCACTTTTCAGGTTATAGGCGCCATTCATCAACGCGAATAGATTAAGAACAGTCGCGGCGACACCTAAGGTCTGTAGGTAAATGAGCCTGACCAGCGCACGAAACCACGCGCACTCGTACAGATCGGTCCACGGCTCGGCGCTAGAAGGTCCGGGACTCGATGTGGGATTGAGCGGTACGAGATCCATTGGTGCGGAGGTCGGCAACCGCCCGTACTTCTTCCTATCCATTATGACGCTGTCTGTAACAGTGACATCATTTCAGTATGGTTCCTGATAGTCCCCACACAACAGGCATTCAAGAAGCGGTCGCACTTACCATATATAGCTTCAAAGAAGGAAAACAAGGGTGCCAACAGCAACGTCTCTGTAACAACCTGTCCAAATCCCCAAATATCATCTTCCAGAACCGCATTCCTTAAATCTTGGTTAGTCAAAGAGGCTGGATCAGAGTTTTGGTAACCGAAATTAATATCACGGTCCATGATAATACGAACTGAGCCCCACACAAGGGCCGTAGCCAGCCAAGTGATCTTATGGTTCAAATAGTCAGTATAAGAATCGTCCAAAGTGGTTTGCGGAGCTGAACAGACCTCCCAGAGCATAGAGCTATAAAGATCCGCTGCGGCTTTGAGAATGCAATAATTTGCCAAGGCCAACATGTACACGGATGCCCAGTAGGTGCGAAACATGTTGCCTGACGCTTTAGTCTTGTACTCTAGTAAACGACTTTGCGCATAGTCACTGAGCCAGGCGCGAACATTTTGACGTATCTTATCCAAGATCGATGGAAAGAGCTGAATAATTCGGACACCATAGCTTACGTATAGCAGGATTAAAAGAACAGCGACATAGACTGTATTGTAATATCCACTCCAGTCGGTCCCCTCACGGTCAGTATACGCATTGTAAGCCGTCCTCAAAAGCGTTGGATGAAATAGACACCATGCTGGGTAATCAAATGAGAAATCCCCATCTCCCAGATATCCAGAGGAAATTACGGCGCAGCTAAGCATGCCCGCCGTGACAGCCATACATATCAACCGGAGGGATTTGAGGCCTGGTCGTTCTCGGAAATAATAGCGCAAGCACGTCAAAGTGGTAAGATGTGTAACTGACGAAAACCATGCGAGATCAACTGTCAGCTGCCAGTAGTAGACTGCGAGGCCACTGCTTAATTGACTGTATCCACTGATGAGGATCGCAAGACCAGTAATGATCTGCTGGTCACTAAAAGTCAGCACAGCCGCCTCAATGGCCTTGGTCCATTCTTCAGATGGCCTAGATTGGTTGAAGAGTCGGTAGAATCCGTCAATGCATTTCTGATCGACAGGATTCGACTCATGCCTAAAATCGAGCAGATAGTAAGCGACGCAGAGGAGGAACGTCGAATACGCGGTAGCAGTGAATCCTATCAAGATCTGGGATGTCCTACATATTAGCAATGAAGAGCAATCACTGGAGCATGTCTCCATACACCAATGCCAGAGATATCGGAGTTGGGTTCTATTGCCCATGGATCGGTGGAACAATTGGGGACTGCAGTTTGGGAGCTCATTACGTTGAACAGTGAGGGATTTGAGGTAAATTGACTGAGCTGAAAGCAAAAGCGTTCTTTGGAAGCAGAAGAAATATATAAAAATGGAGAGAGCAGCAAATGGCAAGTTCAGATGCTGAAGAAAGTTGAGACGGGAAAAGAATATGGATGTGGTATGGCCACGTTCTGTGCCCATCAGGGGCTACATGGGTTCTGCAAAGGACGGCAGAAGTTTCGGCAATCAAGCTTTCAAGATAAATGGTCGGCTACGATGCGTGGATAGTGGAGCATGGTGCATGTTTTGGGATGCACATATCTAGCTGCGACGTCAGCAAGCCTTGGACAACGCCGTGTCTGTACCGCCGCTCGACTAAAGAGGCCTCAAAGCAGTAGCGATAGGAGGGGCTTCTAAGTCTGCGTCAAGCCAGAGTTTACATGTAACTTCTAATGAGACAGGATAACGCATTTGCGGTGTATAGGAGGTCAGAGCCACGTCAAGTGCAAGTGGTCTTCGAATTGTTTCGGTCCTAAGCATCGATCTTCGGAGGAGTGATTGGTTAGGGTTGAGAGGACTCGCTTTGCAGTGCAGATGCTTAGGGATACCAAAGGTATGGATCACAAACTATTAGAGGCCATGTTTCCGAGGGGTCAGTGTGCCTGTCGGGCACAATGCATTATCAGCTTCTTCCGTGGCATGGTGCCGCCATCTTACAGGCATATTGAACCCCACACTTGACCAGTGCAACATCCGAGTTAGAGAACAGGACAAGGGAGTCGAGTGTGTGGCCATAATCGGGAAGTGTGTTTTCTATAATTTCGAGGTGCAGGTAGTGAGGTTGTAAGCCGAAGAACTCGGTCGACGAGGCAAATTGTTGAGCAGCTAGTGGCGGCCCGTGGGGCACATCTTACCTAGGTATCCAGCCTATCTTTACCAAGCCCCCTTCCACACTCGACACTCTCACCACTTATTAGCAGACTGAATAGCCTGTCCTTTTCTTAGTGCTGTCCACAACGTGCATTCACGATTTGGATGTTTGCTAACCGTGACGCACTCAAATCAGCAAAAACGGGAGACCTGATCTGGAGGGCTCGCCCAGGGCTTGGAACGTACCTACCCGTTTTGCGCATTCCAACAATACTCATCTGCTCAGACTGCTCTTGACTTCGTGTCAGTTGTTGGCTGTACGTATTGTACTGCTTCGTATGCAAAAGCCTTGAGCTCGCTTTCGCAGGCGTCGGACATCAAATCATGTCCAGTGGCCCAGGAAGACTGCCAATAGCAAGCATGGGGGCTCCTTCAGCCTGCGACACTTGAAGACTTCGTGAAGATAATTGAGCAGCCTAATACTGGTCTGCTCGGCCTAGCAAAACGGAGACACCACTTGAGTGAATATCAACAGTCGCCCAGATCCGACTTCAATTGATAGCCACCAAGGCGAAGTCCACTCTCACAAGACTATGCGCAACCGAAGTAGGTCTTCACGCTACTTCTCAAGCCAGCACAATCACGTGATGGAGCCCCATGATTATTCGGGATTGCTCGTTTCCTAGCCAGTCAACAAGGAGAGACGGAGATTAAGAACGACGCGCGACGGTTACCCGTCAGGAATCCATCTATTCCCTACATCTCCAACGCCAACCTACCGCGTTGCCGAAGAAGCAATTGGCAGAAAAACGCCCATCCAAATTGGTGAGGTGGTAGGGACAGAGGGTCGACAGTCACTACAGCCAGCAAAATCGTTAGGAAGATAAGGGCTAAGCGGACCAGCTGCCAAAAGAGAAAACGATTATGAACGACCCCCTGAGAGCCTCTAAATTTGGTTGCCCAGGCGACGAAGGTGGTCCCCAGAGCGTCCCCGCTTTAGGGTCGCTTTAGGGCCGGCTTCGCGAATTCTAGGTTGAGCTCTACAGGGCTGTATAGTAGGATTTGACGCGTAAGATGGGAACGCTAGCTACGGAGAATGACACCAAAAGTCTTGATACACGTGTGCTGAGGCCTTATAGGCCTCAAAGGAGTCATCAGTCGCCTTTTTATAAAGAAATTGAACCTGAATAGGCTTATTTACTAGGCTTAGGACCTGTTATTATCTGTATTTAAGCGGCATTTATTTATACCCAAGCAATCTTTTTAGGGGGGACTGTTAGGGCTGAAATCAGGACTTTTGGTGTCATTCTCCGTACAGCTGCGTCAAATGACAGCGTTAGGAGCATCGGACGGTGGCTGTCGCTCTTCTTCATCTCTCCTATTTGGTGAGAGTGGAAGCACCCAAAAAGTGAAATGACGGCACAAGGATGGCATTCGCAGGAGACGAGAGACAGTGACAATTGAGAGCTGTGGCCCGGTCAGGACATTTTATTTCGGCACTATCTCAGTCTTTATCCACCCGCCACAAGCTTCTGCCCAACTCATTCAAGCCCTCAACTGTCTTAACCCTCCTCAACTAGGTTCACAGATGTAACGCTATTAGAGTATGAGCTGGCTGCCATGGGCAACATACCAGAAGCCGCGTCACGACCAAAACAAATTCGAATTGTGGCAAGCACCTTATTCCCAATGACCAGCTGACTTATGCAGCTGGCTTATCCAAAGGACCATCCAACTCCAATCCAGAGCCCCTCAACGGTGTAAAGCTTTTTGATCGCTTTACCACATGTCCTAATGGGTGTTAACTAGCCCAGAATCTTCTAGGTCCGCTCTACATACCTCGATCGGTGTGGTGCGGTGAAAATACGGAGTCCCATTGGGAGTTTCTGACCAATAACCGCTGAGAATCTCGATTTCACGAGTCGTCCTCTCTGTATGGGCGCCGTTCAACTCCCGGACGCGCCATAATTTGTTGGGGTCAGTAGTGACTGCACGCTTCTTCCCTTGGACGTCAAGCTGATAACCAAAGGGAGCATTCGCGTCTGGTCGAAGGTCTCGATTCCTATCTCGGTTGTTGTCTCGGTTACGTGAAGGGTCTGGGTTATCGTGTGAGTAGCACTCATCGTGGTTTTCCCTCCTATCATGTTGGGTTTCGTAGGGATGAAGAACGTCCTCGCCCGAATGATTGTAGGAAGAAACTGCAAATCTCTTTGAAGAGCGGGAAGAGCTTGAGTGGTCGAAACCTGGATGATGCTGATGGTTATCCAAGTGATATTGTGAAGGGTGACCACGAGCAGTCGATGAGCGAGTGTTGTAACGGTCTTGATAAGGCATGATGCTTGTCTCCCTTGATATGCTAATTGCTTACAGTGCTGAAATTTGAGGTGTCTGAAGTATGAGCATGGGAACCGTCGTGATGAGAAGTAGGATGTCGGAGGAAGGAGCGAAGGATATCAAGATCTTATAACAATTTCCAATAACACTTCTAATAAGTGACACCAGATTTCGCTCCTACAGCCGTCTTTCAGTACGTAACCACTGGAGTGCGTCATCGTGCAACGCTGTACACGGGTAGAGATGGCTATCCACACAATCTCCGCACTTCGGCCCTGTGCCTGCTTACGTTCCACTGGCTACCAGCCGTATACCACACTACCCTGAATTCCCTGCTTGTCCAATACCCCCTAGTGGCAATCAGCTGTCATCAAAGCTCTAGTCAAGGGCTAGTTAAGTTGTCCCACTTACACGACGCGACCTGAGACGAACAAAGTACGGACAAGCGCCAGGCTCAGGCTCACACCTCCAATACCCCGGCTGCAGGTCCCTCAAAATAGTAGACAGCTTCTGTCGGGTATACTCGCCACTAACTTCAAGGCACCAATACAAATCATGGACTTCTGCTAGGCGGGAGATGCTGGTGATCTCAGGATTTGTAGGTGGTGAAGGAGGTCGGTACGGATTGTTGGGGTTGTGATCGAGCAGTACGTCGTAACTATGGGGTTTGTGATGATAGTCGTCTGGGCCTGCCAGGGTAGGATTCTCGCCTGCTAGGCCACGAGGTGTCTGTGGTCTGGTGGGCTGCGGAGCTGGGTGACTGATTCGATGACAGCGCCTCAGATCCTGAATTCGCTGAGACAACAGATTGGAATTTTGACCTTGCGCCAGGTTCTGCATCGTTTGAACAGAGCCGTCTGAAACGTTGCCACTCACGATGATACTGCTTAAGTGTACGGTACTATTTTCACTTCCGCGATATTGCAGGTGTTGAGTAGCGTTGTTGATATTGCTACCGACGATGGTGTTGTGGTCAGGCTGAAACATAATGTCGATGGAGCTCCTCCAGTAATGGAAATCTCAGGATTCCAGTTTTGCAGGTGTTAATTATGACAGAGTACGTGAAGATATAAATGTGGGGAAATTAGCAGGCTGAAGAGTCAAATTCGAACAAAGAGTCAAACTCGAACATCAGGTTTGTCCCACGGTTGAGCTTACGGACGTACCACCTGCGGCATGAATGCAACTCACTGGAGTTCAACCTCGGACCGACGCAATCTCTAGACCACTTTTGTGTATGAAGACTAAACATTCGAGTCCTGAGCCATCCTGGAATGCTATATAGCCTGCTTGGCCAATGAAGATGGTCACAGCCTTAGCCACCTTAATCATTTCGCAACTCTTTCAAAGAGTCAAAGGTGTAGGATCAAGAACGCGGATGAACCAGACGCACTACAAGGACACTCTCCTCAAGCAAACACCCTGCCAGGTGATCCCACATGCGCACAAGAGGCACCTAGCCACGCATAGAGCCTATCAATACTCAGTTCATTGGATTGAATATTTCTTCTAAAGGGCAGAATGTGTGTTACATGGTATGAAAGATCGAAGGACGCGTTAATGAAAAACCCGCACCACTGTCTCTGCTCATCATAGCCATCACTACAACAAGAGAGGCTAAGCACTGATTCTGGTAGTAGTGCACAACTGTCCCAACCTCACAATACCTATCAATAAGCCATACAAAATACATCCCGAGTGTCCATCTTTCCCCATGCAAAGGCTTGTTATTACTGCCAAGGTCCCCTCTGTGCCCCCATAATACATTTCTCATCACAACCCACAAGACTCCGAGAATCTAAATGCACATGGCCATTTTTTTGAGAAAGAAGCTATCACTGTACATATTGGTACTGTCAAACGAAGGATACTACAGAGCACGCCCCAGTGCTCCACCTAATCGGTGTGCTATTGCTGCTCAAATGCTTCGTTGCTCCATGGCCTGATCATAAGTGATTTGCACCCTTCAAGACACTACCACTCGACCACGCACTCTACGTGACAGCACTTAAGCCCTTACAAATTCCCTGATGTTGCATTCAGTAACAGGTTTAAATGCCAACGCTACATGCTCTACCCAAGCCTTCTGCACAACCAACTCATTTCAGAGTTACCGTGGTAGTCTTTCTATTGCCAAATTACGATAGAGACGGAGCATTCGCTTTTCCATATTCCAAATAGTGCTCATATGAAGCATATATTAACCCCCGGCCCAACGCCTCCCACAGACTAATTTCTAACTTTTTATGCAAGTAACCAAGCTAAACCGCACATCCACACCCACCCCCCCACCCCTCTTTACCTCTCCCACACCACCACCCCCACCCGCTCCCCGATCTCAGCCGGAGAACTCTCCCACCCAATCACCCTCTAAAGCAATCAAGCCATCTCACGCCCGTGCCGTGCCGTCTTCTCCTCCCCCCCAGAGCCGTCTCTCCCTAGCGTATAACGGCTCTACTTACTCTACCTTACCTCAGAAACACCTACACCTGCACTCACACCTACACCTCCCACTCCCACTGCCACTCCCACGCATACTTAGCCGTCAAGGTAGTCACCGTTCCTGGTTGATGCCCTTCAACCGTATATTAGTACCGTATATTAGTTATACATACGTAGCGATCATAATACTCCAGCTGAGCCCAGCCCGGAAGGAATTATATTATGTCTATATGAACAAGCAACACGCCTTCTCCTTTCCACCGCACAGCAGGAGATAATTCATCATGTTTCCTCAATCTTGATAGTAAGGAAACTTCTTCTTTGACCGCCTTGATTACCAACACGCATCACACGGGCCCCGTTCTCAATATCAACAATGACAGAAGTGATGACGAGGACAGTAGCAAGGGTTTATGTGAGCGGAAAGGCAAACAAGGGAGGAATACATCAGAAGAGAATATTAATGATATCTTAAATTTTTACATCAAGTAACTCTGGTACAGTAATACTTGGGAAGGGCGAAGAGGGGGAAGAGTGTAGGTAGCCAGCTTGAAAGAAACGCAGCAGAATCCACACTTCTAAACGAAAGAATGGTGGAAAGACCAAATCAATGAACTTTTTTGTGTCAACACTAGGTACTGTCATATCACCTAGGTAGGCACTCCACTATTAAATGTACACATTAGACCTCTAAAGTAGAGGTTATGATTGAAGTCTGAAACCATACTTACCACTCATCATGTTTATGCCGTAAGATATGATGCAATACCCGCTCGCTATGTAATTACCATTAACCAAACCACCTATACAGAGATCACCCGACTCTGCTGCTATCCAAACCTCTCTCCTTTTATTATCCATCAACCAATCCCGGAGATCATTAAGAGAAAAATGCCATCGGAATTAGAAGCAATGATAACGAGTGTTGCTTGAAGCCCCGAGAGCTCTTAAATCAAGTAATAGTCAAATATTTAGCAATACTCGGCACCCCCCCAGATATCGCAAAAAGATACCACACCCCCGGAACTGCTACCCCGGGATCTGTTGGAATCGTAAGTGTATACGTAGTACCCGACGTTTTAGAGGGAGTAAGTGCGATACGACGTTGATCAGTGTTCACGGTATGTGTAGTGCTCGTTAATCGGATGATTGAGAAGGAGGTGACTGCCGCTGCTGTAGTAGCGGTAAATGAACCTCCATTTGCAATCGAGCCAACGGAGACGGAACTAATGACAGGCCTTGCAGCAAGCGCGCCGCTACTGGTGTACAGATATGGAGGGGAGAATATTTGCATATCGTAGTGGTTTGTAGCGCAGTCACCACAGAGACCGCCGCCGCCGCTGCCGACGGTAGCGTCTGGAAGCAGGATTCCCACACTGTGGTAATTGCGCGGTATAGCCGCAGGCGCCAACTGCTTAAATGTGTTCGTAGCTGGGTTAAACAACTCGGGTATATATATCGAATTGGCGTCGCTGAAAGGGTTTGCATAAGTTTGGCCGCCCATGACCAAAACGGTGCCGTCGGGAAGGATGACGCTGTTTGCAAAGGAGCGCGCGTAGGCCATGTTAGTTAATGTTGTGACGGTGGGGTTAGTGTTTACGGTGCCGAGAGTGATTAGATGGGCGTTCGAGGTAGCATAGGCGTCTTGGTAGTCGGGTGCGCCGCCTACTGTGAGGATTTTGCCGGCAACGGCGTCGTACATGGCAGCGTCGCCGGCCTGGGTGGATTTGTCAGCTATGGACAGTCTTTTGTGGTAAAGGGACGGTGCTGTGAGGGGTGAGGGGCCAAGGGAGTAACCATACCATGGAATCGGTATCCGACGCTCTGGTGCCAGCGCCCGTTTGGGAGCCACTGCCTGATGTGCCATACCAATTCATTGCCTTGGAGGGGCCAGCTTGGAAGACGTAGCCACTCGACCAGGCAAAAAGCCAGCCGTGGTTATCGGCTCGGAAGATACCTTGTGCATCAGCAGTAAGCATAGGAGCTACGGGACAGCCGCTAAGGAGTGTCCATGTGTTGGCAGCAGTGTTGTAGATTTCGCCGTTTTTGCCGCCTTGACCACCAGACCACGAGGCACCGATGACGAAAATGTTGCCTGTGGAGAGGGTGACTTGGGATTGGTAGCCACGAGGAATCTGCATTGTCTGAGGAGGGAGTTAGCTAATAGCTTTGATTTGTAGAGTCTTACTAGGAGGCTTTTAGAATGTGCTTACAGCAGCCGATGTCCAAGAATTGGACGGTGAATTATAATAACTCGTAGCATCGTCCGTGTTCCCACCAGTTGCAAAAACCCGTCCAGTGAAATCCATACTCAAACCCTCACAGAACATATCGTGCTTAGTATTTGTAATCAAAGCCTGCGTCACAAGCCCTGTTGACGGGCTATATGTCGCTGTAATTGTCTGGACCAAATTACTGCCACCAAACGTGCTAGGATTGTATGAACTCCACACTAGCAGATTCCCGGTTGACGACTCAATGGTGGCAGAAACGGGCACTAGAGGAAACTCAACGGTAGGACCCCATGCGCCCATTCCAACTGGAGAAGGAGGAAGACTACCACTTGCAGTGTAGATGTTTATTTCGGCGCAGGAAGACCAGGGCCCACGGTTACCAGCTTCGGAGGTAGCAACGATGCGCAGATATTGTGCATTTGTAGGCGTGAATATGGTGGTTTTGAGGCTATGATCGTCAATCCAGGTGCCAAAGGCTACGGTTGTAAAGGTTTTGCCGTCAGCACTATATGAATTGAGTGAGTTAGTGTATGGCCTGGAGATAAGATTTCTCGATAGCATGATATGTGCATTACCTAAGCTGGATTTGATGCTGACCAATATTACCGTCGTACCCACCATCCTGACGTGGAAGATAACTGAAGCTGCCGACAGTGTAGCTAGCCCCCATATTGACTGTGATCATGTGGGGCAGAGGGACAGTAGTCGGGCTGTACTCGGTATGCCAGAATGTACTCGTGTTGCCATCGATAGCAGCAGTTGCTAGATAACCAGCTTCTGCACTATCAGCAACGACGGTCCAGCCTGCTTGAGAGATAGATGTATTTCCGGCAATGACCGTTGCTGCGTCCGGAGCTGGCTCAATGCCAGCGAGAGACGCTCCATCAAAAGTGGTGGTTCCTTCGGTAGAAAGCTTCCCTTCAAGTGCATCTGAACTAGAAGACGCACCGGCATTGGCGGCCTCTGGAGAAAGAGGACTGGCAGGACAAAGAGGAAATAGAAGGAAGAGAGTCAGCAGAGAGATCATCTTGGAAAGTGAACGATAGTTCATGATTAGATTAGTATTAAGAATAGTATACTTGATGTTGATGGCTTGCCTGATGCACCTTGGCACGTTTTAAAAGAATGTGCAGAAACACGAAAGTAAAAAGGGATGATGGGACACTTGAGGAGACATGGAAGACGAGAAAGTAAGAGAATGCGGTGTATGACAAAGGAACGAGTCCATGCTTCGGGGGATTTGGTGCATCATGGGATGTGTAGAATTTCGTAGGACAGGCAAGGCAGCCTCGTATCTGCAACACTATCGAAAGTACAAGACCGGTTAGACGGCCAGTCAGCTCTTGGTGCAGGAGCGATTCCGATCGGAGATATAGGCAAAAAGGTAGAGAGGGTCAATGATCAGCGGAATAGAGAGTTCCCCAAAGCAGATATCGCGCCTTTCTTGGGGCGTCAGTGGGAATTGTGCATGAAGGACTGGGGTCCAGTTGGAATCGTATGGACAAGAGCATTGTTGTGGGGTCCAGAGCCAGTGTGCTTTGGGAACTTGGTCTGAGATGATGTAAAGGTGAAAGTGTGACTTGAAGTGAGAAAGGTAAGAGCGAGAGAGTCCAAGCGCGCCAGGCAGCTTCGAGACCCTGGATCTACGCAGCAGCTGCACTGCGAGATCATGCGCGAGGAAAAGCGGGGACTTGATGGTATTTGATCAGGGTGTAACCTGGCAGCCAGTGGATGGGATTATTATTCATTTGGTGGTGTGGCGGTAGGAGATGGCTAATGATGGCTTGGGATGGCTGATGGTTAGCCCAGGATAGGGAAGGATAGCTCAGGATAAGGTAGGTCAGGATAGGTGGATAGGTGGATAGGTGCAGGCGGGATGAACTAAGGTAAGGCAGGTTGCACTTATGGTTGACGTGGAACGCCATCATGCTTATGGCGGGGTAGCCACGGTGCTTAAGGGTACCTTAGTGTTCAGATAGTCGATAGGTCAGCCGCTCTAGGGGCACTTTCCGGCTTTGGGGCGGCAGGCTAGGGTAGATGGCGCCGATTCAAGAGGTGGGGTTCTCCGGACACGCCACCCCCATAAGCAGTGAAATGCTCTCAGAACTATACCTAGACCCTTTGGGCTTTTCGGCCCCTACAATTTCGATAAGACATCCCGTGTGAGCAAGCCTTCCAGAATATTGTCAGGAAAGTGTGTGCGACTGCGATGTCGGTAATGAGCAATACATCCTTTTTCGTGCCTTTATCAGCCTGATCAGGAGATTTTCTATATCGAGGGTCTCTCATGTTCGTCTGCAATGCAGGAGATTTCCGCATACATCCCGTACAGTTCGCCGAATCACCCCCTCAATCTGTGCCAATTGAGTTACCACCGGCAATTAGTCAAGTAGTATAATTAGTACACTTGAGGCAGGCAAGTGGGGGCTCACCGTGTCGAAGCGTCCATTTAATCATACTCTAGTCGCACTCTAGTCTCTCCGACAACCAGGCGTCAGAATCTGTTGGCATACCTAGGCCCCCTTGGGAACGACCCGAAATCCCTCAGAAGACATCTTCTCCGCACCCTCACATTGGCTACACTTTGAACCTTACAACACACTCGCTAATGCACATTATCATCCTGTCCATTCGCTTCGTGGCTGTTGGATCCACACAAGAGTTTCCAGGAACCACTCATTCATCTCCGAAAAGCGCCTGCCAAGACTAGAGTTCGCTTCCCAGTCAGACGATTTCCCCACTCTGTACGCTATAACACCAACATGCTGTTGCGGGATAGTCAAGCGATGCGAGGCTGTTCAGTTCGCAGCACGTGACTTCAATGCCGGGCCGTACTTATCTCTCATGTGGCATTAGCCGCAACAGATATTGCACGTGTAGTTGCTTGTGGATGGCTGCACATGATTATCACGAGCCGTGAGCGATACATCAACTCAACTTCACCACTGCTGCGACATCTTTACCACCCCAAATGATGCCGCAAGAAGTTGCCCACGCATGCGAAGCACGGCAGAACCTCGAACCCACGTTTGCAGATGACACCTAAAACTCTAATCCAGTATACGCTAACATAGTCCTTACTGCAGCCGCATCTGAGTCAGCTGCGCACCTTCAAAGCCAGCCGTTGTATCCATCTCGACGACATTCCTTCCCATCCGGCATCATAGATTGTCTGCTGAGGGTCGATGCATGTTCCCCCTCTGGGATTGAATGCTGGGCATTGATCGGACTAGCCACTGCGATGCTAGGTTTTGTGATTTTTTGCGAGTTGTATATTGAAACGCAATCTGTCTTATTGTATGACTGTATCATTAAGATAGTATAGCTAATTATCTTACTTTGCACTTCGAACCCTAGTTGGCTTGGGTCCGGAAGACATGTCGTAGAACTTAGTTGCCAAGAGATATCGTTAACGTTCAGACTTAGGGGGCGATCTCCGCCATGGATACACGGTTGGCGCCCACTACGTTTGCTGGTACATGGGGGGAATTTTCCACCCTTGACAACGGTTGCCAAGAGCGAAGCAGGGTCGGAATCGCTGGCTTTGCATGAAAGCTACTCATCCACTGGTTGTAGGAGGTGTAGGAAGCATTAAGCCCTATCATCCACTGTCTTGTTGTCCAGTAGACAATATATTCTCCAGCTCTCCTCCAAGTGCGCAATCAGCTCCCTACAATTGGATACCCTCGATGTCCTTGATGTTCGAGGATAGAGCCACCATTGGGCTTGCTTGATTGTGCCTGCTTCCGCCCCGATCCCACGTGGTCAAATCATCTTAGTTGATCGGGACCTTCGCCAACACGAAATCTCATTCTTGTCTGAGCTTCGGGACGAGAAGCCTGCCTCAGGTGGTCACCTTTTCCTTCCTTTCTCAACCCTGCAGTATAGGACGACAACAATCGAGCTGTATAGAGCGTCCGTACTCGTATAACGATATTGACCTGTAGAATGATGTTACGGCAATGCAGGTCGCCGAAAATCCCTTGACCCATTCTCTCCCCTGTGATACGAAGGAAACATGCACGGACAGGTCCAGGAATTACTATAGTCAGTTAACGGACCTCTATGTCACCTTCTGTACTCAGCAATACTTGCGAGTCGCCCGGTTCAATCGCTTCGCTCTCGCCGCGAGGGCAGCGGTGGTCTCGGTGCTCTGTCGAGCCCGCAAATGCGATACTAACGTTGCAGAAAGCAGACTCCGATCGAGCTGGCCACGAACCCATGATGCAGGCGAACTATACGGTGCCGTCAATCGTCTTGTCGAATTATGAGTCTTACGACACACCCGCAGATCTGGTCACATCTTTTTATTGTATTGTAGTATCCGCAATCACTCTGGGAACAGTGATCCCAACTCTTCTCGGAGGCTGACAACAGAATGTGTAGTCACCCGAAGCTTGAAGATATTCCCAAGTACAGCGGTGAAAGCTGACAGATTTGGCTTCATGGCACGAGCGCGTTCGCTGTCTGTGTGAACGCTTGCCAGATGTCTCCATCCTGTAACCATATCCAGAGCACCGGTGTACTCATGACCCAGCTTGCTTCTGTCCCAGCTTTTGAGTATAGTCGACGTCGCTGTTTTAGGACTGTTTGGTGGCGCTGCATGGCAGCTACACAACAGACCAGAGACCAGGGTACGTCAGGATAGGTAGTTCGGCTCGATCTCGGGAAGAAAATCTTCCAGGCAGCGTCACTTGGACCGACGTGCCGTGGGTCACGGTTTTGTCTGCCTGGGCTGTGATGAATCCCGAGGAATTGCTTTACGCTGATCAATGATGACAGACGCGGCTCTGGTCAACGATACAGCCCAAGCAGGGTATCCGAGATGCAAGGATAGAGGTAATGAGAGCCGTTGGCTCCGTAAGGACGAGTGGACAACAATACTTGCTGAAGAGAACATTGTCCCTTCTCTCGATCAAGAGCGCCAAGATTTATAGCCTTCGGTCGGGAGGATTCCGCTTCCGGGGCAGCTCGGGCTTGGCAAGTGAAGGCGACAAAATTCTGCCCCAAGCTCATGCTCAAGCTCAGTCAAAGCTCGCTCGGGGCTACCGCTTTAGCAAGAGAGCTGGGTAAGTAGGGATAGGAAGAATGATTCAATCACTTCTTTTTTTAGATTGACTACTTCAGAGAATCATTTCCCAATGGTTAACTGACCGGTGCTTTAACTATTGATACAAATGGGGAGAGGAATAATCGACTCTAATTACGTCCTTGCCATCATGTACTATGTGAAAAATCCCCCAGCATCGCTTCGGCATGAATTTCATTATCTTCCTCCATCGTGTTTCTTTTCCATACCTCCACTGACACTCTATAGCTCAGTAAGATTTCTGCAAGCTGTCCTGCAGTTGTGTTGTGAGGGCGCCTTTGAGCTAGTCTTGACCTACCACGAAACACACCGGCATATCGGTCACGGAACTTCTATGCAGATGGCACTGTGAAGGCCATGGATGGAGCTTTTGCCAGGTCCTGAATGCTCACAATGGCATTATCATTCTCTCGGCTCCATTTGGTGTGGGAGATCTGGAGCTGCAGAATCACTTCATACCGCCTTGAAAACAGTCTGTTGGTCTTAGTAGTAGTGCTATGCGTCCTCTTCGCAAATGCTCACTGTATCAAGCACAGCAGCAGATACAATCGGTCTTTGTTACGAAAACGTCTACACGAAGTCAAGAACTCATCACCATCATCCCCAAGACGTGCCTCAGCCCATTTCTCGATGTAAGCCAAAAATTTAACCCTTCGGTGCGTCAATCGACCTGTCCGTTCGTCCGCGTTGTGTATCACACGCCGACCTGGCAACTCTTTCGATATGTGCGTTACCACTTGACGGGTAGGATTTATTTTTTTGGCCCAGGCGTGCCAATCGGAGAACCGACTCCATCGTAGCTAGACCTCCAAATGTTCCTGCCTTCGGAGCCGTCGCAACAGCTCTAAACATGGATGTTTTGATGCATGCTAGATCCAAAGAGATTGAATGTCATTTGAATTCATTCGCTTGCTTGGCTCGATGCAACTCGTATTGAGCCTGCGCCTCATCATTGATCCTATATAAAGGTACTATCATTGAGTAGTAACGCCTTGTCCGCTGCATAACGCAGCTTTGTAGCAGAGTCCACCTGTTATCATTTCGGCTGTGAAATGTGTACTTCGCATCACAAGAACGGGTCTTTCGTATGACTCTTTTGCTTCCTCGATTTGTTATAATGACTACATCGCGACTCTCTGATTCTAGTGCTCCTTCCAAGCCAGGACCACTATCAGCAATCCAAATTTGACCGCCTTAATGGCTGTACCTGGTCTAATACCACTCGTTTCGTGCATGGCGCAGCTGTTGTTCTTCAGTGCGTATACGCGCTTTACTCTATTGTGTGATAGATCTTTCTGCTGACAGTGACAGTTGGTTTCACATCTGCTTTTAATGCATCTTCGTTGAGCAACGTCACATCTTCGTCCAGTCACAGTGATTCAACAACGCTGCCATGGAGGAATTCCAACTTTGTCTCAAAATATCGCGACCACGCTGGGGACGATTGTGGAACCAAGTTCACAGCACAATTCAAGAATCCCTGCTACCAACAGTAATGGCGATTATGTGACCACGATCGTGGGCTCGTATACTGAGTCTAGAATGTATCCCTCAAGCACATACATCGAAATAGTAACCTATGCCCAAGTCACAGCAGCCCATTACGGATCGGTCAAGTCTGTTAAGTCCTCAACTACTGCAGAGATCTGGGACCGAGATCTCTTCCTTGAGTGTGAATATTTCTCACATCCATCAAAAACATCGTTATGTAACACCGCCTGGCCGTCCTTCACGAGTCATGGACAAGAGCCAGCATGTACTGCAGCTTTTTCATCCTTCCTAGCTACTGGATCACTTAATACTAACATCTTGACTTCTGTAACGTCATCCACATTGCCCAATGGCCAAACCACGGTAAGCATCGTGTATTCCACCTGGGTATGGGCGCCAGGTTCACCCTGTTGTGACAGTTGCACCCTGATATTCCAGTCTCTTCAAATGCTATGCTGGCCAGGCTCACAGCCTCAGACGTCTTGCCTTACCACTTCCAGATCCATAGCCAACAATGACCTTGCTTTATCAACTCGTGGCTCTGGACACCAACAAGGAGATAATAGGACCAATGATCAGCCCCTCTAAGCAACAGGGGTCGATGGATGTGTATTGTCAGTACCCGAAAGAGCCTCTATCCTGCTAATTGTGGCTTACTCGGGCGATACGCAGCACATCACCCTCAGTATACATAGTCTTTCCCCTTGTATCAGCCAGTGATTATTGTGGACAAGTCGGTCCGGCATACACTTCTCTGACGCTCGCCTTCGCACCGGGAGAACTGTCCACCATGCTCTATTATGGCGCTCCTCCTGATGATCCATATGTGATGTATGCTGTGAGCTCACGAGTGCTTGACACGAACCATCTTCCCTGCGGACCGTCGAACAAGTCTAGTAATTGGGACGTGCAGGACGATTACATTTCAGATGACTACCAGCCTCTTGTGGCATTGCCAACAAAGCTGAAGCAACTGGTGCCAGCATGGTCATCCTGTTACGGAAATGCTTTTCAAGGCCAAGATCCCCCAAGAACCCTATCTCCCGCAACAATACAGGTACCGCAGCTGGCAATAGTAGATGATTATCCTCAACCGACACCTGCTTCGCCAAGTCCTCCAATACCTCCTCTTCCGATCAAGACGGGAGTAGGCGTCACTCAGTCTCCTGTTCGACAAGTCATTGGCAATTATCCTAGAGCCTCGAGTAGTTCAGCAGCAGATCCCCAAGCCGCTAACCCTCAAGCTGCTAATCCACCTGACTTCTCTCCTATTATTCCACAAAACCCCCGTGCCAACAACACCTTCGCTTACCGTCGTGGTACAAAGTCAGACCATCACCAATAACAGGGAATCAATAAACATAGGAATGAAGAACGACCGTAGCATACCAATCAGGCTCCATACGTGTCAACGATGAAGTACAGCAATAATACCCGGCGGCGGCCGATTAAAAATCAGGATATCGTAGATGATGATGCCAGTCCAGTAACAGTCGTCGGCCGTCTCCCATTCTCATCTGTTGCTGCTGCGACGCCTATTCTTGCTCAGCAGCATGATGATAGTACGCTGCAGGACGATGGCACCAAGGCCTCAAGCAAATTTAATTTGGCGTTGGGAGTAACACACTACTACTGCCCGATAACGACGCTGAATCTCCTACCTACATTACCGTCGTGGGTAGTCAGAAAATTGCCATTTTTACAAACAGAATACTCATAGCTGCTGGAGAAACGCTCCACCCAGGTATTACAATAAAAAAAAAAGGGAGCCGAATACTATCCCTCATCAGTTCTTCCGATTTCATCGTCCACCACACAGACACATCCCCGGGCCCCACCCACTCGGCCGTCTTACATAACAACTGCCAACGGGGAGTCTAGGCGCTAAGTGCATCATTGTCGTCGATAGGTAGCACGACTCTAATAAAAGCCCGCAGATCTGCGTATTACCATTCCCAACAGCAAAATCCCTATCTCCAGGCGTTTCTTCAGTCGTGAGTCTTGCATTAGCAGGAGCCACCACTACAGCGTCCTACATCATCCCTAACTGTCCACCCATTCAATCACCATCGCTGTTCGTTGTCGTTACTCTGAAAGTCATGATATCAACCATCAGCGGTCATCTCCTCTGCTTCTGCCATCGTTACAGAATCCCTGGGAAGTGCGTGTAGCGAACGAGCCGATTATTCCTCGTACGTCACGTTTGCTGGTGCGACGATCTGCTGTGGAGGAATCAGACACTTACGCCTAGAGGTCCCAGGTGCTCACAGAACAGTCCTATCATATCATCAAAATCATCGAAACTCAAAAAAACCCACCAACACATCTAACAAATAGTGTTTCCGGCGAAGGCATTGGCGCATTGATCATAGCAGGCTTGGGCGATGCGGGCTTGAAGGGGTTGGATAATGATAGCGCAGAGGCTTTGGTAAAGTCGACAACTGGTTTGCTGGGGCTGGCTCGTTCGTAGGGTTCTTACGGCATTCATGAGGGAAGATCGTTGAGAAAAAGTACCCGCGTGACCGGTAACTTGCCAGAGAATGATTGGCGTTTTCAATCGATTACATAATTATTTTCAAGCCTGCCGTGTCATAGAACAGACAAGCACAGGAGAGAGAGAGAGACTAATGGTACGTGAGGGTAAGAATATTGCTGCTTCCTCTTCACATTGCGTTGAAAAGAAAAGAAAAGAAAAGAGAAAAGGTAAGAGATTTCCCTTCTTATTAACAAAAATAGTAAGATTCTATTGATATATTATAAATATACCATCGGCCCCCGAAGGTATATATGCAGGTATCAGAATCGTACAATTACTCTTGACTTTTTCGGAATGATTAGTTTATCTAGAAAAGATTAGAATTCTTTCTTAGTAGTGAATTAATTTACCGAGACATATGAGTAATTTCCGTAAGATTCTCAGCTATAAGTGGGGACCCCCCCTTATCCTCTACCTATTCCTCTAGTTCCCTTTTTCTACCTCTCCTTATCCTTCTTCCATCTCCTTACCATTTCTTACCATTCCTATACCCTCCTCTTCCTATATACGCCCTTCATTCTTCCATCTTCCATTCAATATCTCTCTTTCTATGCCGTGTTTTTCTATGCCTATCAACCTCTTATCATCCTCTCTCCCTTTTCCCATCTCTTGTTACGGTTTATGGCTTTTGGTGGGTGAGGTAAGGGATTTAGATCTCTATTCGTTTATGAAAGGTGTATGTTTGGGATGGGGGAGATGAGAAGATAGGGCAAGGAAGAAGGAAGGGGGGGGGTAGTGAGGTTGGATAAGGAGAGAGATGGGATGGAAGAGCAGAGGTTAGGGAGATGAGAAAAGGATGAGAGAAGAATGTGAGGGAGGAGGTTGAGTAGGTAGGTGGATGGGTGGAGTAAAGGAATAGAGAAGGCGGGGGGAGGGGAGAGTTATAGGGAGGGTATGGATGGAGAGGTAGAGTAAGGTTTTAGAGAATGGGTATGAGAGATGTGTAGAGTAGTCAGAATGATGAGGATAGATGGTAATGTAGTGATTAATTACCTAGTACACCATTTGTATTTGTTCGTAGAGGATGAGAAGGAGGACAAGGTTGTTGCACCTACGAAGTAGGGTGTGTGGTGAATATTCCAAGTACACCAGGCACGTGGGATGAATGCGGGGAAGGTTGGTCTATTCTTCCTTAGTGTAGTATTGAAGACTATTACTGGCTCTAGATCTTGTTGTGTTTTTGCTGTGGCGGAGGAGATCGGTTTTGGCTGGCGGGTATGTAATGTGAATGGTGGAGAAGTTCGGTGGCTTGGCGGTGATGGGATGGGCCGTATGTACTAGGCTGGATGATGATTTGCTTGATTGATTAATTGCGCAAGAACCGAGTATATCCTGTTAAGACTGGTGTTGTGAGAGTGCGTGAGATGATGGGATTCGAGGATTCATAACTACAACCATACCTTTTTGATACTAAAGGGAGTGGATTACTAGGTTGGAAGTGATGGAGAATGTCAAAATGTTAGAGTGGATAGTTTTCGATGGGCTGATTGCTTACCTCTTCAGGGTATGATTCAAGCTTAGTGAATGGAGCTGGCAAAGTGTCAGACCGAAAACCTCCACGAAGCATACCAATGAGCTTGCCGTCTAGTCCCAGCCCGGACCAAGACACATTCTCGACCCCCTACATTGTAGATGAAGCAGGGTCCATCATGTCTCTCCAGGTATAAAGGAGACCATCCAACCATTTTCATCTTCCACTCTTTACTCCGTATTAGAGGTACCATATTTCATCATTTAATTTTTGGAAAAATAGAAAATAATGTTCCTCACGTCATTTATGCTCATGTTTCCGCTCGTTTGCTACTCCTGCTTCGTTCTTATGGCTGAGATCAGCTTGATTGTGGGCGCTGTGCTGAAGCTGTAGGAGGGGGACGAAGAGGGAGGAGGTGGTCATGGTAGTGGTGGGTAACCATAAATTTTTACTATTTGGATGGTACTTTGTTGGTATGACCACTTTGCTGACGTGTCTGAGCGATATAGATATCCAAAACCTGGGTCGTTACGATTATAGATGATTCAGCCAGTTTCAATGCCCCCATGCGCCCCACAAGACCGAAATCATTAGCATTGCTCTCCTTGCACCTCAACCCGCACACATCTTTGATCCTGCCTGCATTGCGCCATAGGATAGGAGGGACGGCAAAGAGGGTTTTCACTGGTACACACAATTGGACAATCAGGACGCTCGTGCCCATTCCCAGAGTGCCCTCAAGCAGGAATTGTGCAGGTGATAGCGTTGTTGAACATATGTATTATACGAAAAAGGATAAAGGGTCTGGTAAAAGGAACTGGCGAAAGTGGAACAGCTTCTCCGCTGGATTGTTTGGTATTGGGAGGAAAGAGCTTCTGGGAAATATGCTGCGGTTGTAAATGATGGAAGGGGCCCTGATAATGGTAGCCACCAGGTCTCTTGGTAGTTGGGGACTTTAAGGGCTTGGATGCTTAATGTCCTGCGAGTGGAAGAAAAGTATGGAGGTTCGAACTTGGGTTGACATGTGTTCGGGATGCTGAAGGTTTCTGATCCGAATAAAAGTCTTGCATTTTGCGGACAGAACATGTGCGTCGGAAGTGTATACTGTTTACGTATAAGCAGCCTCCAGGTAGCATCTCATATCTTGGACTCATAGCTATCACATGAAATCGTACATCCTGTTGCAGTTTGGTGGGGACTTACTCGTCCAAGGTCGAAACCTTGCGGCATTCATGATCTGCTGACCTCCGGTTTAGGAAATCCTAATGCGCAGCCCTAGGTAGTTCAAGCGCAAGGACGCAATGGTCTTCAAAATTTGACAGGAGAGATGGGGTTGTGGTAGGATGTGGACGTATGGGTCTTGTGAGGAGCGTTAGAGCGGGGTTAGAAGGAGGGAAGGAGGGCAGGTAAGCTGCTACGAACGGATGAGGGAAGAGTGTTTTCGGGGTATGAAAGTATTAGAGCAGCAAAGAGCATCACCTCACTCCAACCTCACTGATTCAGCCAAAACCTGTCAAGAAGCGAAGTTGTGTAAATTGGCATATATTTTGTCAATAAGGTAAAATTATACGAAGTCAAAAACCGCGCCTCCCTTCCCCGACCCATTATGAGTCAAGTGCGCCAAACCCATGCTCCCCTTCGCGTTTGTCTAAGATTGATGAAATGGTTAGATGCTACTCTTGACCTACATACATTACTCGTAGCCTCCACTTTCAATGCAACAACAATGCAAGCCTTTACGATTTTTTTTCACCACCTCAATTAATGCTCACGACACCATTTGTGCTACCTTAGGTTAGGAAGCTTCTTACAGAACGTAAGCTGCGAAACCCAGGATACCACCAGCAACACCGCCAACGGAGAGCTTGTTAGCAGCTCCAGTGAAGTGTGTGGTGGTCGGCTTGACGGGGGCACCGGTTCCTGGGGCAGTGCCGACTGGAGGTGCAACGGTGGTAGCGACCTGGCTTGGTGCAGCTGGGGTGAACACAGTGGTCGTTGGCACAGGAGTGCTAGTGGTGAAAGGCCCGTTGGTGACAGTGACGGTTTGCGAAGGAGTAGCGGTGTAGGTGGCTGTCTCCGTAGGTCCTGGCACGACGAGGGTGGTGCTTGTTGGGCAGACGGTGGTATAGCTCTCGACGGTTGTGGTGCTGTAGACGATACCAGTGGAGGTGACGGGGACGCCGGGGGTGAAAGTTGCGGTCTTGGTGAGTGTGCATGGGCACTCAGAGATGGTGAGGGTCTCGGATTCGGTGGCGGTGTAGGTTTTGCTGTTTTGGACGACAGTGGTTGCGAGAGGGCAGAAGGTGGTGTAGGAGGTGACGATCTCGGTGGTGGTGGTTGCGAAGGGGGTGGCGGTTGTCTTGTGGGTTAGGGTGCAAGGACAATTGGTGATTGTGAGGGTTGTTGCCTGGGGTAGATGTTAGTCGTGGAACGAGTGGTAGGTAGCACAGATTGTTCATTTGCTCACCGAGGTTGCGGTGTACGTCTCAGTGCCCTGAGTGATTTCGGTGGCGTATGGGCAGTAGGTGGTATAGGATGTGACAACGTCGGTGGTCGTAATGACGACTGGAGTTGGGCCCGCCGTTCCAATGCTGGAACTGTAGTTTCCTCCCCAAGCGTTGGCAGCACCGGCCAGAGCGGCCACAGCGATGACAGCAGACTTCATTTTGAATGTGATTGATTGATTTGTTGTTTGAATTGAAGATTGGATGTTAGAGACAGTATTAAAAGATTAATAAATCTGGAACGAGTGACAGTGCTTAACGAGTGACTGTGGATGAAAAACTGATGTATGGAGGAAGGACGGAGGAGGGAAGGGATAGGAAGGGTTTTGAAGGAGGATGAGGGATGAGGGATCAGAGAATTCATCGGACCAGGAGCAGCAGGCCCAACAGGAGGGGCACGGCTGTGGAGCTCTCGTATTCTGCCTATTCTGACGTTGCTTGGCCTCTTTGTTCCCTGTACTGGTTACGTTAGTCTTGTGACTACTACCCCAAATCCAAGTCAGGGCGCTTTCTGAGCTCCCTTTTCCCTGCGCTTATCCCTCCTCCTTTCACCAAATTCCAGCTTGGCAGCACGAACAAGGCATGTGTTCCCGTATTTACAGTTTAATGAGCTCGACCAAGCTCAGCGAGCTGTTAGCTGTATCCGGCAAGGTTCGGTTGCAGTCGGCTGTTTGTAACCGTCCATGTCTGCCAATAATAGACGACCATCAACAAACGGCCCCCCCTGACTATTCATTTGTTGGCAACGGCGCTGTCTGTGACTGGTTCTGGTAGTCAGGGGTGTCAGGGGTACCAGGGGTAAGTGGAGCATGGGCCCGTCCAGCCTATCATTCAAGTCAGGAACGCGCTCAAACTTCCCCTGACTAGGGCTGATTCCCGTTTCAGCCAAGCAGAGCTATTGGCCACTAGATTGAACTAGACACCCTTCCCGTCAGCCACTGCCCCTGTGATATGACCCGACGAAGCGAAAGCGCCCTCATAAAGTATGCCACAGGGCCACTGCTCGCGAAACTTGCCCCAATTCCCTCCAATTCCCTCCAATTCTCTCCCCTCGGCGCCCGCTAAAACATCATCGGGCTGAAATGGGCACTGTCCCTTTTGGCCATTGCTTCCGAATCCTTCTTTGCCCCGGATTGTGGCTTTTTGAGCTGCCATGAGTAAGGAAAGATATCCAAAGTCGTAGCTGTTGTCATTCATACTTCAAACTTCAGGTGAAAAATCGGTTGCTCCTCTGGTATAGCTGGGCTTATATGCTGTTGCGCAATCTCGCGCAAAGCAAAACATACAGCAAGCATACCCGCAGCATTGTTTGTTGGAACGGCTGTGCCGGACCAAGGCGGCCAAGTGCGCTCGTGTTTCTGACTGATCGCCGCACGCCGGGGTGACAAAGTGGGGTTCTGCCAAGCCCTGCATCCCCATCTTGTGAGACGTATCTCGGAGAAATCAACGGACGAATACATACTTTGGATACTGATGGGAATACTGTTATTGACCTGATGATCAATATCTACCCCTTAGTACCATTGTTGGACGAATCCCCAACCGTACGAAGTCCACATTGCAAAAGGTCTGGAAGACTCAAGACGATGAGCGTGTTCCTTTGAGGCTTAAACTACTATGCGCCTTCGCTTAAATTATGTCCTTAGCAAGATGTGACTCGAATCTCCACAGCGCTACACTTTCCACAACGAGGCAAGTATCGTACTAGAAGTATCTGCCTTCAAATCCTTCTGTTGAATGCTGTTCAACTGACTCCTGAATTGGGGAACGACACTTTGGCACCAGCTTCAAGGATCTCCACACTGCTTCTGGGCACAGTTTCCTGTAGACTTTCCTTCGTACAGCTGAGCAGAGAGCCTTTCGTGTGCTGATTGCGAAAGGCAAAGGTGCGAAAGGCAATGGTGCATCATGTGCGAGACGCTGAGAGATCCTGCGCCCCATGGGCCACCCTTCTTCCCGAACGATGCCCCCAACAAGCCGAGCGTCCCGAGGAGCTGGGAATTTGATAACAAATATCAAGTCCGCTCGGGTCCCAGTAAATTGGCTTAAGAACATTCCAAGTTGATTTCAGCTTGTCCAGACAGAGAGCAAAAGCAAGGGCCGCACTCGCTGCAGTCTTATGTGTCAGGAAATTGCGGCGGCACATTCGGTACTACCAATAATTCGCCTTTTCGTTTGCTCACTGTACTTCGTAGGTAGGCACAGTTGCCTACGAGGCCACCTAAGCTTGGATGTATGCTGGGCAGCAAGGTCAAACGAAGAAACATCGCACGGAGCGCCTTCACCTCGGAATAATGGTCAGCTGAACTGCGCATTGAACGTACCGAAGGCCCGGGTTATGCAAGGTCACAGAGTGGCAGAGACCTTGCTGTTGATCATTCAAACAAGGTACTGTCACAGCTGCCTGAGCACTCACTGGCGCTCTGCATACTTGCGCGATTCATAGAGCGAAATGCCGCGAATGCGGAGGGATGGTGTCGAGGTTGTAGGGTGTAAAGATACTGTAACGAATACATGTGCAGGCGTCGTAACATTCCGGAAGCTGCTCGACAAAGGCACTGCAAGCATAAGTTTCTCGCTCCGTGAGACATATATCCGTCTCCATTGAGAAAGAAGGGGGCCGCACCGCATCGTCCTCTAAGAACACAGTCCCTGATTCTATTCTAGAACAAGTGATGTCATTGGTAATATAGAGTTGCCGCATGGGGTAGAAGCAATGATGGCTGGGAAACCGGTCAGGATGGTGCTTAATCTAGCCCAATCCATTGCAACAGATGAAGCTCCTCGTTATTCAACAAGACTGAACGCACCGCATGTTGAAGTTGTGGCGAAGGTGGCGGCATGGGCCTCTGAATCAGAGACAGGCCTAGGATTTGCGGGCAGTGTATAGAGTGATACAATATTGCAGCAGTAAGAGCGCAGGTTTGTAGTTCGTCTTTGCCAGCGGTCTTCAGGAATTCATAAATCCACATAAATCTTCCTCCGTAGCTCTTTCAGTCGGTCTGATGACGTCTAGTACGATCCAAGAATCGCAAGCCTGAATGCCTCAAGGTATGTATGTAAAGTAATAATCCCAAAAGGTCGATTCATACCATGAATGACTTTGCTCATATTGTAGGCGGAGGGTATGCAGAGGATCGAGATAGCGGATAGGGGATGGGGGAGCTGCTTCGCCACCATAGGGATTCCTTGTATCTGTGATGAACGTAAGCTTGTGCACTTGTGAGTATCATCAGAGTGACCGTAAATACCATGATTAAGACCAGAATTGACCGCCCCGACACCCGCGCTCTTGTACTGTCTATGGAAACGAGAGATTGGACAGTAACAGGACTTTCGGTACGGAAACACTTCACTGCTCGTGAGAATCACTTAACAGGTTGTCCTGAGAAGTGCAGGAGTTTTAATGATGCTGTGAGCTGGGGACGCCGCGTCACAGGCTGGGTAAAAGTCAACTGTAGAGATGGCAGCCAAGTATTTTATAGCCGAGCTAAACTCCGGGTGCTTTCCACGCTACCTTAATGCCTTCAGTCAAGTTGGCCTCGTCATTGCTCACCAGAAACACCCACTCGTACACCGACGTTCCAGAGGTCTTTGCAGCTCCTACAGGGGCGATATCAACTGGCGGACAGCGACAGCTAGACGTGAGATAT
This sequence comes from Cladonia rubrotincta, assembly GCA_963971245.1. Classification (NCBI taxonomy): domain Eukaryota; kingdom Fungi; phylum Ascomycota; class Lecanoromycetes; order Lecanorales; family Cladoniaceae; genus Cladonia; species Cladonia rubrotincta. Next base: position 1,871,347 of record OZ020202.1, on the reverse strand, counting down.
AACGAGGACGCGACGCCTGGCGTAAAACGCCTTTGTTGTTGGTTGAGGAATGACCATACTGGACTTTCGATGAAAACCCTTCAGGAGGCAAAATGAGGTCGAATGTCCCAAGTACTGTGAAAGAGCTCTGGAATAGCAGATTGGCGGAGACCTCAGGTTTTGGTCCGGTCTCGTAGAAGACTACCAGCCACAGCCATCTGTTCAGAACCTATGAGGAACATCCCTGCGGTAGCACAAGGGCAAAATGCTAGAAATGCCGTTGTGGGGGGACGAACGTCGGGTATCCTCTTGCCAATACGGCGAATATCTGTTCAATGCTCAGCAGCTCCCACGCAAGCGATGCCGTCGCACAGCGTTCGCTTGTTTCTCCCACGCTTGAGATCGAGTCACGCATACTCCAGTCATGGCCCTCCCAACAAGCACTCCCACAAGGCGAGCTGTTACAAATTGCGGCAAGTTCAACTTCGCCGTCACTCCCAGCAATCCTTTGAGCAATACTCCTACAATCAATTGCCGAAGGACGGCTCCAAGATCAGACTGATCGAACTGCTGGGAGGAGACGACCCTCAAGTCCACTGCAAAATGCACGTAGTCGACCTGGAAGACGCCCGCTCTTTCCCTAGCAACGGACAGCGTGGGAAATATGAAGCATTGTCGTATACGTGGCAGAGCCAGACGTTAAGCGATTATGTCATATGCAACGGGAAGGTCCTTTCCGTAACGCAAGTTTTATACGACGCACTTCACACACTGCGTAGAGCTACGACCAGTCGACTTTTATGGATTGATCAGCTATGTATCAATCAAGAAAATGTAACCGAGAGGAATTCTCAGGTACGCCTCATGAGGCTCATCTACCATCGCGCCGATCTCGTCATAGCTTGGCTTGGACTAGAAGATGAATATACGGCGGCAGCCTTCCAACTTGTTCAAACCATATTTACAAAGCATGTCTCCCCTGACTTGAGTCTTGATGCTGAGCCCGAGGCTATATGGGACAAGCAACAGATGGACGCTATGGGTCTGCCCCATTTTCCATCGTTTCCGTGGGAGGCTCTTGCTAGATTGTTTGAGCGCCCCTATTTTCGAAGGACCTGGGTCATACAAGAGGTAGTCGTGGCATCGGATATAATCATCAGATGTGGCTCTTTCACTTTCAGTTGGGAATCCGTGGAATACATCGCTCGATCCCTGTTAGCCACCGGTTGGATCAGAGTGCTCAAGAAAGTCTATGGCCCGGACTGTATTCCCAATTATGTCCAAACAATCGGCAATATCAAAGCAAGTTTCTCAGAACTAAAAGGAGGTCCCGATATACCACTCAGTCTACTCCTAAATGCGTCTCGTAGATTCGGTGCCACGGATCCAAGGGACAAAGCCATAGCCCTAGTGGGTTTGGCTAACCATCGTAGTCTGGGATCTTCAGCTACGGTGGTACTAGACTATTCAAAATCCGTTGAAGATCTGTATACTGAAGTGACAGGTCACCTCATAAGAAGTGAACGATCCTTGAATCTTTTGTCTAGTGTTGAAGATATTGTGGATAGAGTCTATATGTCTCTCCCTTCTTGGGTGCCAAACTACAGTATCTGGCAACGCCATACTATCTTGGGGTCATCCATACGGGTTCCTCATCTCAATTTTCATGCCGCCGGCAACAGTCCGGTAGTGGCGAGATGGCAAACAGGCTCTCGAGTCTTAGAACTCGATGGCATCTGTTACGACACGATCGAAAGTGTGTCGGCTAATAGCCTTGACCGCCAGACTGAAGATGAACATGTGATACTAGAATGGCTACATCTTACCGAGCCTCTCATCCGCCGTGGCTTTAGGATCGAAGGATTTTGGCGAGCTTTGATAGGTGAACGAAAAAAGGGTGACTTCCCGGGTCCCGAGCAATACGGAACAGCCTTTGATAGCTACTTTGCTCTCGCCAAGTCCCGCCAGCAAGGATATACTCAGATTCTGGACACTCGAAGACGTCAAGATTCATCTGGTATCACAACTCCGTTGGTAAAGCAAGCTACGCTTGGTTATGTGGCACCACACAGGAAATTCTTCACCACTACGAAAGACCTCATCGGGCTTGGACCTCGTTCCATGTGCAAAGGAGACATCATTTGCATCATGAGTGGTGGCAAAGTCCCTTATGTACTACGAGAGGAAAGGGACCATCACCGACTCATAGGGGAAGCATACGTGCATGGTTTAATGGAAGGTCAAGCCGTGGACGCGAATACAAGGTTCCACCAAATCCGGATTCATTGATCGGATCAGATTTCATCTTTTCTTTTGCGAGCGAAGGGCTCTAGCTGATGGCACTTGGAGTGGTCTAACAGCGACATGAATGGATGCGTTCAAACGTGGTGCCATTCCGTTGCTGCTCGCAATCTATGCTTAATACGTATGACAGCTGATAAGTCGCTATTGTTAGTCATCCTTTGCGAGATACGTAAACCCACATGGAGCTGTGATCTCGAACCACATCTCCAAACGTGCCTTAAGACCTTATGGCTTGATTCCGGCTACAATGCGCACAAAGAGGCTCTCACGGTGGTAGATGCTGCCAATTGCGTGATATAATTAGCAGATAACGCTGAGTCTAGCCAGATGAAGCCGATATAGATGCTCTGACTCTTCTAGGATCGCTGGTGTGTATTTATTATAGTATGGTACAAGCACATCAGGAGAAGCCGTAGCATGAGTCGGCTACTGATTTCTTTGGGCCTCGGGGTTTCCTCGATCCTAATAAATTTAGCTGAAAGCAAGAGGCGGTAGATGTCGTGACGGAGTACAAGAGGCAGTCCGCAAAGGACGGTAAAGTAGCTACTATTGCGCGCGAGCGCAGAAGACAGCTGATCTTGGGTTCTTCCGTGTCACAGTATCCCAAAATTTGCGTCGTAAATAACGAGAGGTGTGACCGTCCAAATGAGAACTGCTAAAATTCCCGCTCCGAGTGTTACAAGTTGCCGACTCCATACTTTTATTCTGGACCAATCAATCCCAGTCCCGAGGTTTCGGTTCAATATGTTACCGCGCCTCACTCAAATGCCTGCTCCTAGTTCGTATCCCCGTCAGATTTGTGCATTCATACATTCCGCTCAAACAATGAATCGTTGAGATCTGCCCAGGAAACTCGATGGCTCATCTTTAATCAAGGTTCAGAAACATCGAAGACTGGTTGAAGAGTGAGGAAGACAGGGTACACGTGGGTGTTCCTCGCTGATCACTTGCAGGTGTGGCAACAGCCTTACGTACGAGTATTCCGCGATCACGAGAACAAGAACTTCCTTCAGCTTTTCGTGCTATAAGTACAAGGCTCCAAGACAACACAACAGAAAAGCGTTCCTCATCACTCAAAAGCTGCAAACATCATCAAGTGCCACATTATTTCCTAAGTGAATGCCCAGACTTGATCAGAACATTGTGTCGCAGCTGACGAGTCCAGGCCAAATTACACTACCACCTGTGATGGAGAAAGCCGTAGTCGCCGATGGCCTAGGCCAGGTCCAGCGAGCACGCCAAAGAAGGTCCTTACTTATGGAACTACCGTCGGATATACGATGCGAGATCTTCCGATACCTCCTATCCACCAGATACACCAAGCGTCCGCTGGGTTACTATGATGACGTGAGTAATCATCGATACCAATCTCCAGCATGACACTGTTGATCGATGACTGTTAGACACTCGATGTGCGCTGGATGCATTCGAAGCCACAACAACACCATTACTATGAATTTCATACCTCGATACTATTTGCGAATAAGAAGATCTACCAAGAATCCGCTTACATATTCTACCACGAAAACTTATTTTGTGTTGGTTTCGATTGATGAACTATGTGTTTCGAAATGGCATGGGCTTCTTTCTGCATTCATTGAACGATGTGGGGTCCCGGTAATAGCTAGAAAACGCCAGGCTCGGGAATTTCAACACCATGCCATGGAGTTCTCTATTGCCTACCGATTCGATGCAAGCGCAGATCAAGAGCAGAGGAAGCTTACCGGGAGGACAGAATTCATAGTTGCTGGGGATGACCTAAGCCTACTATGCAAGTCATACATAAAATTTGGTCCCTATACCAAGACGAAGGAACATGGGACGCGCTTGCGCAAAGCATTCATTCAACTCGATGTTCTCGAAGGAAGATCTCAGCTACCGCTGGCGACTCGGAGAGCAGAACATCGAATCGCGACTTATGAGAGAAGACTTCTGGAGCCGTTCCGCCGGCTTCGCGGTCACCCTTCTGTCCGGATCAACGGTGCAATATCAGCGGAGTACAAAAGCAAAATCTTGTTTGAGATGATCAAAGCACCACAGATCGCTGGCGACCTACTTCACTCGATGACCATTGCTCAGTCGCAAGCAGAAACGCAGTTCGATTCCGGCAAACGAGAGTTGGCTTGCAGAACATATCAGACAATTATCGAAGACGTAGAGACGGGTTTCGAATGGCCTCCCAAATCCGGTTGCCCCTTCCAGTGTCCCGAGATGGGTGCGTCTAGGTGCAGAAATGCCATCTGTTTGGCCGAAATGAACGTTCGGAACCGACTATCTGAAATCTATCTGGAGCTCGAGAGACCGGATCAAGTTCGACAATGGACTAACAGCGCGCTTGCGATGTTCCGCATCCACGATGATGTCACTGATTCTGGTGGAAACAAGAAATTATCAGCCAAGATGTTCTACCACCTCGCGTGGGCAAGCAATGAAATGGGTGTACGCTGTCGTGCTCTAGACGAGATCTGGCGTGCCCGGCAGCAAGATCCTGACAATGATGTCTACAAGCAATGTCAACAAAATTGGGGGGAAGACGAAGCGAAACATCCACATGTACATGGTGGAATTTATCCTGAAGCATGTGAAGGCTTCTGGCTTGTTAGGTAATGAATTGAAGATGGGTATCAGTGTCTAGTAGCAGACCTCATCCGGCATGTATCCTTGCCTCAAGGAGCATAAGTCTATAGAATGTATGACACTTTCACGTAACCAGTCTATCCTGTTGTTGATCTATTATTAGCTTCATGGCCGGCATCAAAATGACTAAGCCTTGATGAGTGCGTCTAAGGAAATTGCAACAGTATTGTATCAATCATGCAATGGTCAAAACAGCTCTTCCCTTTCATCATGACAGTCAGCTCTGCGATCACAGTATTGGACCTTGGATCATGACCAGTCGCAAAATCTAAAGCCTTTTAAAGCCTGAACAAGCCATCATCGGTAGTAGCAAATATGACTCAACAGTAGGCGCAAGTTGATGTACTGAGATCCTACATTACATGTCCCTTCCGTGGAGGAATGGAGCTCACAAAGACTGATGCCTTGGGGTCGTAGAAGATGATATGATAAGCTAAGCAGCACCTGTAGGTAGTGCTAGAAGTGCTGCTCAGAAGGGTTCACCGCGTAACAGTACACAACAATCAACAATACAGCCCCCAAGAATTGCCCTAAAGTCGGGGCGCCTAGGCGACAGTACTAGCCCCCACGCCCAATCGCTTGGAGCTGCGCCTCTAGTCAGGAAAAGGGTATCCAATCAACATCAATAGGGCCTGTAATGGCCGAATCCGAGAGGGGCAGTGCTCCCGGCTGAGCTTACGATATACCGACCCTTTCATTAAAAGCTTTGTTCTTCATCATCAATTTTACGTTGCGAAGCCAGATTTGACAAGCCTCGCTCTATCAACAATGACGAAAAGAGCGAGGCAATCGTGTGAAGAACCATTTAGAAAGAAGAGAAGGCAGGCATCTGAAGAGCCTGGCGCAGCCTCCGAGTTACCTACGCCCGAAAGCTATTCTGATCCGGATTCGGTAAGACCCCGTTCTTTCATGACTTCCTCGTACGAATTTGTGCGCCTTCTCTATACAAGCCCAAGAGTTTCGGCAAAGAGCACCTCTCCTGATAGAAGAGCTCACCCCCTTACTGTACGAACCCTCCTACTGTACAGCCCCATAGGGCTGTACCTAAAGTTGGTGAAAAGAGCCGGAAAACAGCCCTAAAACTGGTCGCTAAAGCAACAAAATCGAGCCCCGGAGTTGCTCACTTTAGGGAGTCTTTCAGGGCGTTTTTGGTCAGCTTGAGGTCCAGCCCCACAGGGCTGTACAGTAAGAGGGTTTGTACAGTAAGAGGGTGAACCCTTCTACTGTTACTGTTCTTGAGGCTCAAGGCGACCCTGCGCTTTCCTTGTTCCAAAGTCATCATGTCTGCCGTTCGACTAATGTTAGGGTCCTTATAGCAAAATTGCGAAGACGATAACATAGCTACACACCCGAGAATTTTTGACCACCACCACGTCGAAAGGCTTCAAGAGTTCACGAATGATCTACGTCAAGCTCTCCAGGGCTCTTTACCCCCCCGGACTTGCCCTTATACTGCCGTTCATGTACTTCTACTAAGGTGGGACGAAGACGACCTTGGCGTCCACAGAGAAATTTCGAGACTGAGGAGTGTCTTCCAAGACCAATTCCGGTTTGAAGTGGAAGAATGGAATATTCCGACCTCAGATCCTTATCATTCACTCCAGGATAAGATCTTTCACCTCCAGAAATCTCATCAGACTCCATCAGACCTGTTGATAGTTTACTATGGTGGGCATAGTGACCCAGATACTAGGCGAGGCCGCAGTATTTGGCACGCGTAAGTCTATAGAAACCAAAAATGGACCATTCCTCAATCTCCCGCTATTGACACGCTGGGTAGAAATCGCTCGGCGACATCACCATCACTAGAATGGTTCAACATACAACCCATCCTCTTAACCGCCAAGCCTCATGTGTTAATGATACTCGACTGCTGTTTTGCAGCAAATGCTGCTAGAGATACAACGGAGGGTTCCTCAAAAGAACTTTTGGCAGCTTGCGGACGGGAGAACCCAACTCTCGGCGTTTGCATGCGCTCATTCACTTCCGTGCTTATAGAAGAACTGCAAAGTTTCGAAGGAGCCTCCTTTACTGTTGCTATGCTCCATGCTCGCTTGATAACTCTACGACACAAACTGGCATATACGCCCATCTATGCCGCACTTGCCGAAAAGGGTGGTAATAGCATTGTGATCTCGCCATTGCCAAAGATTCCCTCTCCTTCAACGCAGGGATCCGAGAGTCCAACGGGACCTGGCTTCAAGACGGGTATAGCCCCCCCTGAGATTCCAAGCCCGGTCTCGCTTAATGAAAGTACAAGAGTTCTTCTGGCTGTTTCAGTCGCTGAGGATGTTGCACACAATGTGGCACAATGGGTATCTTGGCTCACAACAGCAGTACCATGGGATGTCTCAAAAGTCGATGTTCGACTTGAGTGCATGTATAAGAGCCATTCGACGCTGCTTCTAGTCTCAGTGCCTATCATTGGCTGGAACCGGCTGCCAGGGTCGGCTGCGTATAGGTTCATCGGCTTCATCAAATCGGGAAACTTGATAGTTGAAAAGACAAATCCTGAACCGATTGCGGAGAAGAATCAGCAACCTGTTTCAGATGATTCTGTGTTTAGCAAAGTACCCAGAAAAAACCCAGGGCTGAACAAACTATACAAAGCCCTAGGTGCAGGTTCTGACCGCACATGGACGCCTGAGGATGATAAGCTCCTAATAAGCGCTCATCGACAAAAGATGCACTGGAAAGAAATTGCCTCGAAACATTTTCCAGACGAAACTGCCTATGAGTGCCAGAAACGATACAAAGGTCTCAAGGAGAGAGCAAGCCTGTATAATGATGTACGCGAGGAGATGTGGAAGCCTTTTGCGGATTCACTAGGGGAAAATTGGCAGATCGTAGAAGCGAGAGTACGTATCCTCAGTGCCTTGTCTAGCATGCTTCAAATGAGACTGACGACCAAGCTAGTACCTTCGAGAGGCTCCCATATTTCTTCAACACACCCTTTGGGGATCCTCAACTCCCCAAAATCTCGCCTATCACTACCCACTGACGAGCCCACCTTAAAACCGCTTCCCGTACAAGGTCAGCCTATGTTGTGTTCCACTCCTGGATCCCCACCATTCAGGGATAGCGATGATAGATCCCCACCATTCAGGGATAGCGATGATAGATCCCCACCATTCAGGGATAGCGATGATAGATCCCCACCATTCAGGGCTATTGATGATCGATCCCCACCATTCAGGGATAGCGATGATAGATCCCCACTATTCAGGGATAGCGATAATATCTATGGACGGTGGGAACTTCCATAGATGCCGCCATACATCTCGTCGCTATAGTTTACCACTAATAGCGCCTGCTATCTATAGATATCATCGCTATCCATAGACGGCGACCCTATTTATAGATAGTAGGTATTATTTATTACCGCTACTACTACTATTACTACCACTAAGCACCCTGCTATCAGTACTCTGCTGCCAGTACCTCTCTGTTATTAAAGATATATTGCTATATTAGATTATTAATATTTCTACTATCTACAAGGCCTCCGACATAATAATAAGGTAGAGAATAAGGATCAATTTGTCCCTTAATAATGAGACCTGGTTGCTAGTAATTGCCCCTATTCAGCTACGCGATCGCTTTGTTTCCTCTGTGGCAGTGAGGTGTTAGTAATAAGGTACTGGCAGCGAGGTATTAATCGTGGGGTGCTTAGTAGTAGTGGTAGTGGTGATGGTAGTGATGGTGGTGGTGGTGCTAAAATCGTGCCTACTATCTATGAATGGCATGGCCATCCATGGATGGTAATAATATCCATGGATGGCAGGCGCTATTGGTGGTAGAAGCTAGTGATGAGATGTATAGCGGCATCTAGGGAAGTTCCTGCCATCCATGGATTTCCCTTTCATCCATGGATGGCAGAATCCACCAATGGAATGCAACACCTATGATGAATGCCAACATTCGGCGAGACGACTACCAAACCAGCCCGTCAGCGCAGCACTTTCCTTCCTCGTATCCTTCTCATCACGCACGATTGTCCACTACAAACCAAGGGCACACCATCGTACTGCCTGATCCCGCCCCACCAGAGGATCTCCCTCCCCATCCCCCCCCTAAATAACACACGGATACCCACTCGGCTTCGCCCCACCCCTCCCCCCATTCTTCATTCACACCCCCCACGGCATATCAAGCCCACAAACCGGAATCGTACACAACCCCGGCGTCTGAATCCCATCCTCAAGATACAAATTCCCCGTCTTCCCACCACCACCATCCCCAACACCACCTACCGGCATCTGATACCCATTCTCATCCCCATTCAACAAATACCCCTGCACAGCACTAATAACCAGATCATCCCTCGTAACGCCGCCCCATTGCGTGCCATCCATAGTGCTTATACCCGGGAGTTCGGAAATTGCTTTGTTGGGGCAAGGGAAAGTTGGAAGAGGGACTTCGCGGGGTGAGATTTCGAGGTTTTGGGTATCGCGTTTTGAGTAGGAGAGGGGGCAAGGCCCGCCCTTTACGTTGAAGAGGTAGTAGGATTGATTGTTGTAGCAGACGGCTGAGGCGGCGGCCACGGAGTCGGAAACCCATTGTGACCAGGGGTTCTGGGGGCAGCCTGTCGCGTTGTTTGCGGGGAGGCTGGTGGGAGGGGGTTAGAGGGATTTGGTGGGGTGGTGGGGGAAGGAGAGGAAAAGAGGCAGGGTTGCGTACAGAATGAAGGGGTTGACATCTTCGCTGGATGTTTGCCATGCTTTTGGGATTAAGAGACCGAAGAGTGTTTGGGCCATTATACTCTGCACGTCGTAGATGCCTTGAGCGCCTACGCCGTTGTTGAGAAGGGAGCCATTGGCCATTAGGTTTGTGAGGTCTATGATGTTGGGGGTTGTGGAGGAAGAGCTGGAAAAGAGGTTGGAGGTGTAGAGAGCGGTGATGTTTTGCCATTGGTTGACTAGCTGGACTGTATAGTCGGAGAGTGTGTTTTGGGCTCCTAGAGCTGTTTGTGCGCTAGTTGTAAAGAGTATTTAGTTTCGATACTCAATGGTTGGGATTTTGGCTACTTACGATGGCAGGGTCTCTTTTGATAGGGTTAAGACTGAGCTTATGATAGTATTTGCACTACCTTCGGCCCAGCCAAGATTGTTGGGGTCATTAGGTTCAGTAAAGAACGGGATGTCCTTGAGAACTGTTCAGTGTCAACAATTTATCTTGGTAGGCTAATGTTTCAAAGCGGAGGCAAACCTTTGTTCCAGACAGCGGCCGATATAAGTGATAGGCCAAGTCCCAGTATATCTAGAAAGATATTGAGCGCAGACTCTGGGTCATCGATAGGGGCAAAGGTCGATTGGAATGCGCCAATTTATCCTATAACGAAAGCTTGAGCGTTGCCATTTGCTGAATACTGATTGAATTGGAACTGTGGAATATCAGTGGCCATGCAATACGACAACGAGTGTTGTGGAAGCTGTTTGAAACAGTGGGCTGGCATGGAACGAGGATGACTTGAACTTACATTATGGAAATTTGTAAATGACTGCAAGATCAACCAACCAGCTGGCATATTGGGCGTACCAAAGGGGCCTTTATCGTCTATACCCCCACAATCACCGGTTCCGGCACCACATGGATCCTCACCCATCTTGCCGCAATTCCACTGCTGCGGTCCGTTCCAGTACTCCGAAACATATTGGACGAAGATAAGGCTTTGTGCCCCTGACACGGTTGTCCAGCTTTGAGTCACAACCGCCCATGCATCATCGCAGTCTGCCTCTGCCCAACGAACTGAGGGATCCGCTGCAGGGTTTCCTACATCACTACTATTGCATAGTACGGTGGCGAAGTCTACAAGAGTGGCGTTTGGCGAAGGCGATGCAGATAATAGATACCGGGATGAAGTAATATTCAAAGAATTGATTGACGTTGTTGGAGAAGACCCTCTGGACAGTGATGCGAATGATATAGAGCCTATCGAGAGAGAAGAGGTTGTTAGAGATCTGCTTAATGAGAAGGCTGACGGGCTCGAAGAGCTAGACGACGATGTTGAAAGAGTGGTAAGGCGCAAGGGAATAAGGTGGGTGTTGCCGAATTGCAAAAAGACTGACAAAGCAGCTACAAGATAGATGAGGTACATGGTGCGGTCAACTGCGAGACAAAAGAATGGTTGGCATTTGAGGTGATTGAGCTTGTAAGAGAGCAGTAAAGACAGTGGGATGTCAAGCCATGTCATGAAAAACAGTGTATAGCGAATAAGGAGTGTAAATGAATGAGAGATGCGAAGCATGTGGAAGCGCTCTGCGGATCTGAGGATGCTGCAGATACTTATAACAAGGAATCGTCATTTTGATGGAAAGGGACACTTTTCTATGGCGATCTTAATTGACACTTCTGCTTCTATTAGCTTCATCAGTAGCCTTGACGTTGCGGAGAAGCGTCGGAAACAGCGGTAAGGAGTTCTACCAGCTTTGGTCATCATTTGTTCGCCCAAAGCATGTTTTCGAGGGTCGTAGGTGCCCACGTGCCCCATGAGAAGGTCCTCGCATGGAATTCTCGAAGTACTGATAGCTATCATGTTTGGGGGCCGGGGCCGTATATGTTGGTTTCGACCTTGTTAAAGCGTTTTCGTCGCCTTTCAGAGTTAGGCCGGGCCTTGAGTTGAGTTGAGTTTTGATGTGCAGTCAAGCTTTAGGCTGACGGCGTTCGATAGTACTAAATTGGTGCTCTCCATCAGAAGGGATCTAAAAATATTAATGACCAGTGGGGGTGGGGAAAGCAAGATGGCGGGCAGGACATACCCTACGGGGACAGATCTGCCGCTTGGAGGGCCGCTGAAGTTTCACCTTAAGAACCACTTGCGGCGAGGGTCTTGGCATAGGGTTTGGTGCTCATCACCAAAGTACGTCTTTGTCTGAAAATGCTTCTGGAAACAATTGGAGTCACTTGGTGCAGAAACATCAATCATTAATCCTCGGAGCTAACATGGTCAATCCAAGTGTGCGTTTCCAGATCACGGTGCCGATACCTCAATATCACGTGCGGACAAATGGATATTATCAGGTGTTGATGAAGTCGGGATTCTGCTCCCATCAGCTTGTAAGCGGCCCGACTGCGTAAACAAACTTGACCATATCCTCTCATTAGGATACCAAGTAAGGCAAGCCTGATTAGTCAGAAGAATGATGAACGTTCACTCAGCTTTGTGTTATTAATGACTAGCTCCTGGGTCTCTTGTAGAAACGCAGGTCGTCGAAGAGGCTACTTGAAGTACCATTCGCACAAGCGTCTGATCCATGTCCGGTACGTGTATGTCCAGCGAGCATTTGTACTTAGTATTCCTAGACTGAAAAGCGAGAGGGTATAGCCCTGGGACACCACAAAGATCGGGGGAAAGATATTATCAGTCAGATTGTTAGATGAACAGGAGCATGATAAGACGAACAGCAACAGTCGGTGAATTCGAAATGTTTGCAGCCTGAGCGAGATTAAGTAATGCCAAGGAAAGACCATTCTAACTAATTCGTAGAGCCTGATCTAAGCAATGAGCGGGCATTTGAGTGGTCATTATATGCGTTTAAGCAAGTCTCGCAGGACAAATCGCTACTTGTGCAAAGTAAGCTCAATAGTAAGTAAATTCCTGCTGGTCGAACAGCAAGTATCGGCTTCAAGTTTATTAAGCCTAAATCTTTAGTACCAGCTGCGGTCCACGTAGATGGAATGGCCTACATAATCTCTCAACAAGTGAGTCGGCCCCATCTTTCATCAACCTTGCCCAATGTTTAGGAATCGCATTGAAAGACCAGACCGCTTGAGACGTCGTGATCGTTCGCCATGCCTAGCACTCCTAACGTGCTAGCGTATAGTGACCTCTTGACTATGCGATCTTTGAGCTAGTTAGAGAGCAGCTTTCTAGAATGGTTTCTTACACTGTGTGATCTGACTGCGCCATCATGGCCTATCAACCAGTTCCACGCTGCTAACCTCAAGATCCAGCTTTTCTCGGAAGCCTGGCCTAAATGGGGAACCATATTTAATGCGTAATTCGTCCCATAAGCATGATGTATGATAATCACCAAAGTCGCCTCCAGAACAAAGACAGTGGCGAATCTCACGGATTGCCCAATATCGTGTAAAGGTAGTGTGATAATCAGCATCCCCGCCGCTAAGAACGAAAAGCCCCCGCTCGCACATATATCTAGTTTTCTCGGCAGGAAAGTTGGATTCTACCCGCCATGTCTTGTGCTTCACTAAGTCCACGATATCCGAAGGTTGAAGAGCAAAACGACAGTAGTACAGTAAAGAGAACCAACTCTCAAGGCCAGCTTCAACGTCGTCGTATGGAAAACGGTCTGCAGCTTCAGTGGTCCAAGACTCCAACGCACTAAATGGAACAACCTTTTCGAGAAGGAAGTAGTACAGGAAGTCAAAGACCTCGATGCAGTCAAATTGAGCATAATCCCTGAGTTGGACAGGACGGCCATTCAATACAATGACGTGCTTGAACCATAAGTCGCTGATTATACAGGAGAGTCTGTCGCCAATCAAATTCGGCGGTTTGGTTTCCGCATATGGTTGATCACGCGAATACACTGCGTGAGATCGGGCTGCAAGTGCAATGGAATGCAAACACAAGGCTTGATGAAAGCGGGCCTTGAAGTCAGGGCCGTACTCATGATTGGTATTGCTCTCAATCGCAAGCTCTGGGCTCTCCTCGATTATGGGACGGATACCATTCGGCTTCAGAAATCCCGGCCATTGAGAGACAAATTGGACTTTATATTCCTCAAAGTCTCTTGATATAGCCTCGTCAAGATAGAGTTCCCGTAGGATGCCCAGCTTCCGCCATCTTATTGATATCTCGTCGATCTCGACATCTGTCAACCGTGTGTCTGTGTAGTCTTTCTCGAAGCAATCTAGGCACACTAACCCGCTAAGTCGAAGTTCATCTGGCGGGTCACCGTCGTATTCGCGGAGGACTTTGGCAGCATCTTCCCAGGCATGGAGGAGATTCGAAAGACAAAGGTCGTATTGATATACAGGCGAGCGGGTCTATGTTATATCAGCCAAACATCATTTCTAGAGCTGCGGACGTCCTCACGATGATGAGCCTCTTGATGCTTGTTTGGCAAGTCGTATATACGGACCGGAGTACTCGACACGTATATGACAAGGATTGAGCGTCATCAAGGTCAGCTAAGAGGCTGAAGATGGACACTTGAAGTTCGACTGGGAAATTTGGTAGAGATCGGTCCATTCTGACAAAGCGTGGTACAGATTTATGAGGTTCAGGGTGACAACGTCGGGAGGATAATGAAGCGCTGAGAAGCCCAGTAGGGGGTTTGAAATGATCTGTATGTCTTATGCCATGTCATCAAAGGCCATCGGTATTGATCGTGCTGATGGTGTCGATCGTGGGGTTCGTAGGTCCTAGAAGAGTTCACCCCCAACCACACAGCCCTACAGGGCTGATACGAGACTCCCCTAGAGATACCCAGAGCTGGTCGCCTACTACGATAGGGATAGTATTAAATAGTGGTCCGGGAGCCCGCAAATCTCTACGCCAAGACTCGCGGGCTCCCGTACTAACTCTATAGTACTACCTTGGGCAATGAGATTGGTGTGGATTCTCTTCCCCTTAAGCCCAGACCAGCTTTAGAGTCCGCTTAAGGGTCTTTTCCTTGCTCTGAGCATGGCGCTATGGGTCTATAGGGTCGGCTTTGAGCAAATCTCAAAACAGTAAGATATGCATGTCTCTAAGCCAGGAGTTGCCATTTCGCACTTTATCACGCCTGGTTGAGCACAGTAATACCATTGTAAACACTCTAACCTCCGCAGCAGACACATGAACAATAGCACGTCTATCTGATGGGATCAGGGTTCATGTATCAGGCCTCACAAAATTACAAGACAAAGTAAGACTTGGATTGTGCAATTGTCCCTCCAAAAGGATAGCTAACTTTGACATTTTCTTGGGCAGTCTGAGCCAAATGGAAATAACGAATGATCTATTGATATCTTACAATCTAAGATATGATACAATGGGCGTGACTGATACTTGTTAAGTGAATGCCTGTTGGTACACTACAGTAATCTTATTGGAATGCACAAGGCATGTAGGAAATTATCTTTCTGATTTGAAAGTCCTAACACTTGCAGAGAATTTTATACAGTTCTACTGATAACCCAACTTTGTTTTCTCATGTTTGTTGTTAGAGATCCTTGAGCCCTTTTACTTTTACAGTGCTCTTAATGGTAGATGCTGGACTTTTGCAATATGCCATTACAATAATTGCCCTTGATATTCCAAGTGATCAATATAACAATGCAGCTAAGGTTTAAATCATGTGGATATATAGGGTTTCCACTTTGCGTTAGAACAAGGGTATGGAAGTGGTCTCTTGAGCTTTTCTAAAAGTTCATAATTTATTAAAATTTCTAGGATGATTAGTAAACCTTCAGCTGTTTTCGAAAGTAAAATATGCTTTAAGTAGGCATCACGGAGTAGCGAGCTCGATTTAGACGATGTTGATCTCTTTTGTCCTCCACTTGCTACCACTCAGATCTAAGGCTGATGCTTGCGGACTCACAGACGTCACTGTGGATTGAGAACGGACGTATTGCCGAGCATAGGTCCCTATCCATTACATCATTAGCCATACTGTACTTTAACGATGATCAACGGAGTTGGAGAGGGAGAGAGGTCTTACCGTAAGTACTAAATTGCGGGTGTTAACCCTCCAATCGCCGCTTGATACTCGCAGTAAGGTATCCTACTAGCGTCAGTCACTGCGAATAAAAGTAAATGGAATATGCCCACTTGAAATTGTCCGTAAACATAGGTTGCCTGTAACCGACGGTCATAATTAGCAAGCAGCTTCAATGAGTGCAACCGTACAAGCTAGCAACTGAAAGGCAATAGAGTATCTCAAGGACACCATGTGTTACACAGCGGCTGAACCTTAACTTGCTTTGAATGCAATAACAATGACATACCTCGCCGTAGTATACCCCTTTGCCAAACAGAGTCGCAGTGAAGTAGGTCAAACTCTTAGCCTGACCTTCTCCCGTGATCTCAACAATTTGTGTACCGTACGCGTGCTGGCTATGCGTGTTTGCGGAAGCGGCCGCTAGGGCCTGCTCGAGCACAGATAGCGGCGTAAGCAAGCCTATTCCGGCGACTGGGTAGTCTGCGAGAACATCCTCAGTGAAGACCAGGGAAAGAGCCGAAAAGTTGCCCCCGTCGACTGCGAGAGGGTACAAGGCGAGGGTGTTGACGATCTGAGCAATCTCGGTGGCTGGCTGGGGACATGCAGCTAAGGCATAGGCGGCTGTCCAGGAGGAAGAAGGGATTGCGGCAGGCAGAGCTGTGGTCGTAGAAGCAGAGCTCGAACTGGCGAAAAGAGTGACCATAAAGCTTGCTAGAAGCCCAATAATGCTGGGATACTTCATGATGATGATTGTAACTGATCTTGTGAGATAACAGATATGCAAAAAGGAAGAGCTGGAAACGAATGATGATATTCGATCGACGCCTGGGAAGCCAACTGAAAGTAAAGAGTGTGAAGAGGTGTGTGTGTTGAAAGATGGAAGAAGAAGCGACGGAAGATATTTAAGTAAAGTATTGACACTAGGTCAGATCTGGCTGTCTGAGTGAATTTTCACCCCTGCATAATATAACCAGAAACAAGCAATCCCCGGAGTGATAGGATTGGTGACGTCCCGCATGCTCCTGTGGAATATTTGTCATAACCACTAATCACGCCCAACTGTATACTTCGTCCTGACGTCTCCTGAATCGGATCTTCGGCTCTCTTGTCAAGGCAAATGGAGATATTAGACCAAGGTCATCGGAAACAGCTGACTGGGATAAGCCGTCATGCTCAGAGGTTTCCATCAAGCTGAAACTATGACACCTTCTCATCTCAGGCATTCGGGTGGTGTTTCAAATCCAATCAGCAGATATTAGATGGCAATGAACACTATGCTACTATGAGTTGAAAGGCCTCGAAGCCTCCAACGACATAGCGAACCGCTCCCTCTAGTCACCGCCGAGTCCCTGACATCTGAACGGACATAGATTACACGACAGTGAACAGAATGCACCAGCTCGGGTGCCACTTAGAGATATGCTTATGAGGCAGATTCCATCGGATTATGCCTACATGTCACCCTAAATTGAATGGGAAACAGTCCTGCGAGGCTCATGTCTTCAAATATGTGGTGTGGATATATTGAATCTCTCATAGAACTCCATGAATGGCTGGAGCTAGCGAACTATGCTATACACTTTGGCCAGGGTATGCTGTGTGTTAGAGCAGTCGATGTAAACATTGAAATCTTAAGGGTAGAACTGTTCCTGTAGAAACTCTTACGAACGTGACGACACGCTTGGCGCGACATAATTAAGGAAGATAACTTCGCGTGCGCGTCCAATGTTCTGTCAACTTTCTTCTGCAATGTTCATTACACACATGTAGCTCACTTTTCGTGTGGCAGGCCCTCCGTCATAGTTTGAGATATACGCTGACTGCCGTTTCAAGAGTAAAGTCTGCCCTGCCAGCCCACCTTCAGCGCTCCGTGCGGACTGAATGCTTATTGGTCATTTGGAAGTCTAGTTAAGGAGAGGTTCGGCATCCAAAGATATTGCAAAACCATTTGTCGGTATCTGTTATTTGCGTGCGTCCGAGCTATGGCCGCCGAAACCGGACTCTGCAGACTTGGCTCGTGGTGTGGCAGAGCAAGTCCAAGCTCGTTTAACAAGAACATTTCCTGCCCACTTCAGTACTCATTTTCTAGGTGCATACTGGTCAAACCGAAAATGGATTGGAAGACGCTGTCGGGAATGGGCAGAAAAGCACCAAGGACATATCTTGGGTACCAGCCATGCCTACCGCAAGGTATGCAGTGAAAGCTTACCCCACCGACCGTACCTGGTAGTTCGGTTTCCTTGCAGGAGTCCGGCGCGCTCGGCTTCGTTCTGAGCCCTACAAAGACGCAGGCAGGCCACTTCAAACTTCGGTGCTCCGACGTCCTCGTCATGGAGGATTTGCCATCTCCACCTTCTCACCAATGCCGCGAAAGATGATTAGTGCTGGTGGTCAGGAAAGATTGGTTCAAAAGAGAGGAACAAAGTCTGCTTATATGGTGTCATGTATTAAGATCTGCAGAACCGTGGCCTCCTACGGACTTCTCCGCATTTCTGCAATGTTGCCAGTAGCGCCCCAAGCGGGAGCATTCCGTCTAGAATATCAATTGAGCGGACCAACCAACCAATGTCGCCAAAAGACGGAGCCATGTAATCAATTAGTAGACGGGCTCAAATGTCCGGACTTTGGTCGAACGACATGTTAGTGAGTCCGTTAAACAAGGTTGCGCTAGGAATGATCCGAGATGCAGGATTCGGTCACTTTGTGGTGACGACTGGTAGAACTGATATATAAGTTCCATAAGTGGACATGGGAAGCTGAATACCTTGCGGAATTTCCTATAAGCTTTGAGACCTGTCGGATCGGAGTCCATAAAAACGCAGATCTCTCTCAAATAGGATCCTGCGAGTACGATAATGGCTTCCTTTGTCATCAATGATGTCCGAATCTTCACTGGAGAAGAGGTGCTGGAGTCTGGAAGTGTCCTTGTTGAAGATGGCATCATCAGATACGTTGGCAGAGAGGCTCCAAGTGGAGATCTGCCCATCATTACTGCTTCGAACTCAACGTTGATTCCAGGCCTTATTGATGCGCACATCCATGCGGACAAAGGCAAGGTCTTGGCTATCGAGCAGTCTCTTCGCTTCGGAGTAACAACGGTCCTCGATATGCACAACGAGTCTTGGAACGTAACAAAATTGAAGAAGATAGCGGCTGAGAGGAAAGATGTTGCGGACTTTAAAAGCGCCTGCTTTGCTGCAACGGTCGATAAAGGATGGCCTGAGGCGATTGTTACAATGCATGATCATTCAGAAGAGGTTAGATCCGTTGTATTAGTGAAGTAAGAGTCGACAGTAATAAAGGTAGACATCCAAAGAGATAGCTAAATGGCCTAAATTGAAAAATACAGAGGATGTCGAGCCTTTCATGCTCGAGAACATCAAGAATGGGTGTGACTATATCAAGTTGAGTAAGCCACTTCAGTCCATCCAACCGCTTTAGAAATTTACGGAGAACAGTGCAAGAAAGCGGAAGGGTGATGGGACAGTCGTTCAATGTCCCATCACTTTCCCTGCAATCCACTGTTGTGAAAGCAGCACATGAGTATAACCTTCTGGCGGTAGCTCACTCATTGTGCCTGGAAGATACAGTAACAATACTCAAGGCAGGAGTAGATGGCATGATGCATACTTTTGCTGATAAGCCACCAACCGAAGAACTTCTTGAAGCTTACAAAAAGAATGGCGCGTTTTGTGTCCCCACTCTCGGCGCGCTTGCCTCTACTACTACGGAAGGAAAAACTGTTCAAGAACTGTTTGCGCACGATCCAAGAGTCGCAGGTCTCCTTGAGGAGACGCAAAGGGAAAACATGTGCCGCTGCATGGAGTTCGCAGCCAAGACGTCAAAGATGGAAAATGCTTACGAGAGTGTACGTCAACTGAGGGCAGCAGGCATTGAAATTCTATGGTGCGTGCTCGCTTCATATTCCTCATATGTCTTCCCGAAAAGCCTAATCAGATTCCTATGATATAGTGGGTCAGATGCAGTAAGCGCAGCCCACGGTACAGCCTGGGGCCTCTCTACGCATTTGGAGCTACACTACCTCGTGAAACACTGTGGCTTTACCCCGGAAGAAGCACTCCGTGCAGCCACAAGTGTCAACGCGCGGAGATTCAGACTCGAGGATCGTGGACTTATTGCCGTTGGCCGCAAAGCAGATCTTATACTTATCGAAGGCAATCCGCTTGAAGACATTGGCAACACTTTGAGCCTGAAGGGAGTCTGGCGCGATGGGCATAGACTATGAAGCAACAAAGACGCTGTGACTTATTGGCTGCCCTTATTCGATTTCAGTACCTCAACGTAGCTAACGATGAGTCTCAATGCAAGGTTCAATTGGGGCAGGACATCGGTTTATCGTGTCTTTGAGTAAGAAACTATCATGAGTCATTCGTATAATTGTATTGTCACACGTGATCATGCAATTTATCATCGTTATCGAGCAGCAAGTCTGTTCTTTCGAGGGATTATCAAGCAAATGAATCATCTTACCCAAGGGATGCTAAGGTCCAAATCGAACTTGTTGAGAAATTTTGGATTGCAACCCGGGCAGCTTTTGTTTCATTCTTTTACAGTCGTAGTGAACACTCATTCCTACGACTCCATATTCCAAAGCGTCTGTATAACAAACCTAAATAGCCTTCAATCACACGCAATGCCCCTGATGACAGGGAAATGATAGTCTTAACATATCCTGCAACTAGTGGCTTGCTGCAGCTTCCCCCATTGTTGCATAAATTGCTGATAAAGCAGTCGTGACGGGCAACACATTACCTTAAATGTTATCCCAGACTCATCAGGCATTCCATAACAGTGAACAGCGGAAAATTTAATTTTCAGACTTTTCAAACCTAAAATCGATAGAGTAGTATCACTCAACCTCACTGCCAAGAGAAGTCCCCTTAATCTCCCCATACCCCACCCAAACCCTCTCAGCCCCTGGTCCCATATCCCTATACACATTATAATGGCAACTTCTATTTTGGACAACGAATGGCATAATCATTGGATGAGTAGTAACCAACTGGATCGCGTTCGCAATCAATATCAGATCCTCCCAGGAACCATACACCTCTCCGCATTGGTTATACCACGTGAAAAGCAAATATCCCGGTAGAGCGTAGTAGTTACATCTTTGCTCAAAGCGTTGTGGTGTGGGAATTTCTTGACCCACCTTCTCCTGCAGTCCACGGTTTACGAGGTAAAAGAGATTTATAAGTGCGTTTTCATCGAGGGAATGGCGGAAGTCGTTGAGGTGCAGTTGGTAGGGACTGTTGTGTCCGACGGGATATGAAAACTCATAGCTCGAGGCATTCACCTCATTGCCAACAGAAGTCCCCTCAAGCGTCACGTTGTGTCCGACGGGATATGAAAATTCATAGCTCGAGGCATTCACCTCATTGCCAACAGAAGTCTACTCAAGCGTCACGTTGTGTCAGACGGGATATGAAGATTCTTAGTTCGAGGCATTCACCTCGTTGCCAACAGAAGTCCCCTCAAGCGTCACACCCCCCACGTAAACCCTCTCAGCCCCTGGTCCCATATCCCTATACACATCACAAATGCACTTTCTATTTTGATACTGCGATGGCATAATCCCTCGCCCAGTAGTGACAGTTCTGAGCGCGTTTACAATCGGTATCAGATCCTCCCAGGAACCATACACGTCTGCACATTGGTTATACCACGTGAAAAGCAAATGTCCCAGTTCATCGGAGTAGTCAATTCTTTTCCGAAAGACTTGTGGTATGGCAGATCCTCCTTCTGTGTCCGCCTTCTCCTGCAGTCCTTCGAGTACTTGGAAATAGAGATAGAGAAGTGGGATTTCATGGAGGGGAAGGCCGAATTCGGTAAGGTGCAGTTGGTAGGGAGTGTTTTGTCCGACGGGATATGAAAATTCAAAGTTCGAGGCATTGTCGCTGTGCCCTCATTAGTGAGACTAGATAATTCAAGGGCCGGCTTTAGAGATTTCCACATACCTAGCTAAGGTATGATTGCTATAAAGCAGCTGCAGTGACTCCTGTTGTTCCTGGGTCTTGTTGTTGTTGCTAGATTGGGTGCTGTTGTCGGGTAATTGAAGCGGAGCCGCTGCAAGAGAAATATCACTCATCGATAGCGGAGAAGGAATTGCAGTAGCGGCTGGACTGGCTTTCAACACATAGAGTAAGAGAGTAATGCAGCCGCTGGAAAAGAACATGGTCACAGGTGGACAAGGATGTTTCATCTAGATCCATGTCTCAGACATGGGACGAGCAGTTATTTATGCTGTCCCGTATTAAATGGAAGTCGCGTCGTTGCGCTCGCCTACACGACGCGGGGTCGTGTTCGCATATATTCGTTTCAGTGGGTGCGTGCCTTGTCAATAGATGCGCTTAGTAAGGCGCGGGTAGTTGGGGTTGTATCATAAAGCTCTAATACTGTAGTAGAATGCCTGAGTTAGGAAATTCTAGAATTGTGCTCGGTTATCTCAAATTCGTTTAGCATGGGGAAAGGTGTAGTTTTTGAAGCCTTTCCGAATTCGGCAGAAATGTTGTACAAGGGCTCGACATGGATGTTGTGGGAGTCCGCCTAAGATCCAATTGAATGAAATGTCAAAGGAATCTTTTAACTTGGTGTCCGATTTCATATGGTATCTGCTGACGGACCATGGTTGACCGGTGCCTACCACGACACCACACGATTGAGTCTTTCTGAAAACGCGAAGCAGCATGCAAACGGAAAATGGCCAAGTCTGGGACCGCTGTGAGAACAAAATTGGTTTTAAACGAACTGCAGTAAGGTGCAACCTGCGGTTGGCTTTTGGGATAGCACTTTCACCTCGAGGCCCATGGAAATCAGCTTAGCAGGGTTACAATGTCAAGTCATGCATTGTGCGCCTTTGACAGTAAATTATTTATTATGGCATTAATTTCTTTCAAAGTCTATCAGACGACTTTGATGAAAGAGTCGTATTAGTGAGCTTCGTATGCCTCCACGTAGCGTCACCCATAACAAGATGTTGTATTAAAGCGACTGCCCCTTCGGCACCCGAGCATTCATATTAGAGGTAGCGTCGAAGAGCCTTTCGAATCGCCATGTCAGTATAAGAGATATAGATTGGCGTATTTCGTGATGCAACATACAGTCGGGTAAATAAAGCATGTGACTCCAACGAAAACTAGCTCATGCTCTATATAAGACCGTTGCTGTTGGGAAGCTGCTATAGCTGATGATAGATGCTGTCGCAGTTGTGGGTGGGAGTATCGAAGTGGCGTTAGGAAAAGGATAATACGGTGAAATATATGGTGTGGCAGAGACGGTGACTGTGAGCAGAGCAGTAAGGAAGACCTAACAAAAGGTAAGCATTTTTTGTAGACGAATGAATACATTATTTCTTCATACCTTCAGGAAATGCATTTCTAGCGAGGCCCTGCGAACACTTTTTGCTGCGTCTAGAGCAAAGAGGAAGGATTTGAGGCGAGGTTTGTAACGAATGTTCGCGCCAAGCAGAAGGTCAAAGCGATGCTTATTGCAATTTATTGGTATGGAGGTGATAACGAAAGTGCAGCCCAAGATGTGATGAGAACCAAAACGACAAGTGAAGACTGGAAAATGCTCGTATTTGCAGTGATGAGTAGTCCGGCAGAAAGCCGAAACTCTACATTGGGCCACGCTATTGCAACACCAACCAAACACGGAATAGGAAACATGCATCTGTATGCCCCGACTCCTGCAGGCGCACAATTTGTTTCCATTCCTCACCTCACATTAATCGGTTATCTGTGGGCGGCTTCCTTATGTGGAAATTGATGCCTACTATTCTGCGAATTAGCGCATCCGCCAGTGCTAGCAGCGAATAGCCTGATATTGGATCTATCCGGCTCTCCACAAAGCTTCACTGGGCGCTTTTACCCGCATTAAATACCCGAGTCACTGATTGTCCATTGGGGGACTGAATCTCATGACTTCATCTACCGGAACCAGGAGTGTTGACATTGTAGTCGAGCATGGTCGCAGTAACGTACGCCGGAGGACGAAGCCCGAATATTCATGCGCAATCTCTAAGGCCAAAGTTGACCAGAAAGTTCACGATTGGACCGCATATCTCCTACACAATCTTGAGCATATTAATGACGAAAGGCAAAGCAGCTCGAAGTATGGGGAAAACCATTACCAAACAAACGTGGGAAATTATTGACGATAAGGCATACCACCATCATTTGTGTTTGTTTATCGTTCAAGAAACGGTCACTGGGGCACACCTAAAGACCCTGAACAGGCGGGAGTGCTGTTAAGTCAAGCCTTCCGCTTGTTAGTCTAGACGGTACTGAAATTGCAGCGCTATGAATACGAGGAGGCTGCACATTCGAGAAGAGAGTAATCAATGTGCACTGTGATGCCAAGGCGGAATCAGCGGGGTGAAGTCCTTGAGTGTCATTCGACATGTGCGATTAATAATCATGTCTGGTGACAGCGATGAACTGGCGTATTATCTGCTCGGAGAGCCTGCCAACACACCGTCTGCCAGCGTGATATGACTTCAGTACGCGTAACGTATGCCGTGTCCTCTTATCTTGCAGTTAAAACCCTAATTAAAGCGACCGGTAGATACACATCTCTTATAATCTCGATCAGCATCCATAATGTCCGGGGTCCCCAGTCCGGCAGGAAAGTCAGCTGATCTCCCATGTCGAATTAACCGGGATTCCGCTCACATCTCGCCAGCGTCCAGCACCTAATGGAGGAGTAGCTAAAGCAAGACTAGGCACGGTACGAGCGCTCGTCTAGACCAGTAAAGAGCCCAACTCACAACCTATAGATAAGGAACATCATCGTCCACACATCCTCTATTTTCGGAGAAGTTCTGCTTCGTGCTCGAAAGTCCTTGCGAATATTCGAGATTGCTGTTCTCTTGAGGTCAGCAATTGACAAGACATGTAGTACGGGCGACTCAGGACAGAAGAATGTTGATGGTAAGCGGAGCGCGTTTTTGTCCATGACTTTTGGTGGGTCTACGCGCTCGGCGGTAGTAGATGGCCGCAGGGTCATGGAAGTAGAAAGAGTTCCACCCCGGTATACAACCTCCACTAAGAAATACCGGCACCCCACTATCTTCCAGAAGTGGCCAAATTGCGAGGGGCTTTCCATCCTCCGCACAGACCCCCAAGCTCCAAGCCTTACAGGGCTGATTCCCAGTGGAAGCGAAATGACCAACGCTTCCCTGCCCTGGAGCTTCCCGCTCTTATGGGGGCATCTTAGGGGTGTCCACCCTGCAGAGTCACGGCTGTGGCGTGTCTAATACCTTACAGTTGGGGGCGAACTCTTGGAGCTCGGACTGCAGCCTCGATAGATGTTTGGGTGTGCTTGTCAATGGTTACTGGTATTTCTGCGACATCTTTAGTAATGTGCTAATGGCGTTGAAAAAGCTATATGCTCGCAACAATGCCATCCCTATTGTCCATGCTCAGAATGGACAATACCAGCAAATGTCTTCCAAAGCCTGGCGAATGTCCTCGCAGAACGCGACTCTACAGCAACAGCTGGATGGTGTCTTGCGCCCAAGAGCCTAATCGTGTTTCAACAAGCTGATGAAACCTGTACCGGCGGCTTCAGGATGATGTTCGCTGCTGAGACCGTCAAGGATGCGTCTGATTTGGACACGTCACTGTCAATCGATTCTGTGTCTACCCTTTGAGAGAGGTCACTGCCCTAGACATTAGAGGACTCCGCTTCGCAGGCATACCTCATTACGAGTGACAAGTGCATAGACTCATAGCAGAACGATTGAAGTGACTACCCACATCACAGTCTCGGATACTTCACTAACTTTTGGCACCAGGTGACCGTTGGATCTCCACGAAGAGGGAAAACTTTTCCGATGGGTCCAAGATGCTATGCCTCCGTTCTCCGCCCAATCATGCTCCTTCACAACGTCGCTGTAGATAAACCACAAGTCCAGCCTTCAACGACATCTGTGTCTACATCAACCTACTCCTACCAAGCAACCTCCGAGGCCATCTTCTGGGCCTCCTATCTCGAATACAATATCCTCTAAGCCTACAAATGCGTCCCAAGCAGCTATTTGACTGTGATATAAAGATGTTGTTGATATATTATCCAAATGCTGGCACTGGAACGACATCAAATCCTCTAGGTCGTCTGCTTGACTAGCAACGGTCGTCTGCTTGACTAGCAACGGTCGTCTGCTTGACTAGCAACGGTCGTCTGCTTGACTAGCAACGGTCGTCTGCTTGACTAGCAACGGTCGTCTGCTTGACTAGCAACGGTCGTCTGCTTGACTAGCAACGGTCGTCTGCTTGACTAGCAACGGTCGTCTGCTTGACTAGCAACGCGTTCAGCAATATTATTTTGAGGCCTCTCCATAAGCGACCTAGCTAGGCCTATAACTAGGGGCCTTCGCAACCTCGGACCTCATCTGGACCACTCCGAATAGCACTGGACCTGGCGCTATCCAGTAGCGGATGAATCTGCCGGTCTACAAGAGCTACAGCGCCTGTCATTGCTTCGCAGACGACAGTGCAATGGTACGCTGATCAGACCATCGTCGGAGCCGACGAGGAATACTACGTGAATCAGCAACGCAGACCGGTTAGCGGGTGGGGTGCGGTCGTCTAACGACCCAGTGCGTCTTATGACTACGAAGTGTTGCGGCCCTCGGTCATATGAGCTGTTTTGGTTGCACATCGGTTGGATCGATACTGTACTATGCGAGCTTTGAATTCGAGGTGTTTAAGATAACGATGGATGCATGTTCGACGCCAAGAAACATAATTCGATACTGAGAAAGTCTCCTCCGACTTTGCAAAATGTGCTACAGCTCAGGAGGTCCAACCGAAGATCGGATCTTGTTAATCTAGATCGTTCCTCGTGTCGCTTTTCAGCTGGTTAACAGATCCTGGACTTTGAGACGTCATGTAGATGGGTGGATAGCTTTGCACAATCCAATGAGTTGTACCAATTTGGTTGTATCAAAACTGTTGTACTACGGTGTTGGTGCTTGCAAAAGCCCTAGGTGCGACATTTAAGAGCCGATTCAACTTTAGCTTCGATGGCTCCTTCCATCTCTGCATCCATGCAGTCCTCACATTTGAATAAACGCTTCCTGTCTCCCACTAACACTCGCCGATAACTACGCACACATAGATAGCTGTATCTATTACCCGTGTTAACAGCTCTATCCATTCATTCGTTCATTATCTGTCGATAACCGCTTTGCTTCTGCAACTTCAGCTTCGAATTCTTCTGTCCTCGCCGGAGACTTTGAACACTTAACTTACGACGAGAGAACGGACTCACGTCATAGCAAGAAAGGCATCCAGTCTGCTTTTCGCTGCTCGAAGCATATACCAAATCACGAAAAGCAAGCATGTCAACACCATCAGCCCCAAACGCCGTGATCACGTCGCCAAATGTGGCTCCCAAGTCTACATCTACGCTCAAGACAACCGAGCTCCTTCCCATCACCGCCAAGCAAACCGGCAAGATCATGTGCGTTGTCGTTCCCTGCAACGGCAGCCCACCCAAACGCGTCCAAACCTTCCTCATGAGCATCTGCGATGAAGCAGGCATAGAACGTCACTGGCCCGACGGGCGGTACTACTGGGGCGACGAACCACTACGGCATACACGCGCATTACTCGTCCCCTGGCATGATAGTATGCGTCAATTTGCAAATGGATTGTATTTCGTTTTCGGAGGCAATGTGCATAGTGGATTGCCGATCAATAAGCACTTTGCCAGCAATAGGTACGGGCTTCATGGGGATGTGATCATATTGAAGCCTATATGGGATGGGCATCCGGGAGATAATAGACCCGATTATAAGAACGTGCCGGAGGAGCTTTTATATCCAGCAACAATGGCCGGGTTCTTTGCGAAGATTAATAACATGCCGTAGGGGCTGTGCAAGGGGGAAGGATAAGAGTCTCTGGGGATGTGCAGCACGGTCACTGGGATGGAGTTTTGAATTTCATCTGTGTCTCTACTTCAGCTCCCAGTCGATTTACTATCAATGTATCGTGGCCAAGGAGATGAGTGAAGGACAAGCCATAGCGGGTTGTCGATAATGGGTACTAGCCGTACTTTGGAACATTGCTTCGAAAGAGAATAGGTCATTTAGTCAGCCGTCCGAGGCAGGATGCAAGATTGATGATAAGTGACCATCAATTCTTCTGCCCTCTGCTTATCATGTATGCTTGCTGCGTTTAGATCCAGTCTCGTTGCTCAATATTCATTAGAGGTTGCAGCCTCAGTGCGGGAGAGATATCCATGAAGCCCTATGGGGCTAATGCCTAGAGCGAAAGACCCTTAAAGACATAGGATGAAGAGATCTGGCTCTGGGAACCCAGCTGTATCATCTCTGAAGGTAGGGGGATCCGTATCAGCCCTGTGGGGCTATTTTTGGCGCTGAGACTAAATAAAGGTACGCCAAGCCAAGACTTGCGGTGTCGTGTCTCACTATTTAATACTACAGTACTAATTTAGTCCTTTATAGCCTTACGTGACGGACGATCATCTACGGTTCGAGATTTCGATTTCTCTCTTCACGTCATGGATCCAGCTCATACCTAGCAGTCCTCACAGCCTAGATCCTGCAAGGCCTTGCCCCTCTTCCAGTGCTTACCAAGTTCCTGAAACTTCGGACCTTGGTTCAGAGAAGCAGCTGGACGATGTATATGAGGTGTCAACGAATTCAGATCAGCAATATCCTTTCATTCTTTATCATCAGTACCAGGCGGGTATTGATTGGTGTTGATATTGCCATCAATGACAGAATTGTCATCCTGGAGATGGTAGTAGGACTATTGCATTTCCGCCAATGTAACCATCCATGTCAGCACGGAAAATCCGGCAAGAACCTGAAACTAGAGCTTACGGCTGCCAAGCGCATGTTCGGTAACTCGTCCTGCCACTTTTCGACCAATCCGGCCAGACTTCTCACCCATCGCAACACTGAAGAATTGCCAGGTTGGAATAGGATTTCTGATATGTAACTCTGTCAGATGGCATGTCAGATGTCCCAGCCCTAAGCACGCCCTCGGTTGGCGGCTTACGCTCTTGGGTGGATCTACGCCGCAGCAGTTCAGCTGGCTGCGATTACATGCATCTGCATGGATTGTAAACTAGAGTAGGAATGTGAGGCTTCAGCATTTTGAAGCCGAGAAGACCCGCAAAACAGAGCCTCAAAGATGTCGTTCCTTCCTGGACTTTTGGTGCTGCCGCTGTTTCTTATTTACTTTCTGTATGCTGATCTATTTAATCTACAAGACGGACTCTGGAGCTTGCTCCGAGATTGCTAGCGTCCCGCTTTCTCATTCTGTTCACCGCTAGTCCGTTTCACTGGGTGCAGTCAGTTTTGCTCGGCTAGGGCGCTCTATTGAAGATCTTCAAGATTATATTACTTATCTGGGAGGGTTTGATCTTGGCAATGACTTTCGACATTGCTAGTATCACAAATCAAACCTTTCATTCCAATTTGGGGTTTCACCGATCCACTTTCAGTCTCCAGGAAGCTTTATTTCCTGGGCCTGCTTCAGCGTTCACGTTCACCGACTCATCTTCCAACAGCTCGAGCTACCTCTTCGCGGACGCCTGTAACCTCGGGGATGGGACTCAAAACTGCACGGCATCATGCTTGAGCAACAGCACGATGTTTACAAATCTACAGAACCTACATAATTGCGTGGCGTACCAGAATGTAGCCGAAGAATTTCAGAAAAGCAATTTAACCAAGGAGGCGCAAGATTTGGCTGAAGCGCTCAACATAGAGCCTGCAGACCCGAATTCTACTCTAATTCGCAATATTACACAGACTATCCAGACCTGTCTCGTTGACTACTGTAAATCCATACCAGGGTGTGAAGATGGATATCAAATAGTCGATCCCACCTCTGGTAAAAACCGTACCTCTCCATTTCAGCCCGGCAACGATTTCGACCTCTATACAGACGGAGAATATTTGGTTGGTAGTATTTGTGGTTCTCTTCCCCTTCAGATCAATACAGATGTTGGTGGTATAGGGGTAGGGATGCCGAAGGCCGTTGAAAGAGTTTACTAACATTGGGCAGATCTATATTGCCTACTTGATTCAGGCTGGCCTGGCATTTCTTGGGTTCCTGGCCGCTATGTTGTATGACTCCT
Organism: Cladonia rubrotincta; assembly: GCA_963971245.1. NCBI lineage: Eukaryota > Fungi > Ascomycota > Lecanoromycetes > Lecanorales > Cladoniaceae > Cladonia > Cladonia rubrotincta. The sequence goes on along the minus strand of OZ020202.1, from coordinate 1,841,621 downwards.
GGATATACTATGGATATGTTATCGTACTTGCTATACCGCACGGGTTCAGAAAAGCAAAAAAAAAAGGCCCAAATGACCCAGTTGCGCAATAAAGAACACTTGTGCCGCTTAGTTGCGGCCTTAACGGACTTTCAAAAAGCGCAGTCTATCTTTATGAGTTCGATTAACATCGCGGCTCTGGTGGCAACGCACAGAGGAACCGTCGATCCGCAGAGTATAGATCAGCTCTTCCTTACTTACCGTTTCACCGTGATAATCGCGCTCGGCGGCTTGGTCCCCGTCACATTTACGCTATTCACGTTATACCTGGTGGACATGTGCTCGTGGTATCTTATCTTCTTGTCTAGTGTGAGCATTTCTCTGTCAACTGCAACTCTCTTGACAATCGGCCACTTCAATCCTCACCAACATACTCTCGAAGATCTGAGCTCCTACGCCTCGTCTGACGGACCTCCTAGTTGCAATTCTTGGCGACCAGGAGCTTACTGCTACACGTCAACACCGACATCTCCTGTCGCCGAGGATGTAGCGTGGAGCACCTTGGGATTCTGCCTCTTTATTCTGGTGGTTATCATGATAGAGCAAAGCAAGATCTTAACGAGTCAGCCAGCTCAGCATTACTTGAGTTGGACGTCGAAAAAGTTGGCCCCATGCCTACCTGTCCTTACCGTTCCGGCAAGATGCGTACATAGAGCCATCTACCTTACCAGGAGACGTTTCGGCCACAGATCAAGCCTAGTAGAGCCCTTCAACCCTTACACGGACTACCCTAGGATAATCGGAAGGATTTTCATCGCTATGTTCCATGTTCTATTAACTGGTCTTTACATCATCTGGTTCCTTGGTTTCTGCTTTGTCTTGGCTGCGTACGCATCATTTCATGCCTTGAGTACAAGTTGGGGCTTTGGACAGGTACTTGCTATCATGGTCTGGGCACAACCTCTCTGCGAATACGTGCAACTCGAGTTTAGTAAGTGCCTTACTCCCCGAACATCATTTGGCATACTACGCATTGCTTATACACTGCGAAACTAATCCATCCATAGGAGGAATGAAACGCGGCATGGACCATAAAATAATGCCTCCTTATAGGATCATCAGGGATGACGAAAACCTTAAGGTTGTCGGTGGCGACAACGAAAATGATACTCAGCCCGAAGGTTACGCGTTGAAGCAGCGGAAAGGTCCTTCTGTGAACGTCACGCCTGCTGATGGAGATCTATTTGATCAGAAGACCGGGTATAACACCGTTGATACCACTGAAATCATGCCTGTACAGCGGGGAAGTACGTGGGATTCGCGGCGAGATAATGCTGATTATACAAGGTTGATGGGTTAGGGTTTTCGAAGAAGAATGGGTGGTAATATTGCTATGATTTTGGAACAAGGTATTTCAACGGCCTTTGATTCAATCTGTTTCGCTATGTAATATTGTGATTTCTTTCTAGAGGTGTATTTTTGAGTGCCTCCCATAATGACGGAACGTTTTAGGATTGTACAATATAGTCTAATCGAAATGTTTGATTACATACAGAAGTATCAATCCCTATACTGGAACAGTCTTCGGAGCGGTATAAATCTTCCAACAAGCAATGTGAGCGCCCAAAATTAGATGTTTCTTGCTTTGAAAACAGCCGAACCTCTAGTCAAGAAATAACAGCGCCCGCAATGAGAATTTGAGTGATTCTCGCAGCACCGGACATAGAAATTCTAGGTTCAATCACCTTAGCATCGCACAATTGGCTCGAATGAGCCTGGCTGGGAAGTTGATGGACATGGCTCTTACTTGCCTTTCAGTGGTCCAAGCCCACTGAACGTTTATGTATGTGAGAGATAGCGAAGCATAGGTTAGCACTTCTTTGATGAAAGTGGGGGCATTTTTGCTCATAGCTGTGGTCGAGACCTTGTAAGGGCAGAAGATAGACAGCATCGCAGAATGTCCAAGCCGTTGAGGCCCATGGCCTTCGCGTCTCATTTTCAACTAGCTTCGATCATTGTTTCCAGCCTCTTTCCTATGATGGATATTCATAGGCTCACCTCTCGAGACAAGTCTTCATCGGTTCCCTCTCGGACATAAGCGTGTCCGTATCGGTATCTCTTTCTCGCGCAATAGGCTTTCTAGCGGCGTACTGAGCCGCATAGTTGGCAACGGCGTTGGTGGCCTTGTAGTATTGCCTCTGTTGCTGGTAGATCTCATCACCGGGAATACTCTGCTTCCACCTCTGCCCTCCTTATATGACCAGCCATGCGTGTCTTGGAAAATCGAGAGTCCGCCGCCGTACAATAGATGCAACTCCGATACGATCTTGGGAGGAAAGGCAGCGGGCTTGGCACCAAGCATTACCGAGGCTACGTAGAGCTAAGGCCTGCAAGAGCGCCAGATTTTCATCCCGGTGCTATGTCTGATTCAGGCTATACCAGTCCTCCTAGCCTCGCCCTTGACTGCTGAAGAAATTTTGCCATCGATGCCTTAGCACACGACACGCGTTGAACCCACAACAAGCTCCCTCTTCTGGCGGCCAAATTTTGAACTCATGGCGTATATGTTGCCCAGCACCTCGGAAGACTCGCCCAAGGGAGCGTGTTTATGGAGTCATATATTTCCTTCCGGCAACCTCAATCTCTGTATTCGGTACCGAAATTTTTTTAGGTGCGTAGGTATAAGGAGCCAGCTAGGGCTTGAGATCTCTTGACGGTCAGCTCGGTAGGGAGCGCAAAGGCGCATGATATTGCCAAGTTGATCCACAGCGGTGAATTGGATGTGGCAATAGGCTTGGAGTTCTGGGGAATGCTGTTACGTCGTAGCTAATCGCCGTTCGATGCTCTCAGAAGTAGGGAGTCGTGGCCAATATCAGGTGCTCGTGCCTGCCTATGGTTGCGGCTTGAAGGTATTGCAAATCTAGCAATGGAAACGCTCATTGCGATCTCTTTGGCTTTCACGTAGGTGCAAAGGCGCTTTGGTAGCTTGCCAATGAGTTATTCGATGGACTGTCGCGAAAAGTCCCCACCTTGCTCCCGCCGCCTAAGGAGCTGAGCGCGAGCATCTCTGCTACAGCGGCGTAGAGTCCGGGAGATCCTGGGATGTACAGCTATCGCAGTGCAGTGATGTTTGTGCAGTGACAGTTGTATGGCAGTAAAGTACTAATATCGGACCGACTGTCAACCGAGATCATTCGGGATGTTTAGTGTGGTGGCAAGCATGCGAAACTTCAATTCATTTGCGAAATCGTCATAGCTACGTACTGCCTGGCTTACTAGGACCCTTAGGATACAGGCCGCTGTGATCTATTTAAGTTATCTCCAAGTACGTCAGCAGTTATACAGTGAGATGCCAACTACGGAGAGTGATGATATAAGTCTTGATTTACGCTAACCGTTTTGGTAAAAGCCCTAACCCTAGCTACAGACAGCCCCCTGGAGAACGCCTGTATGCCCAGGGGCCCATGGAGCGTAGACCAGGATCTTTTAGCGGGCACGATAGGCGAAGGGGCCCCAATTAGCGAAATAAACCGGGGCTAAGAGCCCCTGTGGCCAGCCCCTGAAGCGGGTGGTGTCCAGGCACCTCCTCAGGGGTGGGACTGTAGGGCTGAAATCTTGGATGGTTAGCGCAAATCAAGACTTATATTTTCACTCTCCGTAAAATCGGAAAGAGGGGCCTTAAAGTTACTGGGTAAGTGGAAAAACAGAGGAGATATCACAACGGGTAGCCCGCCTCGAGTCAGGAAAACACACTGGTACAGGCTTTGATGTATGGTGGCCGAGTGTCCAAAAGCCTACCTTACATCATGCTTCGACATTTTCTAAACGAGTCCCTCGAACAATTTTCTCCGCATCCAAACAATTAGCCATTTCATGGACGGCTCAAAGACTTGAGGTACGTTTGAGGTAATGAGGCTTATTGGCTTGAGACGTTTTGTGCTTTCTGCCTTTTCCCACTGCTCGCATCTTTAAGGCAGCATATATCAAAAAGTGGTTCCTTTCCCTTATCGCTGATCATGCGGACTTAGGACTCCATTGCCATCGATGAAACCCATCCAGAAATGTGCCAGAGCAGTTTTTGCTAGGTGTAATAGCTTCAAGAATGGGAAACATCGACATTATGCAGTTTCGAAATGGTTGCCTTCTCAGCTGAGAGGCTTGCTACAGCAGTGCAGTTAGCAGCTTCAGTGGCCAAGTAGTAGGTACACTCAACCTTACCCGACACATAATACGTGACTTCGGTTTCTCCCTAGCCGACAAATCACGAAGTGCTTATTTCAGAAGCGCCTTAATCCAGCCAGAGCCACCCAGAAGAATTTACATGCAGCTACCCGGACGGGGGGAAACGGGTTCGTGAATGTTCGCGCTTATTAGTATGGGGAGGCTTGCGAGATGCAGGAAGTACGCATCGCTTAGCATGCAAGGATCGCTGACCAGCAATGGCCGATCCGCTGTCAGCCATTTGCCAGGATATCCAGCCGCAGTAGGCGTTGGCCCATTCGCAATTCAACTAAGGGACTTCAACACGGCGCTGCCGTATGTATTGACTGGATCTTCTGATTGGAGTAGTAGACTACTTGTGGTCTGTGAAGGAAATTTAATGCCGGGCAAATTGTCTCAATAGGTGAGCGCCTTATTTGGCGTATCTCGATCTCTTCTCTCAGTCTACTGGTTGGTTGACTAATGGATTTTGAGGCTGATGCCAGGATAACGACCGCATCATGGCAAGACGACTTTGGTGAAAATACCCAAGATCCAATCATCCGTTACCTGGCAATCGACCCCTATGCCAAGGCCGGAAACAATCGAAAGCGCTGGCGATATCTTGATCGAAGACGTTGCGCTGGTTAGCCAACCATCATGTGGATCCTGCTATGTGCTGGTGGTGTGAAAAACCTTTTCCAGCAAGCTCCATTCCATGCAATTACAAGATTAGCAGTGGATGATAATACTTGAAAGACCTTTCATGACATGTCCTTCATCGGTTTAGAAGGTCTTATGACCATTGGCTCGACCGATGGTTTAGCTCTCTCGATGGCTTTTCCCAAAGAGGAGTCTCAGTCCCTCGCTAGCGACCTGTATTGTCCTATGACCAGTACATAGCTCTTTCTCCGCTTCGCATCTCCCACATAACAGCCTGGAGTTACTCTCAAATTTCCGTCTGATGGCGTCTACATAGGTTGGTAGTGGCTCTGCTATAGCTTCTTCCACGTACGACGGCGGTTTGGAGGCTGCAGCTTGGCCACTAGTCTCTGCGGCACCTGTCTGTGTCAAGTATAGTCTGGGGGATAAGGAGGACGTCTTGAGCGATTTTAACCGTCCTTAATACCTCTGTGCAGCCATGGGGTCGAGGACTCGGTGCCGCTTGTTCGGGGGAACAGAAGACCTTGTAGAGTAAATGTATTCGAAGTTCGAGCCGTAGAAGTGGCTTGAGGGAGATCGGGACTTTCAATAGGAGCTAGCCCTAGCAGGGAGGTATGTCATCGCCGCTCTTGGTAAGCTGTAGGATACTTAAAGCTGAGGAACGAGGGCTGATACATCAATATCCGTATTTCGCCTACAGCGTCGCCGACCAGCGCCTCTCATACCGTCACCACATACGCTGAAGGGCCGATAACTTGCTGTGCACCGGAATTTGTCTCTGGAAGGTACATGTTTGATGGCATTCGTGTACAGGTCGATCCGTATTTGGTGATCTGATCTCTGCTGAATTGTTGTCATGCGTATGGGGGACTGACGCCTAGAGCTCGTCTGCAAGAACCTCCCAGCAGTACCAAGTCAACACACATCAACGCACAAAATTGTTCGCTGTCTATGCAGTTCATTCAAAGGACATCGAGAGTCAAGCAGTTTAAGCGTCGTCCTTGGAGAGAAGTAAAAAGGATTGGTGATTTGAGATGAAGACAAGGTCTTCTGTACTCGGAACCGCCTTAGGGAAAACGGAAGAGGGGTTCGTATTCAGTTCCACTTCTCTCTACATTCATTGAAATGTATTGGCTGACGTCAGCTACCGTTTTTGTAGTTAGCTGCCCACCCTGGCACGCTCGGAAAGAATTGTACTGCAGACGCCGTACCCTGCCATCTCCGAGAAATCCATCCTCGAGAATATGTTTGTCTTATTCATAGGCTTATTCACGGCTAAGCGATCGACAAGACGTGCCAGACGAACCGTTGTAATTAGGGACCATGCACAAAGCCGAATCTGGGGAATGGACTGTTGAGTTTCAAAACGGCCGAACGCGCAGATCCCTCTAATTACGATCCATGAGGTAACCTGACATTATAATTACTGCCACCGATGCATCACTTCCCCATGTTGATGGATGTATGTGATATTATGCTCTTTTCTTGATCGCACTAGAGAAACAGGGGAGTGGTTGGCCCTCAAAGGCCTCCACGCATGGATGTTATGTCGCTTTTGTTGTCAGATGCTCACTGGCTGGGCTACAACGGTAGTCGAAGCATTATCCATTGACAAGCTCGAGATCCCGCAATGGTTTACATCAAGTGTACCAATAACACTCGAGCCTTGAACATGTCCACGGCTCGATTTCTGTCTCCCTGGATCGACATTCCAGTTTGTAATGGAGTACTAGCCCATCGTGTGGCGGGAGACCCCCCAATAATCGCCCCGAATTCGTCCTCGAGGCCGCAGCCCTTTATCAGGAATGTACACCCGAGCTGACTTCTATTTGTCAAATTGCCCGCTTAATCACCCACAAGCTACAAGCCTTGCAACTGGCAGGGAATTGTCTAACAATTAAAACTAGATCAGTAATCCTGAGAGAGAGGATTCGAGTCGAAAAAGCTACACGGTGGTTTATACCATATCCATTAAGGCCAATAGCATGTAATTAAAGGCCCTTCATTCTCTCCTTAATAGTCCAGCCCTATCACAGCTATATGCGACTTGCAGTAAACAAAGGACACATTTTCACCAAAGGACAACCTAGGATGCTAGAGCAAGTCTTGGCCAGCCCCCAAGCACTGGACTCTAAGTCCTCGAGCGATAAGGAGCGTTTGCAGTATATGGTGTGGTTCAAGAGTAGCACATCGTCTCACTGCTGACGATAGCCAAGGGAACAACTCGTATCACCTATTTCCACTGCCCCACGGTTAGATGGCTTCCAGTTCGCGAATTATCTCGCCGAATGTCACTCTTGAAAGCATGGCACCTCCGTGCCCCAATATATCACATAACCTCAAGCATCAATCGCTATCCTTTTTTACATCAATCCACCAAGCTGTCGAAGATGATCCACCCAACGATTACCGATGAAATCGAGCAAGATAGTATCTCGTTATATAGATAACATACTGCAGAGAGAAGATGTGGTTCAGAGGGTGGTTTCCGAAGGGTCTGAGCTCTGGGAGAAGCCCTTGGTATATCTGTGTCACAACATTAGCAGAGGTGGAAGTCTTTCACGAGGTTCGAGAAAACATTCCACAGCCTAGCATGGATGACCGCAACGAGGGCAGTGCTTGCCCTTCATGACGAAAGTTTCAACGCCCTGTTCAGCGCAGCGAGGGCAACGATTGCTAACAGATGCCTATGATGGTGAAGAATAATTAGAGACGGTGCCCGGAAGATGAAAAAATACCCAAAGGGAAGTAACTCACAGGCATTTGGCTCCGAGGCTGATCATTGAACATGCGAAGTCCATAGTCAGGGATGTCGAAGCCCGCAAACCATTCTTCGAAAGACTCGGTATGTCGTATTGCAACCTGATGCTGCGTTGGGGGCATCATTAGAAGCTCGCGTTGACTGTTGCTCTGCCGAGTGGCACCCGCAACGCGCGAAGATGCCATAGCCACCTGAGCGAATCTAGAACGATGAGGTCTGCGTGCTATGAAATTTGGGTGCACAGAAAGCGTCCAAGGTTTGGAAGGTCTGACGTTGGTCCTTTAAGAGGAGGGACGAATTTGAGGTTGAGGGAAAAAAGACGCAACATATCAGTCTTATTCAGAGTTCTTCCTGAGCACTATGACACCAGTGGATTGCAACAATGCTACCCGCATCGCACCATTATGGCAATACATCGCGTGAGTGGTCTTGCTGCTCGGTTTCTTCCGTCGGATGCGATTTCCGACCCATATAATTGAAGTCCAAAAGACGTCCCTTTTAATAAGCTATCAAGATGTCAAAGGCCACCACTACACGATGAGCATCGACTCCACATGCTCATAAGTGCATGGTGAATATTGGTCATTGGACCGACATCCCTCCAGGACACGACACCTAGCAAGGGTCCACCGCTTTGGCTTTCTATCCTGCAGATCACCTTACAAGCGCTCAACAACTAGTCACCTTGGGCAAGAAGATCTAGCTCGGACGCATCTGACGGTTAGCACATCTATTGGGTGTCAGCATCTAGATCTTCCTAGCTTATCCTAGCTGCTGCTTGGCCAAGTTGCCTCGGGAGGAGAAGGATTCAATACGTGTAAAGGAACTACGTGGCCCCTGCATGGTGACCAACGGCTGGCACTCTCCAGAAAATCGTCCGCATTCAGGGTCTTGCAGGAAAGAGCTGTGTCATGCAGAATGATATGCATACAGAAAAAAGTGTGATTGCTCGCTTCACTCCTCTACCCTTGATAAGGGCAACATTTCTAAACAATTGGCTAGATGTCGTTGACGGCATGTGAAAAACCAGCTGTTGATTCGATTACGCAGTTCTTGGCTGGTGTCAAGCTTGCACAAAGAGACGGTGTTGGTCAAGGCCCCTTCCCAAGCACCCATATGAACAGGGATTGTCTTCACTGCACCATGGTTCTAGACACTCTCCCAATAGGACTTTCAATGCTGTCCAGTCTTTACTCTGCTCCGCAGCCAGGATAGTCATCCGCGGTGCCTCTCTCAGAAAACCTTGCAGGAAAAGTACAGGTAATGGGCCACTGCCTTACGCGATGCGTGTAGAATTTTGGTGCCGCGGAAATAATGTCGGGAATATGTACGGTAGTTATTTCCAGCGAGAATAATGCTTCAGTAGAGCACGGTTGGACATCCCGATAGGACATCGGGTATGGGAATAACGTTTGCAAAAATTATCCGAATACATTCTCCTGAGTAAGGCGGCGGTCGAAGATTTCACGAGGATTGCCATCATCAGGAGACCTTCTCCTGGTCAATCCAGCCTGTCTGACAGACCATATCCCCGAGCTCGTCAGTTTGTCTCGGCTGCTGGTGCCCCGTCTACCGCCTGCTATACAGTCTCGCTCCTTCCTCGATGACTCCCAATATAGTAACACAGTCGATCGATGGGAAACCCTTCGCCACTTGAAAACATTAGATCTGGCGTGGCATAGTCGACATGATCTACAAGCAGCATTTATCTAATCCATGAAATGTGGGCTATTCACACTACCAATAGTCTAGCTTCGCTTCTTGAGGCTGTAGGCTTGAAATCGTCTTATTCGTACAGCAGGAATGTATACCGTAGTTCCGAAACGGTTCCTGCACGACTTTGAGGATTACACTTTGCCGCACCTAGAAACGTGCGTCCCGTTTGGAAAGTTGTGGGTATTGGTTGTAACATAGACGTATTTCAAGTGATATCACCTGCATTCCACACTATATAACCTAAAGAAAAAACACCAGATAATTTTTGTGATTGAAGCTTGTGCATATCGTCTCTTTAATCGATAGAAAGTCAAAGCAAGCCTCAAGCCACCTACTCCTTCAACATCTTTACGTAATTCTTCTTGAATAAAGCTCAAAAAGAAAAGTTGGACCGAGGCCTCACGGCTAGCTGCACTGCTAGAGCTGTTTCGACAATAATATCCCTGAAGCCGAATCATTCCCGTAGGTTCTCCAACATTGTAGCCGTGACCTATGTGTCACTAGGCTCTTAGGGCGACAGATGCTAACCTGCCAGACCTAAACCCGTTTCGGAAATTGTGTCCTCAGGCCATATGACGGCAAGCTGAGACCGATCTGTCTACAACATCATCAGATCATGAGCTCATTTTGGACATTGCTTCATCAACAACACTCGTCTGTGGGTGGTTGGTCGTAGTCGCCCACTAAAGAACCTCTTGGGACTCCTTGATGAGACATCAGTAAGTCCATGGGGCACAGAGAGGTCTGCTGACAGATGGAAGCCCGCAACTATGAGCACTCTCCTGAGGTGTGAGCTGTTCAACCACGATGGGTGCATCGTAAGCCATCACTTCGGGCCTCTTCTCTCGAGAAACGACGGAGAACGAGCCGGATTATCCCCAACTGGAAGCTGGATAAGCCGGGAAGGCTCAGCGGTCCGAACAAGCAGCAACAAACTTGAGAGGGAGAGCACACCGGTGCGAGGGTTTTATTGCTGCACCAAAATGTTCACCACAAGGAGTGTTGGCCATGGCTATCGTGAGGTGCAAGCTGAGCTATTGCCCTTAAGCGATGGCTCCGGCATTGGCGCTGTCGTCATAGGCAGGCTCTATTCAGCTTCAGGTACTCAAGGACTGCACCTCCCACGCCCGGTATGTCTCAGCCAACGCGACTAAATTGACTTTCATCCGTCAACGGGACCTAAAAATCAATTAGCGGGCCCTACCACTGGTGCTCACAACGGCTTACCACGGCGCATAATGGCGGGAATATTCAGGCACCACGTTTAACTCCTGAAAGGGCCGCCGGCTCGCTCCGTCCCAAAACTGAAACGGCGCGTATAATTGCTATAAAAATATAAAAACAATGACCCAATACGGTATGCGAGTCCTATGGTATGCCAGTCCTATGGTATGGAGGGGCACAGTCGTCTCCTTTATGCCGGAATGATCTTCAGGAGGAGACGGACGTCATTGAGTACACCCTTCCTTCTTGCCTTGTCCACGAATAACCGTCTTTTTTTAGCTGCGGCTGATCGTGACTTCCTATAAGGTCTTGCAAAATCTCGATTGACTTCATGTCTGGACAACATCCTTGCGGCCAGCATGATCATCTCTTATGAGGATCGACCCCATCTGCAGAGCATCTTATCGGTGTCCAACGATAGCACCAGTACGAATCTGGCCAGACCCTCTTTATTCGTACCCCACGTTACCAGCTTTCCCCCAGAAAGAAACCCTCTTATTTAGCACAACCGTCTTATCAACTGCGACTCCCTCATTGTATTTTCATTCCAAGTGGTCTCTTTCTCTTTCTCTCTGCTTGGCGCAGCGCTTTCTTCAGAAAGTATGGCCTCTCGAAGACTGTGTTGAGCATCAGCAATCATCCTGTAACTTGCATTCCTCGGCCCTAAGATGACTCCGATGCAGTTGCAGCCCAACGAAGAGACCTAAGTTGGACTCATACTCCAAAGTCTCAAGGCCTTATTACGTGGCATATTTGATGTGCTTACAGGCATCAAGCACTGTCTTAAGGCTCGAGAGCCTGTGATTCAATGGCTTATTGGAAGCTCCACCTCAATCATTGGTGTGACGTCAGAGGAATGACAAGCCAGAGAACTCTTCAGCATTGCTACTTGTTGACAGAGTTTTAGTTCCATATTAAGATGTTGGGGCCTCGAAATCTGGATCAATCGATGACGAAGCTGGCAGTTGATGCTCATCGACGCGAGATGATAGGAGGAGTTGGAGGCAGCATGCGGGTAGGAAGATAAGTGTACTGAGCATGGGTAGACAAACTTTGACCAGTCGCACAGCTTGCTCCTGGCTTCTAGCTCCAGCATGGCCAAAGCTATTTGTCAGATGCCCCCAAGGCGCGCCGAGTACCTAGGGCCGATGCCCGTCAAGCATGCGGAGGCTTATATTACCGGCAGCGATTGCGTTGTTAGTCACCACCCAGCCCGGCCTCACCAAGCGTCGTCGCGGCGCGCAGCCCATCTAGTGCCCTAGAGATGCTCCTCGCGTCTCAGACTACCAATAGTAGTCTCCGGGAAAGCCCCTCCCAGCGATTTCAGAGAGAACATTCAACCATTTAGCGCAGTAACACCACAGCGATGATTCGTTTCTGCCAATCTCTGGCATCTTGTGGAGCGCGTCGTCAACGATCGCTCGGATAACATTAACCGTGTGACATAAGGGAATCTGCGGCAATAAATTGTTTAAGGCAGGGTCTCCGCAATCCTTTTGATAAGGCAGCCACAACACCAGCAGATTCTCAAGTCGATTGAAACCCGGCAATTCAACGAAGGAAGCTATTTCAGAAGCTGGAGAAGCTCTTGCTTTGAATTGCGCTCTGAACATGTGCTATGTACATATACACAGATATTCTTGCTCCCATTCATGGCAGGACACGGCCCCATGCGCGAGCAGCAGGGGCAACAAAGGCTGCCGGGGCTTGATACAAAAGGTCATAACTCATCACGAGCGCTGCTCTCAATGCCAACCTCCACGGCAAGTCTCCAATCCTTGAGTCTGGAACGAAGCTGATACTCAGAGCTAGTCCCCCTACTACAAGGACTCATGACCTTCCCGGGCGTGCGACTCCTCCCGTCTGAACCTCGACTATCGGTAAATAAGGCTATTCAATGTCTAGGGTCCGTAACAGGAGCAGCTTTACGAGAAACTATCAAAACCAGAGCAGGAAACGAGTTCTCTACATGTCTTCTTCTTATATTAGGCGGGACTAGGTTGGATTGATCGCTGCGTCTCCACTCCTTTAACGCCTCGAACTTAGCACATCCACCGCCCTCTCTCCGATGCCGGAAACTGGCACATAGAAGAGAGCAGAACATTTCATGGTGCGGCAGCTACACAGGGGTTCATCGGGTGCGCAATGTCTCAGACTGGAATTCATGTGAACTGTTATAGAAGACATAGCTGTCTATATACACTACAGCATGAAATCACAGACCCAAGAACTCGATGTCCCATATTACAATACCACTGGATATACTAGAACACGTTCATTCATTCCCAACAGCGCTAGATGGTACCGATCGCCTCTAGACCCAAGACTAAAAAGACGCCGCAACCAAAGCAACCACGCACTGGTAAGCATAAAAGCCTACTTTTATTCCCGGGAAACCGCCTGAATAAGGGATATCCCGCCATTTATTTCATCAACCAGGCGAATCACCAACCCTCACCTGAAACCGAGATAGAAAAACCCAGAAATCTCTTGCCCACCACTCCGGTAATCTATACTAATATTACCAACGTTGATGGTTTGCTCAGGCAATATAAAGTTCGATCAACGCTTAGCCCCTCAGCAACCTGTCATCTTAGAGGATAATTCCGCAGCGGATAGCTGCAGCTAACGAGCGGATCCTGCTTCCATGAATGACGCAAATTCTTATTCGTCGATAATCATAGAAGGAGATGTTCGTGCAAATATGAATATAATTTAATTAAAAAGAGGCAAAGGCCGGAATAAGCAAAAGCCGAGGCACGTTTCTCTCGCTGGGGGTCCGTTTGGTCGCCATAGCCATCTTGCACCCTAGAGATGCAACCAAAAAACCGTCCAGTATCTCAAAGCCTGTCATCCACCCGGCCAGCATATATCCATCTTTATCATGACATCATGGGCAGTCATCAAAACAGTAGCAAAGCATCTGAAAAGGTGGCTTTACGAATCAGCTGGTCGAAGACCTCTCAAAATGCCCAAAATCCATGCACGAACGCCAGATACGCCACCATCTCGCCATCTCTATACAAATATCCTCTCAAACGCTAAAACTCTTCCACTAAACCAGGAATATGCTCCCCACCTAGTCAAACACCATACCAAAGCAGTCCATTAGGCCTCAACGCACTGATCCAAACACCGGACTCACCTCGCTCAGGCATCGAGCTTTCCTCCTTCCCGCTCGTATAATAAGCTTGCGTACTAATTCCTAAAGGGGAAGGGTCCGCTGCAGCTGCAGCATGACAAGTAAGTGAGATTTTAGCGCATGAATGGCACTGACGTGGACGAAAGACATGGAGGTGTTCGACGAATGTGGTACATCTCGGGTGCCTGTGCTGCCAGAGGGGAGGATCTTAGATCTTGGTATGAAAGAGAAGGATAGACTAGGCACGTGACACCAGATAGAAAGCCGAGGAAGAGGGGATAAGTGAATCAAGAAAGATCTCCAGGATCAACAAGATGATCGAAACACGTGTTGGGGAATCAACACCAAAGGATCCATATCAGCCGACCACAACTCCTACACTCCCAACATCACTCAAAAAAAAGCCACCGAGATCACTAAAACCTCTTTCCAGCGAAAAGGCAATATCATGTGCCGGCGACCCTGCCAATCCCCGCTCCAACCAAACAACCCCTTACGACAACCAAGCCGCTCATCATTACCAGAAACGGTAACCGCGGATCCCGCACCCGACACACGCGCTTTCCGATCCGGGTGCTGGATCCGAGGCGCGGGTATCGTACTGCGGACTTCCGATGCCAAGGAGGATAGCCGAGCGGATAGTGCACTAGGTAGATGTTAAGGTCGTTTAGTTTACTGAGCGCCGCGATTGAGTCTATGGCGGTGGAGAGGAGGATGGCTTGGTGGATGGGCATGGTGGATGGGCGCGATGATGGTTTTGGTGGGGTGGAGGAGAGGGAGGGGGATTGAAGCTGGCTGAGGGGCGGGATGGTGTATGCTGTTGCTGCCAGTGTTTTCGATATTCGTTATGGGTGGGCGAGTACTGGATCATTGAATCGATGGACGAAGGAGACCAAGGATGGTAGCTGGGATGCTGTCAAGCTGAGACTCATATGGATATGGAAGAAAGATGTAACGGGATAGAGTGGCGATCCTGTAGTTGATATATCAATTTGAAGTGGAAGCGAAGAATACAGAACAATTAGAGAACGAAATGTCTTTTGAATTGAATTATTGCCATCTCGCTCGTTCTTCTTTGCCAAAAACAGTTCTGTTCTGTCCAATGAATTGTAACTCGAAATCTGTAGAAAGAAACAACATAGGGTTAATCGAACGCTTCCCCCAGAAAGTAGAGATCCTGTCGTATTGTTTCTTATTTTGAACGAAGATATAATAGCATAATCAGACAAGATAAAACAATTAGTTCTGCGCTTTTTCAACAAATTACAGCAAACATTTGTGTCAACGCATGACAAGTCGACCACACCGGCCGTCTCATATCACAGAACAACTGGTAATTGAAGGTGATGGCGAAAGCTTCTTGAAAGATAGCAGTGAGCCCTTCTTGGAACAATTCGAGATCCAGATTGTACTTGAAGGGTTTTCGGGTCAGATTTTCCACTGTTGGCCGCCTCTCCTGAATGTGCCATTTGTATGATTTCTTTCTTGAAATCTTTATATTCATTTAAATATCGGTTGCAGCGTACCACTGAACTTTTGACGTGATATTCGGGACGGTGGGTCTACTGAGACGGTCTAGCAATGCATTCACTAGGCATGGATCAATGTAGAGGTCGGCTTGCTGACTTGCCACTTACCTTGCGGCGTGCCATTGGGATTGTGGAAGGTTGTCTCGTGGACGCTCGTGTGGTAGATAGTGACGGAGCCAACATTTTCAGCGGGGCCAAAGGGTCCTCCGCTGTAGGGGACTTAATGTCGTGAGTGGCAATCATTGACATGTAGACGACTTTCGTCGTTGTGAAAGCCTCTGCTTGGGAATGCAGCATAATGAAGACCTAGCACCCTGTCAAGGCAAGTTGGTTGTATGGCAAAGCCGGTCGTGATGAAACTGTGCAGTTATGCGTCGATCTTCATTTCCCAAGCCCGCCGACGAAGCTGCTATGCCCCGCCGGCGACGGTGCAATCGAGCACTAACCCCCAACTAAATTAAAGCAATCAGAAACCGATTCGTCGACCTTCGTCGACCTCGGCTGGGCGAAGTCTCGGATGAAGAGATGCGTCCACTGTGCGCCCTTGGATCTATCACGACCACTTTGTGGCAACTGCAACGGTAAATTTGCAAGAGTCTTGGTAAGTCCGTCGAGTGGACATGGTGAGAAAGCGATGATGCCGCATTGCACGGCTTGATAGCAAGCTAACATGCTCCTCGATTGAAATGCCCCCCTGAGCTGCATAGGAAATTGCCTGATCCCCTCCCAATTGCCATTGTCTACTGCTTCTCGGAATTTCACAATTTCTGAGCGCTGCGTAAATGCTCTTGCCGACATAGATACCTAATTGTTCAGGCCTACAATGGTCTTCATTAGCACCTTTCCAGGACTTAGGATTCATATTCTTATTCAGCGTTCTTCTCAATACTGTCTGCACGTTTTCCTATCACAGTCTTGTCTACGGCAAGCGAAGGTAGCTCCACAGTGACCTATTTGTCGTGTCTTGGCTGTCCACACTATCCCAAGCGCTGCAGGATCCTCTCCCGTGTTACCTCAATCAATAAGCTTTGGTGTTGGTGTAGTAACAGCTAGGATTAGCGGACATTTCCGAAACCGACGGGTTTTAAATGTCGAGGCTAATATCGTGAGACCATCCAGAGCATGCTTATGGGATGTCCCGTTACTGCTCCGCAACATCAAACCCTATTCAATAGATTCTGGATGATCCGCCGTAGTATCATTGGCCTATAAGATTTCCGATATTGTGGGGCACAGCGCACG
Organism: Cladonia rubrotincta; assembly: GCA_963971245.1. Classification (NCBI taxonomy): domain Eukaryota; kingdom Fungi; phylum Ascomycota; class Lecanoromycetes; order Lecanorales; family Cladoniaceae; genus Cladonia; species Cladonia rubrotincta. The sequence continues at coordinate 1,825,165 of OZ020202.1, read as the reverse complement.
CGCTTCGTCGTTACCTTAATATAAGTAAATCTCATCTCTGAAATACAGGCGGCTCGATGTGCTCGGTTGTATAAAGACGCCAGGAGGTACATGGTGTTTATTGCTGAATGGCCTATCATTCGTGATAGCGGTCCGAAGATGCCCTTTCCTTTCCGATATGCTCGGGGACTGACCCGCAACCCCCTCGAGCTAGTCTTCGGGTGAAGGCTGTCCACGTAATGACTATCCAGAAATGTCTGCCAGCAAATTTGCTCATAGGAAGAGCCTCTTGCTGGTCGAAGGCTGAACAGACACTGTATCATCGTCATTTCGAGGAACGTGTTGCGACCTGCTTCTCTTGTCTACCCCTGATTCCGGGGTCGCCAAACCGGCGTATATATCAGATGAAGAATACCGGCCATCATCCTCTGGACCATCGATGTATGCACGGAATGACCGTTCATGCCTTCAACAACCGTTGGACTTCTTTGGCAGACGATGCTCCAGGTAAGACCCACCTTGAGAAGGTCCAGATGCTCGGGTTAATGCTAAGAGTCGTCCGGATCGTCGGGAAGCTCGCCAAATTTCTGCGCTGATGGGCGTCTCCAAGGCTTTTCCCAAAATACAAAGATTTGATGGTAGCATGAATGCAGCGAAAGAGGCCCTTTGCTTTGCTCATGATGACTTTTCATACAATAGTCCTTGTTACTTGCATCCAAACCTAGTATGCCGTTAAGATGAGCATTAGCTGCGAGCTCTATCTGAGCGTTCCTGGTGATCTCCAATTCGCAGAGCAGTACTGCGCCCGAGGTTATCACCAAACTCAAACTCAAATTGACTACATACTAGTCTTTGACGTAGCCACCGGACAGAGATAGAGCGTTTCGTAGAGTCTTAAGTATCTGGAACCATCGTCGATCAACATATTTATCCCAGAGCACCGATGAAAAGTACGACCTTCTGGTCTAATCGTTTGGCACAAACCCCGGTAAGCCACTTCGAACCCGATGGTCCCTTTTGTGTTCTTTTGCCGGAATTCAAATTTTGCAGTAGACGCACTCTAAGAAGCAGTACGGCTCGAGACAAAGATGTTGACTCGATCAAACACAGACAGCGATTCTTAGGGTCGAGACAGGTATGTATTTTCACATACTGCCAACGCCGAGGAATAAGAGCGGAGATCGATTGTTAATGAACACCACGCTTTATCCCCTTGAGCTCGAACATCCAGTTGCCCGAGTGCACCTGCTCACCTTCCCTATCCTCTTAGAAAGCGTGTTCATAGCATCCGGAAGCCGAGAAGATGGCATCATATGTGTCTTTAGCTTCGCCGTAATGTTTCCATGCATTTCGTACACAAGGCCACGAACTTTCACCGGGCTTCCATATTCAATAACATCCCTGCTACCTTCAACGTGAACTTGTCTTTGGACGCTTCTGAGGTTCAAAGCAATACGTCTTGCATCTTATAGTATGTTGCGATTCCCCAGAATCCTTCAAGCCCCATTTGGGTTGTGTAATCTCACTCAAATTTCTCTTGGGCAGCCTTCCAATTCTCTTCCTCAAGATATATTCGGGATCGCCGAATAGCCCCAATGGACTGGATAGGCCGGCCCGGGATAAGGAACGAAGAGTGCGTACCCATTCGATGGCTGTCCGGAAATTAGAGGTGGCGTGCTCGGGCTAATGCTTGAAAGTCGAGGAGTAGGCGGACACCATTTTTGGGAGCGCGCTGTATTAGATCGTCTATTGCGAAGGCGTGGATATTGCTAGGCTGTGCAAAGACTGACTGCGTCCATTAGCGACCTAACCTTTGAATTTAAACAGGGAGATAATTAGAAGCATACACATTGGTAGGCGTGCTGAGGCAAGAATTGAGCTCAGTGTCAATAGATTCGGGGCAAATCTCGTCAAACCATCGCGGCTCAAAACTAGCACGACTGTGCATAGATCGAGGATGTACGTCCCTAGTACATGGTACCGCGTAGACTCCGAAGAAAGTATACTTTCAGCTCGTGGTTCATATATAGGCAAGCCAACAACGACTGAGGAGCCGACCAGTCGCGGTACTTTGCACCACGAGGAGCATGTTGTAGGCTATGTCATCAATTGATAACCCAATTATGGCGACGATAGAATTGTACAACCTTGGGGTCCGCCAACCGTATTGAGTAAAGGCTTTTCATGAGACTGAATTGGTACAATGAGAGTAGGAATCAGTAAGAATCGAGTAACGCCCCGGGGGAAAGCCTGATAGCTAGCCCTGGGATAGCCCGGGAGCCAAGTCGGAAACTAGGCGAGGCCCGTCCCTAAAGCTGTGTGGCTGTCCCGAGCCATGTACAATTCGGAATTAGTCCCGCATCCGCATCGACTCAACAGCACTCTGTGACCATCGTGCTTCCATCAGGGTCGCCCTTTGCAAATTGCGGCAACTGGGCAGTGCTATCACATTGCTAAAATCCTAATAGAGCCACAAGTCCTACTTGATATTAAAAAGTCAGTCGAGTCTCGCGATCTCAACGCGAGCCCGCTACAGGTCAGCTCCCACATCCCCAGCCTTCCAAACGCTGACATCACCCTCGTCGTACTGCAGATAAACACCAAACCACATGGCAGTAATGGGGGTCTTTAGCCTGAGGACGGGAGAAATCAGCAAATTATCGAAGCAGTCGTCGCCGTGAAGGGGAAAAATGTTGAGACTGATGATAGCTCACACGAATACAACGATTGATGGCTGCTAACGAAATGCAGAGGGTCAGAACGAACAGGACGGAAAATCTATGCCTAGGCTAGCGAGCCGAGAGTCGAGAAGACCAAGTAACCCTGAGGGTGTTGAACAATATAAGGGTTCAGCTGTGAGATGATACGCGGAGGAGCAGGACACATTTATGAAATTGTGGGACAATGGAGTTGGCCAAATGGAATAAGCTTGCAGATACGCACCCATGGAATCTCTTCTTTGAGAGGATGTTTGGTGGCAAAGGTGTATAGACTCGAACGCCATGGCCATGAGTATCTTCACAAGGCGTCTCATACAATCTCGAAAGAACTTGATCACAGGCCTTCGCGTTGAGAATTCGGCAAGCTTTATTTCTCGGGCAGATTCCGTTATATTGAATAGTTTCCAGCATTCCTCTATCAGCTTTTACTTCTACATATCATGTCTTCAATTATCAAAACGGTGTCATCACAGCTTATGCTATCATCCATACCAAAACCGCAGAAAGCATCATTAAAGCCCTTTTGGCGGGTCTGGTCCGAGATAATGCGTCGCCAGTGAATTGCACCACGCTCTTATTCGCAGGTCCATCAGGACCATTCCCAAGTCCTCTCATAAGATTACCTATGCCCACTGCCTCTGTACTTGTCCCAATCACGACATCTTTTCCTGCCGCAGCATATGATATGGGCGTACCACCGATAGTGATCACGCCACCAGGCGCTAGGGTCTGACTATCAATAATAAAATCAGAGGATGTATCTGCTGTGTATGTGCTGCGATCAAAGGTGATTACGGGAGGGTCTGCGCCAGTAACGGTGGCAAAGGAGAAAGGCTCAGTGCTTGTGCCTATCATCACCGCTGTTCCTGCTGAGGGGTATGTAATCGGCGTCCCTGAGACGTCAATGTTCCCTCCTGGTGTTAGTGTTTGTCGGTCGATTGTGAAGTCCGAACACGCATCAGCCGTATAGGTACTTCCACCGAAGGTGATTATAGGCCGTACACCACTGGTAATGGTACCGAAGTATAGTGGCAAGGTCTTTGTACCTATTACTACGGCTGCTGCTCCAGCAGGGTACGAGATGGGTATACTGGAGATCTCGATACTACCACCTGGTGTTAGCGTTTGTCCCCCAATAACGAATCCTGAAGAAGCATCGGCAGTACATGTCGAGCCGTCAAAAGTCAGCATGGCCGCGGTTCTCACGCCACTGGGAACAAGAAGCTCTGTGCTGCTTCCTATTGTGGCCGTATTTCCAGCAGCTGCTAGCGAGATCTGCGTCCCTGATACGGTGATGGCGGCTCCTGGCGAAAGGGTTTGCTGCCCAATAACAAATTGCCCAAGTGAGCTAGCGGAGTACGTGGAGCCAGCAAAGGTTAATGTTGGTACGCTTCCCGCTCCAGGAGCCGGTGTAATACCAGCGGGATAAATTGAGAAGTGCTGCCATCAACTATGGCTTGTGAAGCATCAGCAGCGAGGCTGATAGGTGTACCAGAGACTGTGATAGGTGTACTGCCTGGTACTAGCGTCTGTCCTTCAACCAAGAACTTGGTGGACGCGTCTGCCGTGTAACCTTTTCCACCAACAGTAATTACTAGAGGTTGTTGAGCTGGCTCAGGGACATTTGCCACTGGACTTATTGCAACTGGGATACCGTTGCTGATCAACTCGCTCCCTAACGGCGCTAGGGAATATATAACGCCCGCAGTTGTTATTAGTGGGTCGCCTAGTCTAACATTTCCAATTCCTAGCAAGTTATACTAAGTGAAAGTATCAGGCTAGAAAGTAGTTCCTACATATAAAAAAGCTAATCTTACCCTAACTTAGTTAGGAAGTACTTATTACTAATTTCTTTTAAATTTAAATTTATAATTATTATACTCTCTTTAAATATTTATTTACTATTTAAACTATAATTATTAATAACTTTTAATTTATTTATTAAATATTATCTAATTATTTATTAAGTAACTTATATACTATTTCATAAGTAGCTTTAATAACTAAGGTATAATAAAGATCAGTATTATAGGTAAGGTAGATAAATAATATACATCTCGCATTAGGATTGGTACGAGTAGCCTTGTGTTGAAGGATCTGCCCCCTTGCTCAGCACCTGATGCTTGCCTTGCCCTAGCGTTGCTTCATTAGCGGTAACACATGTGTTACTCCACCATTATGTATATTAGCAGCCCGTTTCCCTTAGATCCTAGATCCTCCAGGCAGGCAATGCAGTTCATCACCTGCGATACCTTGGTTAAATCTAATCCGTTTAAAGAAGTCTATTGCCATTTTCAGTTCTATTGCCGTTTTTAATTAGCTTAAGAATTCATTAGAATGAGAGTCTCATGCCAGAAAGATTATGATCAAGGCGGGGCAAGCTTGATCAAGAGAGAAAGAGGTAGCCACTGCCTAGTAGCGGTGTCGCCTTTTTAGTGCAACACCTACGGACCCTGCATGAAATCCTTCGCAGAGGAGCCCATCAGACAGAGGGACGCGATCCGAGCGGAAGAGACTCGAATGCCCCTTAATTTTTTTTGAAACATTTAGGTAGTTGTACTTGCTTTCGTTGAGGCACAGTATCCTCTGAAACGTAAGGCTACCGCGACGGATGTAAAAACAATGCGGCTCACCTTTAAGAAGAGGGGTACCGCCTCAAAAAGCCTGCATGACGATGTTCCATCCAATGTGGAAGAAGACGCATGTAGTGTATTTGAGGCATTGCCTGCATTTACGCCACAAGCGGGTATTTCTTGCATTCTACTGCGCCGAGAATCGCAGATGCTATTGGTAGCTGTGCGAAGGATAACCAAGTTGCACTCTTCTTTGACAAAAAACCTGGAACCATATGGAGAGTCGAGTATCACTAAATTAGGTACTGGATTTATTATTTAGTTACGGTCAAGCCCGCTATCTTTCCTTTCGGTGTCTTAAGAAGTTGTAACTTCGTACTTATAATTATTTTTCAGAGTAAGGCTATCGTTCTAGTCTTAAGTCAGCCTCAGCTGATCACTTCCCTCCCAATTAATCAGCTCTGACCTGATAAGTAAATCACACCCTGCAAGGGTCTGATATATCCGACATGCACTATGCATGTTAGACCACACTACTGTTCCCCACCTATAATAACGATGATGACTAGCTACTCAGAATTCTCCGCGCCTAATAAACCAATAATACTAACTTCCTTCCATTCTCTTTCATCTTTGCTATTATTGTCATCTTGCACATCCTGCCTTGCAAGGGCCTGATACATCCGATATGCACCATGCATATCAGATGACACCACTGTTCCCCACCTGTAATAACGATGATGACTAGCTACTCAAAGTTCTCCTCGCCTGATATATTAATAATGCCGACTTCCTTCTATTCTCTTCCATCTTTGATATTATTGTCGTCTTGCACATCCTGCTTTCATTCCCCTCCTGCCTCCTCTCCCCTCTCCTTCTCTAAGACAGCACGATGACGACTTCTATCAAACTACCTGCCGTAGAAGAAAATATTTTCCCTCTTCCCGAGCCCAAGGCTGCGACCGAAACTAAAGCGCATCATTCGTGGTTTTGGCGATCCCAGAAAGTCCTTGAATCGAAGCCGGTCCGGCATCTTAGAAATGAGTTCAATGGCGCCTCTGGCAGAAGGTATCCATATAGCTTCCGCAAACCAAAGCGAGAGCTAGAGGAGAAAGTCATCGAAACCTACGATAAATCCTCTACCGATAATAAGGACGGCAAACGTGCCTACCTCAATCCGTTTGGCAAAGAAATTTGGAAGTACGAGGACGTTGATACTTATCTCAGTTCATCCAAACATGCCCCGAGGCGTCTCATGGTACAAGCCACCGACTCGGTATTGCAGCAAAACACCGACGCAACATGGAGGCGATCAAAAGCCCGCGGCAATGCTCCAGTAGCCTTGCGCATGGCAAATTGGGCCGTTGGCCCGAAAATTCGCTGGTTCAACGCAGCTTGGCGTCTCCCAGTCGTTGCGTTACCACTGCAGCTGCTGCTCGCATTCCCTGGTGCCAATGCACCATGGGAGATGGAAGACTTTGAGGACAAGTACCTCGAATACGTCGGATATCATTGGAAGTGGCCTAAGCATGCTATTAATCCCCTCGATATGAGGGAAGGTTCGAAGTATCCAAAGCCTAACACCCTGTCAACGAAGAAGCGACTTCTTCGTCCAAGGCAGCTTATAGTACTCCGGGACGGCAAGTGGAGTGTCGATAGCAATCCTTCTTCACATCTTCAGTATCTCTTCATAAGTTGGATGTGGTCAGCCTTCGGCACAAAAGACGAGAAGGGAAATGACGATGGATCAGGTTTAGAGAAAGTTTGTCTCATGGCGGAGTATATGACCCTTCAAGCCGGACTTGGTGCGTATTGGTTGGATAAGAAGTGCAATGCACCAAAGACCGAGTCTGACCTCTTGACTGCTGATGTCAATCGCATGTGCGATGTCATTCGCGGCTCCAAATTCGTTGCAATACTTCTCCCCGACGACGCCGACTCTAGAAAGGAAGAATGGGGCAAGCGCATGTGGACTTTACCAGAAGGACTCCTGGCTCCTGGAGATATTCGTGTCTGTATTTGGCACGGAAAAGACGACTATAGAGTCAGTACCATGGGCAAAGTAGAAATGACAAGCGAGTACTGGAAAGACGAGAGCGACGAAGCTCCAACGCGTGTTCTTGCAGAGCATTATGCAGGCACAATCACTTTGAGCCGTCTGGAGCTTTTGTCGTGTGCCATTACGGCCTTGAGTCACCGAGTCAGCTCCCAAGACTTCACAGGCACCGATATGGCCTACGCGTTTATGGGGCTTCTCCACTATCGAATTGAGCCTGATGATACAGACGACATCTTTCAAGCCGTGGCAAGAATTTCTCTCGCTAACGACAACGACCGGCTCATCGAACGTATGGTCTCCATGTTCCCAGTCCCCACTACGAATATCCGAGACCTATTCGAAGTGTTTGGGGAGATGGATCAATACAAAACGCATCTCTGGGACGTCGAGCCACGGTGCCAAGTCGTGGGCGTGGGTGACGAACCTAACACCGTCATCCTGAACGAATGCCGCGCCGTGCCTATCCGCTGGAAACGCTTCCCTCGCATCTCATACAAACGCCACGAGGGAATGAAAAAATGGATAGCGGAGCTGGCCGTCCGGTCTGGCGTATTTTGGATTGTTACCGGCTACAGTCTTGCATACATCTACGCCCCCTTCTTCATCAGTGGTACCAACCCTGACAAACTCTATAGCTACTTGACAGGAATCATTATTATTTTCGTCGGTGTGGGCCTCATCCTCGCTTGTCTTGCTCCACACGCAGTCCACCGCCTTTTCGGCGGCCAAGTACTAGAATCAGTTCCCTATCTGGTCGGTCTCGAAGGCACCATGCCGATTGATCAGCTCGAGACGATGATCTTTGGCGACTCTCAAGACCGGCTGACCTACGAGCCTTCCTCAACGCCCTTTGCCTCGCACGACAACCGTCATCCTGAATTGAGGCGCGGTAGAGAGCCCGATTGGATCCGCGGCTCCCGACTCGATCAGGCCTCGCCTTCCCTATATCCAGACCACCACATTTTCACGCTCGTTGACACGGGCAATCGCACCGTTTCCATCTTCCAGGCCAGGAAGCCGCCCACGGTGGCGCTCATTTGTGGGGCTGAGGGCGGCATGCTGCGCGCTGTCCTCTGCAGTTGGCGTTTTGCCAATGATTGTTTGTACAAAGAGACTGTGATTCGGGTGCAGTCCAGTACTTGGGAGCAAACCAAGCTTGCTGGGTGGTTGAAGATTAGCCTTCAGAGCCAGGGTGATTTGATTTATGAGCGGTCAGTTCAAGGTCCGAGAACATCACCTGGAAAACGAATTTTACCAAAGTCAGCAGCGATTGATAGGATTCTCGCAATATAGAGACACGGCATGTTTGCTGTTTTGTGTGTAATTCTCTTGCAAAAGGAGGATTCCCCATCGGGCTGCCAAGACAGCCAATAGTCTTTTCCTTCGTTTCTAGCGCTTTCTATCCCTAATTCTGCTCAATCACATCTGCAGCGCTTTTCTATATATAGAGGCCCCATTCTATAGATTCCTGATCTTCAGGCAATACAGTTTCTATCATCAAATCCCGTTTCTGCAGGATTGCAACAACTTCTCATACGGCAGCTCACAGGCTGCCATATACTCCATCTGGACCGCACAGATCCATCCCACCATGTGGTCCTGGCGAGGCATACCTCGTTAGGCTTTTAAAATAGACCCTCATGAGGTGTAGCATCAATGAGGTGGTGGTTGATTATTCGGAAAGCCGACACAGATATGTCGGATATAGTCTGCGTTGTTTCGGCCGATTTGCCCCAAGAAACGAGGGTGCTCATGGTAAAATCGAAGCGATTCTGGGCGTAGCATAGCGAGCTGGCTTCGCGGTGGATAGTCTTGTTCACGTGGAGGAGCTCAGGAGTGAGCGTATGTCGTCGATCGTAATCAACCTAAGTTCTTGGTGCAATAAGACCAGCTAATAGAAGGGCTCACCCACTTACCGTATAAACCTAGCCCTATAAGGCTGGACCTAAAGCTGGCCGAAAAGGCCCTAAAAGCCTCCCAAAAGTGATCAACTCCGGGGCTTGATTTTATTACTTAAGCGACCAGTTTTAGGGCGTTTTTCCGGCTTTCTTCGCCAGCTTTAGATCCAGCCCCATTGGGCTGTATGCTAAGAGGGTTTGTACAGTAAGAGGGTGAACCCTTCTAGCGCTAGATTCATTAAATGGTTGCAGTCAAGCCCGCTATCTGTCGTTCCGGTGTCTCAAGATGTCGTAACTTCGTAATTTTAACCATCATTCGCATTAAGGTCGTAGGTTCAGTCTCAAGTCAACCTCAGCTGACCGCTTCCCTCAATCTCACCCAGGATCCTTCCGGCAGATTGTTGGCCAAATCCTGCAATCTGTGTCTGCCTAACCAAATCAATAGCACCTTCAAGCAGCTTCTTCCTTTCTCTGATAACTTCTGTCTGAAGCTGGGCCTGTTTCTTTTGCGTCGCCAAATGCTGGTCATCCTGCCTCCTCTTCCGTTTGGCCTCTTCATCCACCATCGACCTTGTCCGTGCTTGTTCTTCATCGAACGCTCTTTGTTTACTATCTCTATGCGCTCTGTCCTCTTCTTTAATAGCTGCTAATCGTCGACTCTTCTCTCTAGCCTCGGCCCTACTTTTCTCTTCGGCAACTTCTAGCCGCCGCTGGTCTTCCCTTGCATCTGCCTCTCGTTGCTGCTCGATAATAGCTAAGCGCCTCCTTTCCCGCTGGCGTTCCGCTGCTGCCTCTGCGTCAAGGCGTTGTTGTTTGGCCGCAGCCTCTGCATCGAGAGCGGCTTGTTCAGCATCTCGACGTGCTTGCTTCTCTGCTTCCAGACGTGCCTCCTCTTCCTGCTTTCTACGCAGACGCTCAGCTTCTCTCTGTGCTTCGACGATGTGCGAAGGCTCGCCACAAGATCCGCGAGGCTGTTTAGCACCGCCTCCATCGTTCCAGAATCGGTCTTGACAGCCATAGTCTCGTAGAAGCTTCTCCAGGGCTGGAGCTTGACAATCATCCAACTGGCAGCATCTATGCTCATTGATGAAATCGCGGAGATTGGGGGAACGCAAGCACTTGAAATGTCGAACATACATCGTGGGACTATAGCAAAATCCACCTTCCCTTCGATATATATTGAAGTCGCTGTTGAGATGGTCCCGTAGGTAAGGCCATACAGCCAGCAATATCTGGACCATGATTATAGCTTTGTTATTGTCCAAGGCAAGAAACACGAGAGATTTTCCACTTGCCAGCTTTTGGGAATTAGGCTTTTTCTTGACTAGTTCTCTAAAGGTTTCTTTAAGTTGAGCTGGATCGTTCTCCGGATCAGTGCGTCGACAAATCTCCCCCATTGGGGTTCGACCTTCACAAGAAATAACGCCTGGGTAATCTACGGACGCGCCATAGTCAAGAAGTAGGTTTACTGCTTCCGCGTGGGTGAATCTGGCAGCAATATGCAACGATTCATCTTCCAGTTCCGCATTGTAATTGAGTAGATGTCTCATGCTCTCCAAGCATCCTACACTTGCAGCATAATATAGGGGGGTCCTTCTAAAGCGGTCCTCGGTCGCAGCCCGGGCACCTGCTTCCAAGAGCAGCAGAATCAGAGCTGGTTGTGGTTGAGACGGAGAGGCGGCGATGATCAGCGGGCTATTATGAGAACGCGACGTCCGGAAATTTGGATCTGCTATTATTGAGACTATTGTTAGCCGTAACTTCCCCGGCTGATTTTTTGACACCCTCAAACTCACCTCCGTGGTCAAGGAGCATCTTCACTGTACGCCGATCTGTTCTATCGTCCGCTTGGTACAGCAACCAGAGCAATCCAGAGACCTCTTCGGGTCCATCGTCGGGGTGAAACTGCCATTCAAAGGGAGTGTCCGTCGGACAGCCATTATCCAGAAGGTACTGCAACAGTTCTGGTTTGTCAGCATGATGGTGCAGGAATTGGTAGAATGGGCTCCGAGAAGCGTCATGGTGCGCGAAGTAGATACGCTTGTTCTCTTTCGAGTATTCGAAGAACAGCTTGATCATGTTCATGATAGGCACTTCTCCAGTCTCGGTTTCCAAAGAAGAGATAAAAGCGGTATGTAGAGTCTCCACACTCGGTGCTCGGTGGAGTAGATCTTTGACAAGGTTGAAACGATTCTCCTTTGCAGCCAAGCAAAGGCTTTTGCCACCTTCAAAATTGACGTCCAGTCGAGACGGAGACTTTATTATCATGTTTACGTATTCGGCTGCGAGAGCATGTTTCGACTTCAGGGCATTAAACAAAGCTTGGTCCACTGCGGGACCGCTGGCTCCACCACTAAGCAGAAGTTTATCAACGCAGAAGTGGACTTCGGGCTGGAGTGGCACTCGCTCGAGACCTTGGGAAGCAGTGACGGCGAATGCATTTGAGTAAAATTCTGGCAGCGGCTTTGCATTTGCTAGCAGTCTGAGAGACCTGATGTCGGCCTGCTCAGTAGCTATGACCAGACTAAAGCCGTTCTCATAATTTGGGTCAGCTCCACTTCCGATAAGGTACTCCATAAGATCGTGGTCAGCTTCCTGAACTGCCTGGATCAATGCGTGATGCACGGCTTCGGATTTCTGAACACCATAGTCTATGATAAGCTTGACGCAAGCCAGTCTCATTGCACTATCTGACTGCTTTTTGTTTGCCGATACACGCATGGCGGATCTGAGAGCCTCGACTGAATGCTTGCGAGGGGGATTTGTGGAGAGCAGAGACCGAACAATCGAGGGGTATCCTGCAGCAGAAGCTTCCCTAAGAGCTTTGGCGTTGTCGAAGTCCAGAGACGCCCCATATTGCAATAAGAGCCCAATGGTTGGTTGCGAGGCCGGTCCCTCCACGACAGCATCGACAAGGGCAGCATCATTTTGTTGTCCCTTGGGGCCTTTTTCAAGGATAATTTGAAGGAGTGGCAGCCTGGTTTCTTGGGTATGAGCCATTGCAAGTGGTATCAAGGACAGTAGGATTTTTGAAGCGCCCCTCCCTTCCGCAAGGATCCGTAACAGCTCCGTCTCGAGAGGCACAGAAACAGCGCGCTTGATAGCAAGGCCCTCAGAGTAGTCAATCTTGGCATTGTGCTGTACAAGGAGCCGTACAAGTTGAAGCTCACAAGCCTGGTCGCTGCACACTTCCTGAGCCAGTGCATGGCTAACCTTGTTGCCTCTTGCACCACCCTGAAGTAGTGTTACCACAAACTTATATCTTAGGGTCTTCTCTGCTTCTATCATAGCAATAGAAAGTACGTTCGCTAGTGTTTGAGGATTCGGCTTGCTGCCGACAAGCAGTTCTAGCAGCGTGGCATTACCAGATTTGATGGCAAGCTCCATCGCCTTGCCGGTGTCATGGTTGCAAGACGCATGATGATGCAACAGACTCTCTACTAAGGTTATACTATACGTAGGACCGTTGCTGATTTCCCGAACGAGAGCGTCATCTAGGCCTTCCTGATCAATGCCAGCTTTAAGTAGGAGGTCCAGCTTTGTCTGACGGTCTTTCGTCGAAGGGTCAAGTGCTATTGACAAACCAGCATTTAGCGTTTGCTGGTTTGGTTTGCCATTATCGATCATGCAAGAGATTAGCTTCGTCGTCAGTCGCATTACGAGCACCAAAGCTTGGCCTCCACGGTAATTCACATCAGCGTGAGTAAGCAGAGCCATGACCATATCTTCATCCACGAGTGCCTCCTCCAGAGCATCAATCAATGCTTGGGAGACTGCAGGACCCCGCGCCCCATGATCGAGCAATAATGTCATGAGTCTACGCTTGAGAGAAGAGTGCGGGAGCTTTGAGACTTCCGGTACAGCTGAAGAAATAGAGGATCTTTTCGCCGAGCTTGTGATCAGAAGCTCAAGCAATTCCAACGCGCCTCTTCTTGCTGCCAATTTGAAGCATCTACCATTTGAATGGTTGACGTCGGCTCCGGCGACAATGAGAATATTAGCAAGAGGCAAGTCAATCTCATGACCTTGTGAATCTATTGTTTGCATCAAGGCTGCATCAAGCAGTGGTGTCGGGATCTTCACAGAGGATGCAGCATCAATGATGGATTTGGTCATATCATATCTGAGCTTTTGCGAGCTGGGGGGCACAAGAGGTAGCACATATTGCATTGAGTGTGGTCGGGGTCGTCCTTTGTTTAACAGTAAACCGACGGTGCTCAAATCTCCGGCACTTGCAGCTATTTGAAGAGCCTGAGCTTCATTGTAGTCTGCACTAGCTTTATGGTCAAGGAGCAGTCTCGTTATAACACCAGATTGCTGTTGCACAGCTACCACAAGGGCCTCGTCTAATGAGGTTCCTGAGGCACCCTTGAAGATCAAAGCCGACATCAAATCGTAGGTCTGGGGTTCAGTATATGGTTTTGGAATTTCCTTAAACAATCTCGAGGCCCAATCTTCATTCACACTGTCAACCAAAAGTATTTTGACAAGTTCGACATCTCCAGCCGCCACAGCAATTTTAAGAGCTTCTGCCCTTCTATGTAAGGGAGAGGCGCCATGCAAGATCAGAAGTTTAGCGATATTTCTATTGCCTGACCGAATCACTTGGACAAGTGTCTCATCCACACGTTCTCCTTGCGCACCACCACAGAGTAAGGTCTCGATGAGAAGATACTGCTCAGGAAGCGCCGTTGAGCTATTGGCAGAGAACGCGTACTCGAAAGCCAAGCTTACAGATTTCTTAGATGGCTTGCCTTTCATGATTGCCAGGACAAGATCGATACGCTCATTCTGGACAGCTTTTCGAAGTGCGGAAGCATGATCATGATCGACATCAGCACCGTATGCTATCAATAGTGAGACAATCTCTGGCTGGCCCTGTGAAACCGCAAGTGGCAGATTTGCTGCAAGGTAAGCTTCGGCTACCTTAATGCGTGATCTAAGGAGCAATTCAACAATCTCTGGTCGCTGCGATTGAATCGCAGATTGGAAGATTGTCCCGGCCAGTGCGTTGGGATCCGATCCATGTTGCAACAGGGCAAGCACCACCTTGGGCAAGTTCTGTCTCACAGCCTTCTCCAGAGCTTCGGCCAAGCTTCTTGAGGATACTGCACGGCTGGCAAGAAGGTTAACCATCTCGACATTGTTGGTAGCTGCTGCTACCTGAAGATAATTGACAGGCCTAGCAGTCACGCTTTTGGTGCGGAGAATTTTGCTCGTTGCTTCCTCTTTGACAGCGTTGACATCTGCACCCATGTCTAATAATACCTCAGCAACTCCCACATAACCAGATTCTACCGCTCTTTGTAAAGCAATGCTCTTATCTCCGTCGCTGAATATCCAGTTATGGGTGTCTTGGGCTCTTTGTTTAGACCCCTTAGATTTCAGCAGCGTTCCTATGCCCCTAGTAGGGTCTTTAAAGCACGGACTTTCACGCCGTGTGGTTACAAGAAGATCATGGGCATGTGTTTTGTCCGCGATCGTAGCATTGGGCACAAGAGGTTCTTGAGGATTGATGTCTGGTTTCACAGCAGTCAAGGGCGTCCTTTCTCTCAGCAAGCATGCGAGTCTCTGAGCACGATTGACCGTATCGCTTCTTACACTATTCCACCGTAACACTGCTTCGCCTTCATCAACAGCTTCTAAACCGACCTGACTGAGCGAGGAAGTTTCCTTTATGGATGCAGTATGATGTAAAAGATGCCGGCTGTCTGGTAATGAGATAGTGACATCTGCATGCATGTGCCGCAAGCTATTAGCCGCAAATGGAACATCAGCGTGTGCCGAGGATCGACTCCTTGATAGTCCAGCTGCCGAGGCCCGAACCTGCGCGTAGCTGGCTCTTCGGGCAATCCTGTTATGGCCTATTGGTGGAAGAGATCCTGTATAATGTATAGCCATCTCATTCAAGGCGATTTGTGCATGCATGCGAGCATGTAGCAAAGCCACGTACACCTCCAGCGGTGTCCAATTGCCATCGGGTAGCGCTTCAACTTCGACCGCGGTAGAAATCTCCCATACTTCTTCCACCTGTTCGTCGGAGAGGCCTGACTTGGCAAGGAGACGCGCGACCTGATCATCTATATCTGTTTAGTGAGAGCAACCGGTTGAGACTTCTCGAAACAGGAAACTGACCTGTCAATCCAGCCGCTGGGAACGTTCCAACGTTGCAATAGATGATATGATCATAGATTCTTCGTTCCTCAGAAGCAATCTCGCCATGGTCACCATTGGTAAGTCTGAACATTAGCCGTCCTTCGAAAGAGGGATTTTGGCTTTCTGACGAAGGAGCTCCATGGTTTGGAGCTGCCATTTGCAACCGTAGAAATACACGTTGCTTGTTATTTCAAATTGATGTGTGCTATGTTGTTTGTTATCGGGCTGAGGCATGTCGATGGCAGGTGGTAGGAGGTCGCGGAGGTGGGGACATGGCCTAGATCTCCATTGAGGCTCAGCAGTCACCAAGCTCCTGGGCCTAGCAGGCACGAGCTAGTGGCTTAAGACAAGTGCAATCTGCGTGGGGTTCGGACTTAGTATTCCGATGTCAATGAGGGGTGGAACCGTGAGTGGGCGTTAGCCTTGAAGACCAGCGCTATGCAATCTGGCTAATGCAAGCCCAGTGCACAGTACTCGTCGAAAGCCAGTATTGCCCATCACTGCAAGAAGCGGCAATTCCGAGGTAGGAGAACACGTTGTCCTTTGTGATTGGTCTTCTTCAGTGATGGAACCATGTGGCTTGCATGCGTTACATCGCAGCAATCGTTGGCGATACCCGAAGACGCACGACTGTGCAAGGCTGAGGGTCAAAACTTGCTTAGTGTATTGGCATGAGAGGGTCTCCCTGCTCGAGGAAAACTGAGTGACATACTGCTTGCATAGGCAGTCCCTACCAGAGACAGTACAATCCAGAGAGAGCAATCCATTGTGTGCAGCATTGGTTGTGAGCTCTGAGATGGCTGTCATGCTAAGGTTCCCGTAGCGAGCGGAACCAGCCGGCTTGGTATGGAATCTGCCTCAACAAGATTCTAGGTAGCCCAACCAAACCGAGGTACCTACCTAGACTCAGGCGGGTTTCTTGCTGCGACTGATCTTAGTAGCTAAAGCCCGCCTTAGCCTCAGGGTCTACCTTATCCGTCAAGGTATTGAAATCCGCAGAAGACGACGGGCGTGATGACAATGGGTCGACGAGTTTCGACCCTCGTCTCCTGATGGGCGGGAATCCATTTATGATATCCGTAGGGTTTGTTGGACTCACTCTCTCAGCGATATATGTTTGGTATATCGTTTCAGCTGGTGCCTCTGTAATTGGTGCCGGCCATGTACCCAATGCCAGGAGACGTGGACACAAGGTCGTAGTGACGGGCGTGAATGTATGCGCGTCGTTCTCGGATAGGCTCGGAGTGATGCTCGTGCAGTGTGCGCACTCTGACCGTCTGCGTAGGATTGTAAGGGGAGAGTATTTGCTAAAGGCATATCTGAGGGTGAGAGGTTCTTAGTGGAGCGATTCGACTGGCATGGCACCTGACTCATCCTGTGGAGGCTGGACAGAGATCGATGATAAGACTTGGAATTACGATTGTCTACAGCAGGTAGTGTAATTCTTACGGGTAGAAGGCAGGCGGAGTTGGAGAAGGCACGAACGTCTTCGGCGAAGTTTGGACACCCCAGTAGAATGTCCTCATGACTTCGTACTTCTAGGTATACCGTGATTCCCGATAGTCATGTAGAGCCGTCTCTTCAGCAAATCCCACCTTCAATGGCCCCACTCTTTCCCCATGATAGAATCACTCCACCAATGTAGCCTTCCCTTCTCATTTCTCGGTCTCTTGTTGTTTCGCGATCCATCGCCCACTTTTGCTTGCTGATTCCTCTCCCTCTTTCTTCTTCAAAGCCTCAGTAACAGTATTAACTTCCCTTTTCCGTTGCAGACATCCCCAGTCGAGTATGTTGCTCAATGTTCTCGTCAAGTCCCTCACGTCTTCCAGCTTGTAGAAGTCACAGCTCGCTAAAGGGTCCGTGTGGTAGCTTCTTCCGCTAATACACATGCCATGCGTAGCAAGCGTCTTTCGAATGGCGCCTGAGGTTTGTGGTAGCTTGAGACTATCCGGGTGCGAGAATGAGAGGAAATCGGCAATGATTGAGTCTGCGGTGCCTTGCTTACTTAAGGTCTCTGGTGATGGCAATCCATGCTGCGAAGAGCATGCCAACCAACACAATTACATTGTACGAAGCACCGAGGGTTCACTTGCGTTCCTCCCCCAGACATGTCCACTTCCAAGATCTTTGCCCACCGTTTGCTTGGCGGTAAGGTCTCAGCAGATTGTGCTCTTTTCCGTGAAGGCGATAAGATGGCAGAAAGATGAATTGCGGAAAGCCAGCTGAGTATTAATGAGGAAAGATCGCTGGAGGTGGATGGGGAAGTCATTGTTAAAGTTGTACAACGATCCAGCGTGTAGAAATCGTAAACAGCTGGGATCGGCTGAACTTTTGGCCGCTAGCCCCCGTACATCAATACTACTAAACCTTAAAGACCTTGAAGCGGGCGGAACACCCCTAACTGGGCACCTATTCTACTACCTATGCCGCAAAATTTGTCCTCGAAGCTCATGCTTTTCCGCTTGATTTAAGGATAAAGCCTACCTAGGGTAGGGCAACAAGCCGGCAAGCTCTGGGGACTCAGGCGACAAACTTTATGGTATCGCTTGGGCGTTTTTTTTGGTTTAGCAGTAAGAGGGTGGACTAGAATCCCTGCCTATGCCACTTACAATGAATACTGCAGCATGATAGCACATAGCCTAGGACTGTGTAGCCTGGCCTTGACGTTGAATGATACAAAATGATGAAAAGCCAGAAGGATTTGTGATGCTATACGAAGCTATTTGTCATGCTTGAGCGACTGCCGGAGTCATGAAGGCAAGTGCATCTCTCAAAGCTGCAGTTGGAGCTACAAATCTAGTGCAGCAGCAGCAACTACCATCGAAGAGGAGTCGCTCCTCCTTCCTCCTTCCTGCACCGAAGCATGCTGAGCCATGTGACCACATCGTACCTCCGCATACTAGGCCCCTTCAAAACAACCCTCTTTTGCTACCGGTCAGAGTTTGTTAAGTGCTGTTAATGGCGCACTCGGCTACCTTACCATAATTCTGCTACCTCACCTTCGATACTCTGCTACGACAGCTTACCCTTCAAGCTTTGGCGAGCTGTGAAAGCACATGTTCGAGTCGAGTGAGAGTATCATGCATGATCTCTGAATTTGCTCAACAGAAAACATTGTCATGATGAGAGGGATACATTATAGACACATGACATTAGAATTCAGTGAGAAAACAGGAACAGGATAGCTGCCTATTGCGGGGTATTGAAGCGCGTTCATTCACTCCAAGGTGGTTGAAACCTTCATGCACTGCTCCCAGTGCTGCCGTTGTCCCTGCAACATGGCTTGCACGTTGCTCCGCGTGTGGCTCAGGCTCTGCGAACGAGGATTTCATCTCACTGGCTACTTGACCTGTTCACCCAAAAAACCCCACGTCTTTCCGGCTTGGACGAATTACGTCCCAATCTATTGCCCTCGCCTTGACTCTCACCTTCACACGCGTCTTACGTTTTCTCAATATTATTATCCCACTACTACTGTTGTCGTTGTCGAGGGCTTGAATCTTCAGCTCACTCTTATAGAAATTCCCTTTTGTTGAATGGTTTAATGCATGGACGCAGAACCATATTTGGGACAACACATTTCGTCTTGCCAACGTTCTCTATGGCAGTGTCATGTCAACGACAACACAATATGCATATTGGAATTCCAGCCCAATGAATTAATTGAGTCAGTATAGACCTCATCACTAAGAGAACCCTTTAATTTTCGGATTCGACAGGTCCTGCAATGATGTTACCCCTAGGAAGCCGGAGTAATAACGTCATTAGTCTATCCAAAGGGCGTCCGTATATCCGAGCTGAATCCTACGCTGATATGCGAACCCACCCTGTTATATCTTCCGCTCTGTTAAGTGAATAACCGCTGGGTTTTGAACAATTCATGTGGACAATGAATGGGGTTCTCTGAGAGCTGGCAAATTTTACTTGATCTAAAACGTTAATGACTTTCTCGACATTCTCTTCGCTTTCATATGATGGCACCAAATCGGTTTCCATAATATCAAAATGCATGAATTCTTTGGTAGGCTGTGAAAAGCCTAGTATTCGTTGCTTGCAAATGCTATTCGTCTTGAACTATGCGTCCAATCATCTACCACCTGGACTAAGGATCAATCGCCACCGCATTCACATTTACCAAATTAATATTCGTCCAGATTGTCTCTCAATCCCTCTTTACTCCTTTAATCTTAAATGTGGCAATTGCATTCCAGACTAGACGCGCTTACCTCTTTGCTGCTTGGTACTTGACCACGTGCTGTTAAGCTCCTACTCGTCCCTTCTACATCTCATTGACACTATTCTTTGCAACGATACAATACGTCATATTATCATTCTTCATGGCATTCAAAATGATCTCAGCAACAGCAGTGGGTGTATTAATGGTTGTAACGGGCCTCTCGGCCATTTCCCAGGTGCAAGCCAAGACAAGGTTAGTCCAGTCTCTCATAAAGTCGAGATATTGTACAGTCTCCTGCAACGCGAAGCATTTGGCGTTCGGTTCCATCATGTTCTCGATCATCTCATGCCCAGTGTTCGGAACTCAGCCTAACCCCATCGATAGCCTGTCCCTACCGCCGTCGCAGGAATTCTATGTTCAAGTGCTTTCAGACAAAACAGGCTCAAATACAGGCTATCTTGACAATACGGGCCAGACCCACACCCAATGCCACCTAGCTTCGCCATGGCAGGTAACCGACGGGTTCTTGTTCTCCGGCAATGGCAATCAACTTATCTCGGTCGGACAAAATATGCCATATGTTAGGTTCGGTGTTGTTGATATCCTTAACGCATCAAGCCTCGACCATTCATGGGTGCTTAAGCCCGACGGATACCTTGCCTGGCAAAATGGAGCATTCACAAACGGGGCTGCTACTTTTGGCAAGGATGCTCATGGCATATTATATGCCATTTTTACGGGCTCTGGACCGGGCAATCTCACTTCAGTCTATCTCCATGTCATGAATTGTATGTTAGCAAGCGACCTCAATGACCAGGTATAAGTGTGAAAGATAAGTTGAACGTTAACGCTATTATATGTTTTAGTTGAGGACTGCCATGATTTGCCTCCGTCGTCTTCAAGCACTCCACCGGCCTCTACAACCACCGCTGCTCTTGTAAAAACTTCCTTGGTGGCCGAAGCGAGTTTGACAGTTGATGCGTACGTCGTTCTATCCCAAATACCATAAATTCTGACCCAACTGATTTCTAACGCACTAGAATGCCTGATTCATTCACTCCTAACCATCTCAACTGCGTGTTTGAAACCTCGGAATACAATGGAAACGCCATTGTCTCCGTGACTTACGACTTTGATGAAGGCTCCTTTTCAACCAACGATGCTGAGCCATACACATGTTGCCAGACCTGCCAAAAGACGCCCGGCTGTGTATACTCACTGTTTGATGTTACTGGTCCAGGCTGCACGTTAACGCTGGCGGGTGGCCAGGGTTGCTCACCAAATGGCTATTATTATACGTCTACCACTGCAGCCGCGTCAATAGTAATTGCCAACGGTACGTGTGGAGAAATCCTCTACGGCGGAGACGTCTCTGCAAAGGCCAGTACATCCAAGGCAACCGTAACTCCAAGTAAGACCGTGTCAACCAGCCCGTAAGTCATTCATATCCGACCCCATGTCAATCCATACATAACCTCGCCATCTAACATCCCATCAGTACCTCCTCACCACCCACCAACTCCGTCTGCAATAACGGCATCTCCAGCGTTAACGGGCATGCCATCACCACAGTAGAAGCAGATGTCGAAGGCTCCTTCCAAAACAGCGCAGCCACCCCACACGACTGCTGCGTCAGCTGCCAAAACGAAGCGGGCTGCCAATACGCGGAGTTTTCAACCGTATCCGGCTGTACATTGGCGCTGGCTAGCGGACAGTGCGCACCTTGGTCTTACTTCACTAATGCCACTGCACCGGTAAGCATTACGCTTTACAATGGGACGTGTGGTGGAGTCAGGTATGGTGGAATAGCGGTTTAGTAGTAGGGGGAAATATCAGTGATCTTTGCATGTAAGGGATGTAGCAAAGGGGGGGTTGGTAAGATTACTCCTTGCATGCTTGTAATTCTATCGCGATAGGGGTTGGAACCCAATAACTCCAACATCTAGAAATCTTTTCTGATAGCTTTTTATCACTGCGTGCTGTGATGTTGTGAACGCTGAAGCTGTTGCATGTTGCCACCTCTACCACCTGTTCTACGGTCCCAGATTAGGAAGTACATAAAGCCAGTGATACATGATGGCCAGATGAACAAGTATTTTTATTCTTCTAGGTCTAATAGTGTTCAATGTGTATATACAAAGAAGACATTTGAACGATCAGTCTGATCCGCAAAAGCCATCTTCTCTCTCAATTCAGTCTTCTCCTCCTCACTCATTCCAGCTAAAGCTCTCTGATTCTTCCTGTTCAACCAGTCGTTCCAGACTCTCATCACTACAACCACAAAGCACAAGGCAGACAGGGTAGCAACGATACTGATCTTGCCAGAGATATATCCAGGAGCTTGCTTTTGTTGAAATGTCTGCGTGCCCAAGATGTTGCCCACACAGAAGGCGACCAATGTCAATGCATTTGCGGTGACTTTCTTGGAATGGCCTGCAATGTTTGACGCGTTCCAGGCTAGCAACAGCATGAACGCTGCGCCAAATGTACCTGTCAAGAAAGATGCGGCAAGTAGCCCAGCTTTATTCTTGGGTATTCCGTTGGGATCGAGACCGATCATAAGACCGGCACCAAGGATGGTCGGAAGTATGCATATTAACATAACAATGGATCTGTCGCGCCATTTGTCTGACAGCCATCCCACTAAGAGTACGCAACACGCCCCCACTGCACCGGAGGGTGTGTTGAGGATAAGAGCTTGCTGAGAGGTGTAGCCAAAGGTCGTAAGTAGGATGCTTGAGAAGTTGGAGAGGCCGCCGTTGGGTATGGAGCTCAACATCGTGGCGAGGCAGATAATCCATACTCGAGGATCTCTAAATGTCTCAAAAACTTGATCTCTCTTGATTCGAGAATTCTGGGTCCCACTGGTCTAAGTTTAGCGTCGTTCCTCCAATAAAAGATGTAGCCACCCTTACCTCTGATTGCTCTTGACCCTCAACAATGCAGCCACCTTTTCTGCATCCGTAAATCTTCTTGCCCTGACAGGGGAGTCTGGCAGATAGATGGCAACTAGCAGTCCAACAACCATCGTCAAAGCTCCAATGGCAATGTAGAAGATTCTCCAGCTAGCAAACTTGGTGTTGGCAAAGCTAACTCCATAGGCGACGAATCCGCCAAATATTTGTGTGAGGGAGTTGCAAACATAGAACCACGATACGCGGCGGCCTTGCTCTTCCTTTTTGTACCACATTGCGATGATAAGTACCAAGATGGGGGCAACACTGTATCAGATCAGCGTATACTCGGAGTCTTAACATGGACAGCGCCTACCAGCTTTCAAAGATACCAAGCAATGTCCGAGCGATAGACAACCCGGCAAAGGTTGTACATGCAGCATGACAACCCAAGACGAACCCCCATATGATGATATTGACCCCTAGATAAAGTCCTAGGCGCGAGATGTGCTGTGCGAGGTATTGTGTGGGAAATTCGGCAACAAGAAACCCTATATTGCCTGTCAGCTACCTGGGTTTCTTTGACCAGAGAAAAGGGCGGCTTACCAATGTAGAAGAGCATGGACAAGTCCGAGTAGTCCTGACCAACCAAGTGCGTATCGGTCCTAATGCCCATGACAGCGGTATATGACAACGTTGTCTTGTCCAAGAACTGCAGGAAATAGACGGCCGCCAGCAGCGGCGCTATGGTCAGGTCAATCTTGCGCACAAGCTTCTTCAGTTGGACTGGGTCCTCGAGGATAGCATTCCCTTCTTCCGCAATCTCGAAAGCCCGAGGGTGGTCCTCAAGAAAGGCAAGTGCCTCGTCAGCATCTTTGAGAGATTCAATAGTGGTGATTGGCGCATCCCCTGAAATCACTGAGGCTTTACGGCCGTCGAGGGCCGCGAAAGGGTTTTCCTTCTTCTCCAAGGACATGATGATCAAGACTCAAGAAGTGGGAAGTGAAACAAGATGCTTGGGAAAGACGTGGGTTCCTCTCATTGAAGTAAATAGTGGTTTGCCTGTGCTTGAAGATATCGGTAACCGGCTCTGGTCGAACGGCATTGCTTCGCGTAGCATTCCCATTAATTATCGTCCTGGTTGATAACAAGAGAGGAGACAATGAAGTCATCCCGTCTTGGAAGACTCCTCCCTGAGTCGCGTATCGTGCGAGGAATAGCAGGGTCCATTGATCAGATCGTTGTCGCTATCAAGTCCCAGCTTCGCACCTGCCTCATTGGGAAGCAGGAAGCAGATCTGAGGACGGCGCAGCGAACCATATTAATGAGAGGGGAAGATGTACGTAATGAAGCCTTGCCTATGCTGCAGAGTCCCTCTCTGGAAGCATAAACACCTCACTTCTAAAATTCTCACTAAGCCTTCCTTCATGTAAGCTCCTCTTGTCAGTAGGAGGCTGTTTTTGGGGGAAAAACAACGCCAAGGCTTGATGGAGCGGCCCTAATTCCGCAGTCGCTTGCCAGCTACCAATGCATTTTCAGAAAAGAATACTCCGTATAGCTGCGGAGACTCATGGATAGTTACCTGGAGCTCATCTATTACTGGGATTGACGATCGTTCCTCTCCAGATCCTAGCTAAGCACCAAACACGCTTACAGGTCCCCGCCTGCTCGGCGCCCTTCATACCTTTGCGTACACGCGACCAGTGGACAAGATCGTCCTTGTTGAAGTCCACTTGATGCAACTATCAAGGCGCCCTCGTCGCCTACATGCTAGTTGTTAGAGCATGCAAGAGACTGTCCAGTTCTTCGACAGTGGTATACAAGAGCTGGACGCACATATACATAGGCCACAAGAACCATGAAGCACACAATAGCTTCGTTGGACTTGAGGACGTTTCTACCACGCTGCATGATCACACCATATCCCAATCTCATTACCATCCCCTCTCGATTTGCGTAAATATTCCACTACTCTCGTGTTGTCTTTCATTGTCCTCATACCTCACATGCGTCTCCATTGTACAACATCTAAGTTTGATTCGGTACGAGGCCCCCACCATCGCCATCTGCTTCCTTTCATCTGCTGATCACAGGTTTGATGTCTCCTACACTATCAATACGCGTCTTGTCGTTCAAAGATGGGTGGACCTGGTATGATTTATGTCAGCGGGCCGAAAATCGGCAGTGCGATGCGCCTGGGCACTGGAAAGCAACGAGGAAAACACTCGACACAATGTGGGCACACAGGCCGCCGCAATTACAACGGTGATCTCAACACTGTCGGTGGCATGGGATATTAGCACTAAAAGTCCCTGGAACACCTTTTTCATCCGTACTAGCGCACTTCACAAGAGCTCTATTGACAAGGGCTCTTAAGGGTGCTTGCAACGATCATCCTATTACATGAACAGAAAGAGATCATACCAAGTCCAAATGAAAAGTGGGACAGTATTCCCTGCAACCCTTCAGCAAACGCTTTCTGTTGTTCGCTTGATGGATATAAATCACTCACAGGTGAAATCAGAGCGAGCGCTTTCTAAAGTCAATTTTGAGGTTTTGATAGCACCACAGACAGCAGCACTGAAATAATAGTGTCAGCTCTATACATGATGAGATATAAGAAGTAATGATCTCTGGGTGAAATCCTATAGGATCCCAACACTCAGTACCAGGCTCAAGTTGACCTTTTTATGTCTTGGCAGCTGGAAG